>JAFBMS010000149.1:617500-817500 GCA_019788955.1 Albula glossodonta
CGGGGCCATGTATTGGTCATGCACTAAAAAAATAGGAAATGGGAGTCACTGGTGAAGAACTGAAACATGTGGACTGTGCTCCTCCTCTGTGGCTCCTACCTATTCTTTAAAATGTTCAGATTACATACACACAAATAGCCTCAAATCTCTGTAAAGTCAGCCTCCACAAATACATAGATGCAACTTACAGTGGATCAAGTGCAATCATTTTCCTGAGAAGTGTTAAGACGACACAAAAGACGACTATATTTAGATGAATGAAACTGCAACTGCAACTTGTCAGTTTCAGGCAAGCCAAAATACTGAACCTATTTCCTCTCCATAGCACAGTTTCATCAACTTCAGTTTCATTTCCATTTCTCGTCTGCTCTGTGCTCTGTGCCTCCCAGCCTGCACCATGGAAGTGCCACTCCTGAGGGTCAGAGCCCAGATAGCTGTACTGTCTGTGCTGCTGCTGTGCTGGGCAGGCATCTGCAGTGGGATCCCAGACCCCCGCCAGAGGGACTCTCTGATGCAGCAGGAGGCCTCCCGGCAGACAGGGGGCACCATGTTGCTGACGGAGGCCGAGCAGAGGCTGAGCGCTCGGCTACTGAAGCTGAAGCAGCAGGAGATGGCCGGGCCGCAGTTCCCTCCCTCCATGCACTTCTTCAGAGCGCGGCCCCTCATCCAGCGTAGTCCCATCTTCAGCCTGCTGCAGGGGATGCCCAAAGGTAACGCCTTCAGCCTTCAGTCACAACACGACGACATCACATTAAGGTGCCAAAGACAAAATGGCACTTCCCCATTTCAGAACACATGATAGCCCAGCTGAGTCTGCCATTTAATCAGACACGGGTGTTGCATCTTTCAGGAGCTGCTCTGCACGTTCACAGCTCCTCTGTGGTGCCAGCTGATTGGCTGGTGCAGAACGTCACATACAGGCCTCACTGCTACATCTGCTTCACCGCTACCCAATCGGTGCGCTTCGTCTTCTCCGCCCGGCAACCCAGCCCCCTTCAACAGTGCTCCCCCTGGAAGCTTCTGGAGGCTCTGAGGGCCCAGATGAAAAGCACCGCTGACCTGGACAACAGGTGGAGCTCACCTGGGGATGTTCACTGGCAGCACCTGATGGTTCCTCACTCCTCATGGAGAATTTCAGCCTCTAATTTTGGACTCTTTAGCGACAGAGGATACCATACAATACAGCAAAATACAATAAGCTCATACATACGATCCTCAAGCATATGATCCAGGTTGCTTTACCAGAAAATAAACACAGATAACCTCTTTAACCCTGACAATGAGTGTAGCTATTTTATGGTTTTGATTCCAGACCTACCTATGAAATTCCAGAAAATCCTGTGATTGGTTGCAAAATGATGTTTCATTGTTGACACAGAACAATGCTCCTCACTCTTCTACCTATAATAATGACTTTTCCTTTGTCTTTGTTTCCCTCTATTCCCTTCCTCCCATCCCTGGTCTCTTACTCACTCGCCTGCCGTTGAACAGCCTGATCCGGAACCTAACACTGTTCACGGAGGACCCGGAGACGGCCTACCCGGACCAGGATGCCGTCTGGAGCAGGTTTGAGGAGACTTTCAACGCGGCGTCAGGGCTGGTCAGCCACGCCCCTGTGTTCAGGGACTATTTCTATGAGAGCCTCCGGCAGTTCTACATGGACAATGTCATATACGTGGAGCTGAGGGCTGCGCTGTCACTGGTGAGGAGACACTGCTCTTCCCAATAGTAACAGAATCTATGGATCAGGAATAATGTTTAAGAGTAAATTATGCTCTGATATAAGGAAGTATTATTTTACACAAAGAGTTATCAACACATGGAATAGGTTGCCAGGTCATGTAGTTGAAGCAGAGACCCTTGCTGTGTTCACGGCCAGACTTGACTGTGTCTTGGATATTCTTTAGTTGAAATGGTGAGCTTATTTGGGCCGAATGGCTTGTTCTCATCATGGACATGTTCTTATGTTGTGATGTTCTTATGTTCTTATGTTCCTGGCATTGTTGCGCTCATTCATGCATTATATATTAGCCCGCCATACATTATATTACACACCCTTACTCAAGGTTAGTCACCATTGTCATTGTTAAGTTTCAGATATCCTCAGTTCATTTGATGTGCAGTACCTTGCTCACGGGTGCAGTAGTGTTGGGCCTTGTACATGAAGCCTCCCAGCTCCATAACCTGCATGCATTCACACAGACCTATGAGGTGGATGGCAGTACCCATGACCGGGCCTGGAGCCTGACAGTCTATCAGGATGTGTCCAGGCGGTTTGTGCAGGAACACCCTGACTTCTTGGGGGCACGAATAATCCTTTCTGTACACAGGTAAATACTGAACTTGAGCTCAGGCCAAGGTACGCAAAAGGGATACGCTTATGGAAAGCAATTGATCCATGAGTTAGCTTTGATACCATACCAATGTTTGCTCAGGATGGAGAGAGGACAACTTGACTGATGAGTTTGTCATCCACTCATAAAATGCAGCATTTCAGAGCTTACCCAAAGTGACTGTTTCTGAGCCCTGTGCTGGCTGTTGATTAAGAGGAAGCCAAACGTCTTCTTTGTTCCAGCCTATTGACAATAAAATAGAGGTTAGACCGTACAGTCTATTTTCAAATAAAAACTCACTTTAATCCTTTAAACTAACTGTAATCATTTACAAAACATTTCTCAGTAGTTTTATGCACAGATTTAAGGATATTTTAACATATACACAAGCTGCTATTACTTTGTGTCATCTTTGATGTATTTTTATTTTACCTCACCTGCATTGTTGTTTTTTAAATGGTCTATCTTGGGGGGGGGGGGGGGGGGATATTTTTATAGCCTCATTTTCAAAAAATTGTCCAGCCTGAGAGTGTCTTGGTTGTCATGTGATTGCCCTCAGGAGTCTGAATGCCTCTGAGGTCATGCTTGCCGTAGAAGAGGCCATGCGTCTGCAGAGAGAATTCCCTGAGGTCATGGCAGGGTTTGACCTGGTGAGTAGCTCTGGAGAGACCGGAAACTTATCCGGGTACAATGGCTTGTGTCTTTTGTTGTAACTGTGCACTGTTTACTGTTGGTTTTGTAAACTAATGTGTAAAGAGCAGTGGGTGTGCTGTAATGTATTGGTGTGTTGGTAATGTTGTGTAAAGAGCAGTGGGTGTGCTGTGATGTATTGGTGTGTTGGTAATGTTGTGTAAAGAGCAGAGGGTGTGCTGTAATGTATTGGTGTGTTGGTAATGTTGTGTAAAGAGCAGTGGGTGTGCTGTGATGTATTGGTGTGTTGGTAATGTTGTGTAAAGAGCAGTGGGTGTGCTGTGATGTATTGGTGTGTTGGTAATGTTGTGTAAAGAGCAGTGGGTGTGCTGTGATGTATTGGTGTGTTGGTAATGTTGTATAAAGAGCAGTGGGTGTGCTGTAATGTATTGGTGTTTTGGCAGGTGGGGCGCGAGGACAGTGGGAAACCCCTCTGGTACTTCAGGGAGGGCTTGTCTCTGCCAGCAGAGCTTGGGGTCACCCTGCCCTACTTCTTCCATGCAGGGGAGACAGGTGAGCAAAACATGACCTTTGACCTGACCATAAATCTCTACTCCACCTGTACCCTTGAGACCTGTTTGTCACACTGTTCCTCCCTTATCCTACGATAGTAATAGACAGGTGAGTGGATCATGACCTTTGACCCTTGTGATCCTGTGTTTTTATTTAATGTATCTCAGTGTCCCATTCTTTTCATGAGTAGAGCTTCTGTGTAAACTGTCCAAATACATAGGCACTTCGCATGCTTATCTCTATATAATTGCATGCTGTAGAGATGTAGTGTAGGACCAGAATCATTACCCGGACCCAGGAGTAAGACAGGTGTATTTTCAGGGTAATTGGCAATGCTGTGTCTAAAGTTATTTTCCATAGTTTTTGTGTGATCTTCATGTATGTTGTTTGGTTGGTGTGTGTGTATGTGTGCGCGTGTGTTTGTGTGTGTGTCTATATTTAGACTGGGAGGGCACAGACGTTGATCGGAACCTTCTGGATGCCCTGCTTTTTAACACCACACGCATTGGGCATGGGTTCGCCCTGGCGTGCCATCCACTGGCAAAAGAGATCTCCAGGAAGAGGGGTGTGGCCGTGGAAGTGTGCCCCATTTCTAATCAGGTACTTTATGCCTCTTGAATTGGTGATGGGGGATCAAGGTTTCATTGGACTCAATGATTTTGACCAATGACAGCATTGGTTATTGTAAGAAAATCTTTTTTGATAGGTGCAAAAATGTCAGTGATTGACAGGTAGCTTCACCTTACCAACCTCATTTCAACCATCTCTACCTTGCAGGCAGTCCTTGTAACGCCACGCTAATATATGCTAAGACACATTAATATATACACATTAATATTTGCTAACATATTGCGACCACAGAAATAAATTGTCCTTAATCCCCCACAGTTTTACCTGTCTGTCTCCTGTTCAGGTGCTGAAGTTTGTCGCAGACCTGCGGAATCACCCTGCAGCTTCACTCATGTCAGAGGGCCACCCGCTGGTGATCAGCTCAGATGACCCCGCCAGCTTCGGATCCTCCGGGCTCTCGTACGACTTCTACGAGGCGTTTGTGGGCTTGGGCGGGATGAGAGCTCACCTGGGCACGCTCAAGGAGCTGGCCATCAACTCCATCAGGTTAGGCCTCTGTCTGGACCAATCAGACCAGAGCCCTACAGCTCTATCTGGGTCTGTGCAGCCCAGTGCAGTCACTTTGATTAGTTTCACTTCTGATTACTTATTGTATGGATTGATGAAATGTGTGATTGTATTTATTGTTCATTGTATGGAAAATAAGTAGTGTGTGCATTTGCTCATCGTGTAGATATTTAAGCGTACATGTTTACTGATTGGATAGGGAATTGTGTGTGTGTGTGTGTGAGAGAGAGAGTGTGTGTGAGTGTGTGAGAATGGTTGTGTGTATGTGTGTGTGTGAGAGTATGTGTATGTATGCGTGTATGTGTATGTGTGTGTGTGTGTGTGTGTGAGTATCTGTGCGTGTGTGTGAGTATGTGTATGTGTGTGTGTGTGTGTGAGAGACAGTGTGTGAGTGTGTGAGAACGTGTGTGTGTGTGAGTGTGTGTGGATGTGTGTGTGTGTGTGTGTGTGTGTGTGTGTGTGTGTGTGTGTGTGTGTGTGTGTGTATGTGTGGTTGTGTGTCTGTGTGTGTGTGATAGTGTATGTGCACGTGTGTGTGTGTGTGTGTGTGTGTGAGAGAGTGTGTGTGATAGTGTGTGTGTGTGTGTGTGTGTGTGTGTGTGTGTGTGTGTGTGTGTGTGTGTGTGTGTGTGTACTCGCAGCAGGATTCTAACTCTCTTCCCTCTGGTTCCAGATACAGCTCTCTGTCCCCTCAGCTGAAGGACAAAGCTCTGACCCTGTGGCAGAGGAAGTGGGACAAGTTCATTTCTGAGAACTCGCAGTAGAGCCCCACAGCACAAGAGGGACTCACAGGGGGCTGTGATGGCAGTTACATCAGTTTGTCATGCGGTTCATGTGCCAAACAGACCTGCAGAGCGACTCTCCTGCTCCGGACAAAGAGGAACTACGGCCCCAGCACTGAGGAAGCGGTGGCCACACTGTGACATGGAACAGCCTCTATCTTGCTAAAAGCATCACGTTTCAACTCAAAATGACTGAAATGAACTTGGGTCTTTCAGTGGGATAGCAGAGGCTGCCATCTGCTGGCGGTTTTATGAACTATATTTTTTGTCTTTCTCTACATAACATCAGGAATTCTTGACAGCTGGAGATGAAGGAATTGAACTTTTACCACATGTGCAAGATTGTATTTAAAAGGAGCATTTACACTTCAAATATATTTTATTTTTCAGAGCAGCTTTTTTTCCCTTTTTTTCACCAATGAATCATACCAGTTCAGATTTATTTAACATTAGGGTTCTTAGCCAGACCAGAGCTGCCAAAAAGAAAAGCTTGAGTTTAAACTGCATATACCCTTGACGATTTTCAAAATCTGCCCAAAAGCTCTCTCAACAAGCTGCCTGGTCTCTCAGGGATCAATAAGAAGTTTGGTTGTTGGACTTTTCAAAACACCATTTCAGATGTTCAAAAACACGATCAATTTGAGTCACTGATACTTTTGTCTTTGCATGTCTCTGTAGAGTCCTTCCAGAGAAGAGGCAGGTCTTCATTTTTCTCTGCCCCAGTATAGCACACGTGGATGTCCTTTAGGCAGTGTAGAGGGAGGCTGTGCTGTGCTGTGCTGAAAATCCACTATCTGCTGCTGGTGTTGAACTGGGCAAAGTAGCTCTCATCAGGGGCGTAGTTCACATCTCTCTCAAAGAATGTTCTCCTGGAAAACAAACAGAATTACACTGTCTCAAACTCATGTACAGGTCTGGGTAGTGACGGTGGTTTGATCACTAATCTATGTCACTGGTATCGAAAAACCACTTTGGCGTGTTTTTTTGATGACAGTGTTCAATGATGTCCATGTTTTGTGAGAAGGTTTGATAGCCTTTAGCCTAGGGGGCGAGGTGCTTGATTAAAACGCAGTTGGAAGGAGGTCCCAGTCTCAGTGCAACCGCAGTAAGATCAGTGTAGCTGCTGGGCCCAAGAGCAAAGCCCCTTAAACCCACATCGCTCGCAGGGGAACTGGTCTGTGCTTGGTCCAATCAAATGTACGTTACTTTGCATAAGAGCATCAGCCAATCAGCCATCAGTAAATATTGCATTGTTTGAGGCAGGCTGTGTGTTGGGGATCACTGCTTTTATAGCAGCTTGTGTGTGGTGTGAGGTGTGAGAGGCATTGTGATGTCACGTCCTGTTGCGCAGACGGCGCATGCAGCTCACCGTTCGCTCTGGCCCTCGGCCAGCTGGGCGTTGGCGTTGTCCATGGCGCGTCGCTGCTCCCTTGTGATGCGCGCCTGCTCTCTCTCCAGCAGGAGGGCGGTGCGGGCGGAGGCCATGCGGAACACGTCCTGCTGGAACTCTCTCTGCTGCTCCGCTACGCTGGCCCTCTGCAGACACGCACACACACACACACGCACACACACACACACACACACACAAGCACAGGCACACGCGCACACACACATGCACGTACACGCACGCACACACACACACACACACACACACACATGCACGTACACACACGCACACATACACACACGCACGCACGCACACACACACGCACACACGCCACCATCAGCACCTCCCCCAAAATGCCTCCACTCTCAATGGCCAGAGGCGGCAGCTCCCGCCCTACCTTCTTCTCCTCCATCTGCCGCTGCCGGTAGTCCACCAGCTGCTTCTTGTGCTCGGCGGTCAGGCCCTTGTTCAGCCATAGGCGGGCCAGACCCATCACGCTGGCGCTGCCCGGGTCCCCCTCGTGTAGGTTTACCACCTGCAGCTGGTTCTGGATCTCCATGCGGTTGTCCTCCTCCTCCCGCTGTCTCTCTCTCTGCTGCTGCTCCATGCCCTCCGCCGCCTAGGAACGCATACAGGCCGCATGCTCAGCATCACTGGACCACAGAGCTGCACAGGTCTGCTAACCATGGATGGACCAGCTAAGTCATCTTGGTGCTAGCGGCTATGTGCACTGCCTGCTCTTTTTTAATGGCAAGGGGGTGCGCTCCAATGCTTTTTCTCATCTCCTCTTTTCCTCCACTCATTTCCTCCCCTCGTTTCCTTCCCCCGGAAATATGTGGAGGAAAGGAAAGGAGGAAACGAGTGGAGGAGAGGAGGAAATGAGATGAAATGTAAATTGGAACTAATCTGATTAGCCCTTCATGAAAGTTGATCTTGGCCATTGATGAAGTCGTGCAACTTCAACTGATTCTGAGGATACCTAAGCCAATCAAAATCTTCTATGATCTGGCTGGTCACACTGAACACAATGATGTCACCCAGAAATGCTAAAAGACTTTCATGGTAGGATATATCGACTTATCCTTCGTTTGGAGGAGAGGAGGAGGCGAGTGAAGGATACAAAACTTCGTCCCCTACCTTTTTGGAACAGTTCAGGGAGGGAGGACATAATAGATAAGATTTTGGGGCATGGAAGAAATGCGGAGACGAGCCGAGGAGATGAGGAGACAAATTTGAGTATCGGAATGCACCCTGTGAGCTCTGCCGACAGATGGCGACCCCAATATGAACTGGCTCTAACTTGAATTTGACCCACCTTGGCCAAGTTGAACTGCTTTGTGGCCATGGCCATGGCTCTTTGCCTCTGGCTCTCGATCTGCTGAAGTTCCATGGTTCTCCTGTCCAGGGCGGCCGTGCTGTGGTAGTACTGCAGGTCTGCAGGTTATGATTGAGTAGCCCAGTGAGGGTGGAAGGACAGAGCATGCAAGACCACAGAAACATGACTATGTTACATGGGCCACAGTTCATGTTTACACTTAACACAAGTACTGAAGTGGCTAAATATTGTCTTCTGTTGTGCACTCAATGTAGTTCACATTGAATGTGACTAATATTTTTCTTTTATGATTCTCCTCACTGATTGCCGTGAGAAAAGTGGCTGAGGGGTGACTCAGTTCAGTTCAACTTTATTGTCACGTGTATTAAAAATACAATGAAATACGTGTGCTCTGACTTTCTCTGCCTTAACATAAAGGCATACCATCACAAAAACCAACAATGGACACATTACATACACAAATACATATATATAAACATATATACATACACATTATATATATATGTTTATACTATATACACAACTCCTGTACCTTCTTGCCTCTGTTGCTGCTTGGCCATGTCAAGCTCGTGCTGCTGCTGTAGTGCCCACTCTCGAAGCTGCTCCTGCTGCCTCTTCACCCTGTCCCTCTTGCCGGGGTCCTCTCCCGCCAGCCCTGGAAGCACTTGACCCCCCCTCTCCTGTTTCTTCAGCAGGTCAGGGTCGTTTAGGTCGAACTCCCGCCGGCTCTCGGGCTGCTGGAAGTTCTGACGGAAGTGCTGTATGGTCTCCTCCAGCCGACGCCTGTCTCTGCTCTGTCTGCTATCCAGCAAGTTCGCCACCTGGTCGTGGCGCACCATGTCTGAGGCTGAACACAATGACGTTCAGTGTTCAGCGTTCGGTTATAATTTACAAATTTACTCACTTTCTTTCAGGACCCAAGCCAGCCTTGCTGGTTATGACTGATTTGGCTTAATGCGATCACGATATCAGTGCAGAAGTCTGCTTTTTTGTGTTTTTTTT
The DNA here is from genome assembly GCA_019788955.1 of Albula glossodonta. Classification (NCBI taxonomy): domain Eukaryota; kingdom Metazoa; phylum Chordata; class Actinopteri; order Albuliformes; family Albulidae; genus Albula; species Albula glossodonta. The sequence goes on from JAFBMS010000149.1 coordinate 626,681, forward strand.
TTTAGGTAACAAAAAAATCTTACCTATAATTTTGTCTCTCAAAAAGCATGGGTGGAAGGTAGAATGACCCCACTGAATCGTGGACAATTACGATAGTTCATGTTTCACACTGACAGCTGTTCACTCCCATGAAACAATAAATGATGCCATAACATACAGTAAAACTCACCATAGGCATTCAGAATTTCAGCCTCTCGCCTCCCTTGGTCCCTTCTTTCCTGCACTTGGTAATCAAGAGCATCCTTGTCAATCTAGGTAGATACGGAGCACAACATCAGCCAAAGCTGCGTCTATCACTTGTGGTGATAGATGCATATAAAGAAACGTCACTTATTCTTCAACTTTTTTTCTTTCTCCAGCTTTGATGATTTTTAGATTGCCTCCTACACGTATAGCTCGTATACTTGCCTATAACAGCTTAGTGAGATATATATCGTACCAGCCAGTTTTCTACTTACTCCAATCGTTCGGACTTTTTCATTGAAAATCCTCTCTTTCCGTTGAAGTTCTCTGTTCCGCCGCCTCTCAAGGTTTGCCGCTGCAATGCGGTCAGACTGTAATTCCACTTTTTTCATTTTAGGTATCTAGCTATGTAAGCTACAACGTGCCCATGAAACAGTTCGAGATATACGCCGCTGTGAGAATTACAAACAAACTCGTTGCTAGGATACCAGATGCTGGCATCCTCTGTTAAGTCCCAGAATGCAACACGGAAACCGGCCTGTTGTTCATGTTCAGAATGCCAGTTCGTCATCGATCTGGATATTATTTATAATCTTTAATCTAGCCCGCTGATCCTTCTACCGTGTAAAACCGTAGACAGATAGGTTTCAGGTGTCTCTGTACATTATACACGTCGTGTCGTCCGATAGCGAAATGCAAATAAGTTGTATGCTAACTTTAAAGCACTCGTTTTTGAAATACAGTGTGCCTCATAATTTTTCTTCACAACTTCGCCTTTGTGTGCTCTCTCTATGTAGGCGACCTTGGTGCACCGCACCAGCTCTGTACGGTTCCTGCTCAACCACACCTGTGTCAGGCTGCATACAGATTTAATCATTTAATAATGCATTACCTTGACTGGCTCTTACACTTTATCAAGAGTGACTCAAAGCAATTGTATGATAATCTAAGGCGCAACAAGAATATTCTTATATATATATATGTAGCCTACACAACAGCGGAACAATGAGCTACAATAATGGTACGTCAAACAACCAACGACTCCAAAGAACAATGAATGTGTACTGTACATCACTGCATCAGTTCAGCATTTCACAAACACCCTACTGGGATCTCTTGTTGCTTAGTTTAAGTAGCCAAATATTAATCACACAAAGTTCCAAATAAGCATTTTACCTCAACAGATTTTCATTCTACTGGAAAATCCTTGAAGCCACAATGTTGGCTATGATAGAGGCACTCCTTGGAACCGGAAAGAGGGTAGAATTTTACACTTAACAGCGCTTAAATGTCTTTTCCAGAGATTTTTTTTTTTCTGGTTCTGGGTGCAAACCATTTAAAACTTAACATCATTTGAAAGAGAAACCCGTTACTATTTGCCTTACCACCTCCTAATGAGTTTGCTGTGCTAAAAAAATTATTGTATCTTTTCCAACATATTGTATCAGATCCCCTTTTGTGAAATACATATTTCAAAAGGAAGACCTCCCCTCCACCCTCCTCCTGTCACCCTCATCCTGATCAGGAGGTGCAACATATTCCTGTTGGCAATATTTTCCTCAAGTCTGCTTTATTTTCTTCATTTTTTTTCTATGTTGTTTCTGAAATAATTTAGAATTTTTTCGTGGTTCTTTCATGGTTATGTTGGTTCTGAAATCCTTTTTTATTTTATAGGAGAGAATAGATACAAACCACAATGACGGTGAGTGAAATGGATAAATTTACTGCTGGTATGTACAACAAGCAGCATCACACCACAACCCATAAGGAAATACTGCATTTCAGTAACTGAGTGGCAGCGCTAGGACCCCGGTGAGATATGTGTACTGCTTCAAGGCAGCAAATCTCAAACGATTCAAAGGGTAGCCCATAGTAAAATCTAAGTTAGACTTTTGGGAATTGGAGTTTCCAAGTTTTCATCTTTCTCCGCAGGTCAGAATCCTGCTCAAGGCTATCTCACAAACACTTCATCTGGTTCACCAGGTCATGTCTCTTGATGCATGTTTCATGTTTGTTCAGCTTTCTGTTACTCCATATTTGTTGATGATGAATTAAAAAAAAAACACCTTCCATCAATTCAGTCACACTTAAGATGAGAACAACTTCCTCCAGACCAGATGGTCTCTTCCTGTTGTTTCTTAAACCTGCACAGGTATGTCCAATACAGACTGGCTGACCAGTCTTCCCCCTGTCTGCTCCTCAGAAGTCTGTGATAACATGTTGTATTTTCCAGTGCTGTCCACTGCACCCCTGAATGACAAGGTGGTGTACATTTTCTTCTGGAGCGATTTCAAGACACCTGTTTGTGTCCCTGTTCCTTATGGCATCCCCCTGAAATGTCAGATAGTGTGGAGAGTGTTTGAGAATTTTTGAGCAGTCATCATTTGATGTGACATCTTTATCCAAGTCAAATCACGAAGGCTACAAATTGACACAAGGCGTAATCTAGGTAAACGTTTCAGTAATATCGCAAACTTCACCGCAAAATGATTGACTATATTTGTTAGAGTACAAAAGTCTGCTGGATGTTGTGATTTAGTTAGGCTGTATCGTCACCTGTTTGAAGTTCCAGAGCATGTGAAGTCTTTTCTCCTTGGCCAGTTTACAGTCCAGTAGTGCAGGCTTATTCCCTGTGCCCAAATCCACCAGGCAGCGATTAGTATTGTATTTGTGAGACTTAATGCCTCCAATATAGATCTCTCCATTTTTGCGGTAGTAGCAGTGCTTGGGAGGGGAAAAAAAGAGTTAAGTAAAAACTTCATTAATTTTCTAGCTGACTTCCCACCAATAATAATGTATTTGCAGATTTGATGTTAAACACAAGGAGCAATTGTACATACCTGAGGAGAATAGAAGTGACATGCATAAAGAATGGGAACACTTCCAGGGACAGGTCCTTGGTCAATACAGAGATCCTGCTTAAGGTCATTTGCCAGCTGTTTAAAAGACAGGGGTAGAAAAAACGTTCATCATTTGCATTTCTATTGTAATTTAAATAAAGCATTAACAGCAAATTCCTTTAAAACGTATTATCTAACAGCATAATCTGGCTGTGGTGACATTTTTTCCCAAAATTTTGGTAGGATATATTGCTTATTGTACTATTACTATTATTATTATTATTTCACCTTGATGAACTCCCCTGGTTTGATTTGCCTAATTCGGAAAAAAGAAACATGACCCTATATCATTACATGCAGTGTTTTTGTGAGTAGATTGGTAAACATGACCGTTTTATTGTGCTTACACATGGAAATAAAGGGTATTGTCCTGACTCCTCCGACAGGATACTCTGTCCACAGCTGGTGCAGGTGACCAATACAGGCTCAATTAACTTCAATAAACATCGGCATGTGAAAGTATATACTAGGACCTTCTGCAGTAGCATGGTAATCCTATCAAAATGAAATTTCATATTTGTTTTGAAATGTAAATTCATTTGTCATCTTTTCTGATGCCATGTAATTGAATATCTCAGAACGGTCATGTTGATGTTGATGTGGTCTGGTCATGAGCAAAAAGCCCTGTGCTTGAGAGCAGCGTCACTCACAGCCCCATAAGCCAACAGGTTATCCCACGTGTCCAGCTTCGGATACACGTTTTCCAGGTACCACTTGAAGGGTTTGCACTTCAGTCTTTCTCTAAGTTTCTTCCTCTCTGACACGTCACCAATGTCAATCCCATGATCCTGAGCGTGGACATGGAGGGAAAAGGGCAATTCAGTGAATGTGCAGGAGCAGCATGACAATACAGGACTGAGCTTAAAAAGTGATGTAACATCTTTATTCCCCTACCAGTTTATGTCAGTATGTACCCATAGCTAGTGTGTGGTTGACCTGTCAGAGCCCTTGCAGAAGAGTCAGACACGGAGTGCTACACATATGTGAGTATAAATGTATTCACTCATACAGGAAAGTCATTGCATGTTGTACAAATATTGGTTTTATGTTATCAGGGGCAACACAAATCCGCCAAAGGTAAACATTAATGGGTCTGGTTACATATCCTGTGCACCTTTATTGGAAGATTCCAGGCAATGTTGACGTTGTGTTTGTATTCATCCATCCAGACCTCAGCCACCCTCAGTGCATTCCTCTTCACGGTGATGCTAAGGTCAGGCAGGTAGGGTTTGTGGGCTCTCTCGATGTGGGCTATCTTGGAGCACGGCACCACCTCTATGCTGCCCCCGCACAGCCACACCTGAGACAGGTACCAGGTACACTAACATTCAGCGCAGGAGGTGAATTTGCTGCTTGATAGCCCCTGTCTTAAAATAAATGACTAATAAACCATGTTTGTGGTAACAGTACAGTCATTTTAGCTGATGCGTTCATCCAAGGCAACTTACGGTTGTTTAGGCTAGCCAGGGTCCAATCCCCCTTGCAGGCTATGTGGGGTAAGGGGCCTTGCTCAAGGGCCCAACAGCAATGGTTTTCTTGCTGTAGCTAGACTGGGGCTTGGGCCACCAACCTCAGGGGTCCCAGTCATGTACCTTAGCCACTAGACTACAGGCTGCCACCATTTTAGTCATTTTATTCAATAAACACACTTAACATACTCGAATTCCCAGCTCCACGTTTTCACCACCATATATTTTCATTCCACCATCCAGTCCACCGATTTCTCCAAAGAAATGTCTGTCAGCCACAAGGATACCCATGACGGAGGGACTCCTACGAAACATAAGAGAACAGTATAATGTCTGTATCTCTATTCTTTTATCTCAACAATCACTATTACATTTTCATCAGAACTTCAGCTGAGGAATACATTGTATATTTTTATTCAATACTCAGCAAATTGGTAGGGATAGTAAGTACCTTCAAAATTCCTTAAGATGTTATGAACTTGTGATTATTTTTTTATGTAATTAATAAAATGTACATTATCTATGTTCACACAGACAGTTTCAAATCAAAGTGGCAGGAAAAATATTCATTTGTACTTCCATGTTCTTTGTATTCATTGTGAGGCCCAAATACAATGTAAATACTGATTTTGGGCGTGTGTGCATGCGTGTATGCATGCCTGTGTGTGTGTATATATATTTTGTGCGTTTATATTCATACTCGGATCACTTACTTTCCTGGTTGTGACTCATCGTTGAGTTTGTACCATTCAGGTCTGAACCCCTCGTACATGCACCACAGCGCCCAGTCAAAGGCATGTGATGCAGGGCTGTATTTCGTTACGGTCAGGTCATCGTAATTCACCCTATCAAACACGGGGCTCACCACAACAGTGCGGTCCGCCTTGATTCGTGCCAGCAGTGGCTCTGCCCTATCGACACAGAGAAAACAATGCATTTTCATTGAGACTTACAATGGCTCATAAATGATTTCAAACTATCTGAAGATGGGAAAACTACTGCTATTCCTTTCAAACACATATGAACTGATAGGGCACATGGCTGCTTCTGGATTTATAATTTTGCTCTACATAGTCTTAGCCCTAACTGGTGAAAGCTCTGAGCTGCTGTCAGGATGAGTACCGTAACTGAACCCACCATTTCTCATGGACCTCTATGTGGGCATCCAAGATGGCCACCACGTCCCCTGAAGCAGCCTCCCACCCTGAGATCCGTGCCTGGGTCAGTCCCATCTGCTCCTTGTGCTTCACCCTCTTCACCAGGCCTGCACGCTCCTCATGAATGAAGCTGATGTAGGCATCCAGCTTGTCCATCAAATCCTCTGCATTTGGAGAAATCAGAACACTTCAAAAAATCCTTCAGTCATTTTATTCAATAAGGAGAATGGGGGCACACATAACAATATACTGTTCTCTGATAGGTTTTTGAAAGAAAATATATCTACTACTACTACAACTACGACTAATAATAATAACAATAATAATAATAATTCATTATTAGTTGACCCAATTATTATTATTATTATTATTATTACTATTTTTTTTTTTTTTTTGGCAGTATCAATAGCATTTATGAATCTCACCGTTGGAGCTGTTATCATCCACAAGTATGATCTCCTGTAACAGGTGAGCAGGTGTCTTGTCGATGATGCTGCGAATGGCCCTTTTGATGATGGACAGGGCTTCATCCAGGTAGATGAGCACCACGCTGATAGTAGGGAGGTCCTCCGGGTATTTTCTGCTCAAGCATCTGGGGAAGTTTGGCCAGTTATGCTAAAAGTTAACTAACGGTGATGTCAGTTCCAGATTTTTGTGATAGTGAAGTGGTTCACCGGGATCGAGTGATTCAGTGATTGATTACCTCTGGTCTCTGGTGTCTTCAATCGCTCTGTTCAGTGGAAGCTTATTGCTCAGGAAGGCATTGTACCCGTATCTCTGAAACAGCTCTTCCGCCTCCTTCTGCTCCTCCTCTGACAGATCCCCTCCCCAGTTTTGGAAGAGGGCTGAATTTGGGTACAGTTTCCTCACCACTTTCTTCTCCATCTTCACCTCTGGATCCTTATTAATCTGGCCTTTCCCTTGATTTTCAGACAGCTTCATGGATTTGACTGGGGGGAAAAAAACACAGATGCGCACAGCACCCTCCTTTCACTTTTTTGTGATTTATCAGCACTTTTGGGCCTTCCAACTGGAAATATTAACACTTGCTCCATCATGCATAGATCCAGTTCATTTCAATCATGAATGGAAATCAGGTCAGATACCATCCATTGCCTCCTACTGCAAATTATATATGCAAATTATATTTGTTAACCATAATCTACATTTAATAGACAATTTATATAGTTGGACGGAACCTGTGTACACCACATGCTGCACACACGTTTTAATGTTGCCTGAAATCACATCAATGGTATCTGACAAATCCCATTATTTCACCCTTCTGCCAGAGACTGTGATCACTAAAAAAAAAATTTTCTAGTGAGTGAAATCCACTGACCCACGGCCGTAGAACTAGCAGCAGAAGGATGACCAGCTTGGAAAAATCACAATCTGGTGTACACTTCGCATGGGGCTGCTTTTTTTGCAAACTAACATATTTTCCCTGCGGTAATGTCATCTGTGAAACAATTCTGTCATACTGAACAAGTTAACATTAATGCTGGCCCACAGTAATAAAAACACTGTTGCCAACACATGTATGAATGCATAGAACTCTTTTTTCATACATTCACAACGTCCTCTGTGCTAAAATCAGCTGCTCAATCTGTAAAATGACATACGGATGACATGACTGAGCGCAGGGAATCAGCTCCCCATGAGGTACTACCACCACAACAGCTTATTGCAGCGCCATTTTCGAATTCTCTGGCCTCTGGTCCAAAATAAACAAAAGCAGAGCAACATGCAAACTATGCAAAACAATGACTACATGCACTAACACAACAAGCAACTTGAAAGCACATGTTGATTAAAATCACCCACATGACTTTCCTTTTACAAATAACTCTCATTAAACTGTATTGAAGTGTGGCTAAAATGTATTTCATTTTAGTTATGGAAATGTTCTATTCACATTGTTACAGAGGTGAGGTATGAAATTTTCCTGTCTAAGATTGAATTCTGTCATTATGCATTATGCATGTATCACAGCTGACAGAATATTACACTTTACAGCATAGATTATATGCACATTTCCATATTCATATTCAAATCTATTAAAACTGATGGTGTTTTTAGGGAGGTGAGTTTATGTCACTGTTGACAACATAGCATGCAATGCAAATCTAAGTTATTGGCAATATGTTCTACAGTGTAATTTTGAGTAACTGTTGGGGCATGTTTTGGAAAAGTAGTTATAAAACTTAATTAACCACATGGAGGAAATATTTTCACAGATGAAAGCGGCACAAGATGCTTACCCTCTGTAAAAGTAAAAAATTATTGCAAAGGCAACACTTCATGATTGGAGTTAAGGAGTTATATGTCACATACAGTGGGCTCCAAAAGCCTGAGACCATATTGAACTTTTTTTTGTTTTTTCATGTAAATCTGGAAATAATCAGTATTTTTTCGGATTCTGAGACATTTAAAACAGTTATGACATTTAAAATGAAGAAGAAATATTGAGATTCTGCACAAATTTAAGCAAATGATCCTGTCAATCCCTTTGTAGAGAAGGTCAGACCCCATCGAACATTTATTGGGGCACTTAAAGACCATATGATAACATGGATCAGCAGGTTTTGCACAAACTTGTGGAGTCCATGCCAGCTCCTGTGCATCCTGTCATTAAAGCAAAAGGGGGACATACCGAAAACTAAGACTAAAAATGTATTAAACTGCAAAAGAATGCAAAATGGAATCTCTTCCACAAGTGGTTTTAGACTTTTAGACCCCACTGTATATCAGTTGTCATTAAAATCTGAAATGTATTCTGATTTTGATTCTTCTTCATCGTCAGCGTTATCTGTTGAATGAAAACATATCTTCCTTTTAAAATAATACGTGTACCGGTGAAAGCTCTGCTCACCCAGCTTTTCGATATGAGTCTCCATACGCTCCAGCCTCTTCAAGGTCTTCTGGCTCAGGGCCGTGCTGTTCCAGTGCGCAGCATGCAGGCTCTTCTGGTAGGAGTGCACTTCCCTCCTGAGAGATGTGATGTAGAGCAGGGCAGAGCAGGCCAGCAGCGCGGTGGCCACCCAGCGCAGGAAACCAGCACGGATCATTCCTCAGTGTGTGCTGCGTGTGTGCTGTGTGTGCTGTGGTGCCCCTGCAGTGAACCTCTCCCAATGACAGCCTCTGGAGGTGTTACTCCTCTATATCAGCATTGTCAAAGGGTTAGTTTGCTTTCTATTTGCACATGCTCCCTTATCCCTCCAGTGGGCAGGTCTGTGCCGGGCACTGCTGGTTGTTGGTCGATACATTACATTACATTGTAATGTAACATTAAATTACGTTGTAAAATTACATTACAGCGTAACATTACGTTACATTGTAATGTGATCTTGGTCTTAGAATCCTGAGTGAGAGAAAACGGTGACTTCAGCCCTGAAGCACATACCCTTTAGTTGTTTATAATATTTCCATGCAAGAATGATAATAATAATGATTTTAAAAAGTACTGTTACGCAGTGTTTTTTAAAATGTTTTGGGCCTTAGTGCTTGAAGTCCATGCAGGATTTGCTGGCAGAAAGAGGTACTAAAGGCACCAAAAACTGGAACATTAATTACTACATTTACAAACAGAGACCTACAGTTCCCATAACTTATTTCTGGTAACCTGGGGAAACCAGGGTGTCACTGGGAGGAACCGGTGTACTGGTAAACAAAGGCGCTCCCAGTTCTATTTTTCGCCAAACTGAAAAAAGGTCCAGTGGATGTCATATAAAACCACATGTCCAGAAGCCTATTTAGCAGTAAGGGTATGGTTTGTGACTGTGAGACCCATTAATCCACTTCAAAATGAATGCTATAGTTATTGTCAGTAGCTGATTTGTTCATTTTTAACAGGGGGGATGGCCCTATGGAAGCACCTACTGGTAATAGGAATATGACACGCCAGTCTATATTTGTTTCCAATTTACATTTTAAATTCACATAGTAGGAGGCGCGGTGATCTCAAAGATTCAGGGCAAATAATTTTAAGTAAACATATCTTGAATAAATATTTGCCGCATTTTAAGAGTCCTGCTGTTGTATTTTGATTAAGGCACCTCCAGTGTGTCAATACAATAAATTACAATTAATGCAACTTGTGACACAGAATAATCCAAAACGGTTTTGTTACCACAATGTGCTAAGAGCTGTTCAATTGAAATACCCATAAATTAGGGAGTGATTTTAATGGTTAGGCAGGATGAAGAGGAGACACTTGAATGCTATGATATTTTATGCAATTGTGTACATTCAGAAAAAGAAATACAGATATAGATATTACAGATTTAAAAAATTACCTTTAAACCTATCCAATGGTAAATTGAAAGGTAAAGTTTGTTCCTGTCTGTTTCCCCGTCTCCTGTCGTCACATGCACTGACTATATGCTAGTCAGTTATTTGCAGAGCAAATTCCCTTGATGAAATGTACAGATAGTAGACCTAAGTAACTCAGTAAATAAAACACCCATTGCATATCAAGAGATGGAGTACAAATGTGCCTGCTCCTTAATTTCAACACAAAAGCTGGCACTGAAAGGGAGTGGGTCATTTGCTGAGAACTGCAGCTACACACGCCCTGAGACTTTGTACACCAGCATGGAATGAGCTATGCATGCTACTTGTGATGTACAAGGCTACCTCTGTTTCTCCTTCTGGATTGGTCGTTACAACTTTATGCTAATTAGCTCTGGTCCAATCTCACCAGTGTCTGTTGACAAGAGAATAGTTCACATTGACTAAAAATGGATGATAGCTAAAAGAGAAAACACAGCATGTAGAAATCAGTTTATGTAGCACAGCACAAATTAATTACGCATTGTTGGGGGGGGGGGGGGGGCAACCGTATTAATACCCCAAACAATGATGAACGACAAACATGCGAACAATCTCTTACAAGGGATATGAAGGAGTAAATCTTTTTAAATGTACATTGTTTGTCTGGAATATTTCAGGGATATCTGGAACTCTGCTAACAAGAACCTCTACATTTGTAAGTCTGTGAAGGAACCATTTGAGATAAGAACTTAATGAATTTCCAGAGAAGCACAGTACAGGATGGCTGTTCAGGATACCAGCTTGTACAGTGCCCTCCTCAAATATTGGCACCCCAGGTAAAGATGAGCAAAAAGGGCAGCAAAAAAATGTAGCTCTTCCATTCAAAATATTCAAAAAAATCCAACCTTTAACCGCAGTAAAAAGAAAAATAAAATCTTATATTGAAATAAATGTTTGTCTCTGAAACAAAAGTGCTGCAATTATTGGCACCCCTTCATTTAATACTTTGTGCAGCCTCCCTTTGCCAATATAACAGCTCTGAATTGTCTCGTATAATGCTTAATAACACTGGAGAACACATGGCAAGATTTCTGAGACCATTCCTCTGTACAGAATCTCTCCATATCCTTCAGATTCCAAGGTCCAAGTGTTCCAAATCCCTGTTATAATTTAAAACATAAAATATGAATGGGAATATACTTTACTCCAAAGAACTTCTAGGTTAGAAAAATATTTATGTCATTATAAGATTTAGTTGTATCTTTCAATCATTTTACTTCAAATAAAGGTTTGTGAATATTTTTAATGAAAGATCAAAAAGGTAAACAATAAAGAATTTTTTACTGCCCGTTTTGCTCATATTTATCAGGTGTGCCAATATTTGTGGAGAGTACTATATCATCAGCTTGAGGTGGTACTAAACTTTGCAGCTCAAACATTTGGATTGCAGTATCACTTCAGAGTAAACAAATGACCAAATACTCCCCAGAGGAGGAAGCCAGTAGTAAAATGATTTAATACCAATATCAATACTAAGCATACCGGGAAGGTTATTCAAAGCATAAATAAACTGTGACCTGTCATAATGTTTGGCACCTCGAGGAGGATATGGGTGTCACAACTGCAGGAAATTTATCTTGTCATTAATCCATACAAAGGAAATGCTCATGTGAGCAACACCAAACAGGACACAAGGGGATTTTTAAAACGGTGCCAGGGGACTCGGCAGCTGGAATCAATCCAAATCAAATACAAAACAAAATAAAATTGGTAGCTGAACTACCATACTCGGAACCCTAAGAAGGTCATTATTTAGAATGACATCATTTTTAAGGGGGACATCATTAAATATGCTTATGAACTCTGATGGGTGGGTCATCTTGTTAAAACACTGATATAATATGTGCATGTTTCCAAATATTTTTCTTTTCAGCCTCTGGCAAAATTACACCAATGAATAAAAATAAAGGCAAAGAAATCCATAACGTTGTTTTACGAGATTTTATTCATTAGATTTGCCTTTTTATTTATGTACAGTGAAAGCAGTCGTAAAAGGACATAATATATATCGCATTGTTTTGGTGAGCATCCCCTGGTGGTGTGGAGGAATGCAGGTGCTGCTGCGCCATGTGGGGTTGCTCAGAAGTCCACGGTCCTGGCAGGCTTGGTCTCTCCCAGCTCGGCCTCCAGCCAGCGGTAGCGGCGGTGTATACGCAGGCCCTCGATGGCCTTCTGCTCCACAGATGAAGGCATGATACCCAAGTCCTCAAATCCAGGCAGTCCTGGGTACTTCATGTCTGAGATGTGGAGCTGAGAGGAGAGAGACTGCATTTTCACTCTGAAGTTATGTACGTGCTGAACAGGGCTGAAGCAGGGATCTAGGCTGGACTGTGACAGCTGGGCAACAAAGGATCATTCATTCAGGTCAATACAAAACACCAGCCCCGTTTTAAATGGAAGGGGAAATTCTGTGACTGCTTTCTGACATACCCGGTCGATCTTGTCACAGGATGTCCACGGCACAAACGGGTTCATCTCAAAGAACTTTCCAATCATACTGAAAAGGGAAAATGATTGAAAAGGTTGCCATGTTGAATTCACTGTGATCTAAGTAATAACACCATACATTAAAAAACATTATTTCAATTTCCTTCAGGATCATGCTCTACTACAAGAAAATATGACATTTGTTTGCATTTTTTCCTACTCTCAGCAATTCTCCATTTTCAGGAAACTGTTCCTTTCTCCCAGTACATTTCTCTACTCTCCCTAAGCACAAAGTTACTTTAAAAAAAAAAAAAAAAAACACTTCTTTGTGACAGTGTTCCATTCTCCCAGCTGAGATGACTTGGGGATGAGAGATGAGGGAGAGTGACACACATGCTGTACTGCTGGATACTCACTGATACAGAGGGCGTGGTAAGGGATATGGCACGAAAGGTCTGTGTGCCAGGGCGTACAGGTACTCCACCAGATCGTGCAGGAGAAAGCGGTCAGGACTGCAGGAGGGAAAGAGAGGACACAGCTCAAACCTGCCTGTGAGACAGACAACTCCAGGTTTCACCAGAGCACTTTTTTTTTCCTTTTTGTGTGTTGGTAGGTAATGATAATATATACAATTGCTGAAAATATCAGCTTTACACTCAGTTTTGTTCTTTGGGAAAGGTACTTAAATGTTGCAATGAAAAACATAAGGAGGCAGGAAATGTGATTTAGAGGTCCATAACTTTGTACGGAAAACCCTGAACCTTTAAAAATTTGTGTATAGTGGTCATTTTTGTGTGTAGAATTCATACCCGGAATCTGACAACACATAAGCTGTTTACATGCAAATGAATCATTAAATTCTTTCAGTCTAAAAACAGGTTGTGTAAATGTACACAGTCACAGTACAGTACAGTACACATTCACACATGTCGTAATCGCTATTCTCCACACCTCAGAGTAAAAGTGAGTTTGCAAGGATTAGAGGAAAAGTGTAGGTCTCACTGACGGAAAATGGCACCATTACTGGCAACCACATCGGTGAAGACACCAAAATAAATAAAACATAACTGACAGATGGTCTCTACCCTACATATGCAACTTAGGCTACCTCAATCAGGATATCCGCTCTATAAGGAGGGGCATCTGATTTTGCAATCAGTGCAAATATTTATATATTAATAAAGGAAGCAACCAGTAATTAAGTGTCTCCTTACCCAGCAAGGGCGTAGGTCTTCCCATTGGATTCTGGGTCTTTGACAGCTTGGACTATGGCTTTGGCCACATCCACCACCTAAAGGTGACCGCCACATTAAATCCAATAATTAGTCAAATCAAATCAGAAATGTGATACAGGGTCATTACCATGATATGCATGAAGACTGTAATAGGTGCTCGCTGACATGGGGAACAGCCAAAAAAAAAAAAAAAAAAAGAAAGAAAACTTTACCATCTTACACTGTGAAAGTATACATAAGGAAAAGCAGTTTTTTTATCCCTTTACATTTGTCTTTTCCATGACCTCTGACTTCTGTTTTGAAAAAATGACACAATAAAAGGCTGACGGCAGAGATAAATACCTGACAACACACATTTGACATCAGTAAACCATGCGACTCTCCATGCTCTGTTGTAGAAATGTAATATTTTCCGGAGCGTGACCCAAACTCTGGTGATGGAGTGGGAAATAGCCAGGGGCAGAAACACTCACATGAACGGGCTGCTTGACGGTTTTCTTCCCCAAGGCGATCATCGGCACGGCCTTCCCAAACCAGCGCATGTCTGACAATACAAGAGTGGGAGGGTGATTTACGATCGCTGTGCTCACTCCAAATTACTGCGTTAGCATGGGCTACACACGTTCATCCCTTCATATGCAACTCTCTCATACGGTGCAGTCCTTTTTAACAGGCCTTGTATGCATCAGGGTAGCAAGGCTTGCATAATCATGCCTTATACAAAGACCAGAAAACGTATATTCAAAACATCTTCCAAAAACTATCATTCGCATCCTGGCTGATATGGCAACCTCTCTGAGTGCATAATTCAAGAGCCGATAGCTCCCTCTACTGATGACGTTTTATATTACTTCTTGTGTGTCAATGGTGACCAGCGCTTATCAAAACATCTCTTAACAATGGGACCAGAGCCAGCTATTTAATATCATAAACTGTTTGAGAAGGATGACAGGAAGTCGTCGCCTTCCACCACGCCCTGGTAGAACCCTGTGAGAACATGACTACTGCGTCATATAAACATGTCAGTACAATGGAAACTGCCTGAGGGGTGCAGATAGCCAGAGGCTGACAGTTTAAACAGGAAGTGACTGACGTACTTAGAAAGTGGTTGAAGAAGCGATCCTCCCTCCCGTACATCTCAGCTGGCTTCATGATGATCGCATCAGGAAACTCCTCTCTCACAACTCTTTCTCCCACCGCCTGCAGAACCACATTAAGAGAGGTCAGTCTGGCTGCACACTCCAATACACAGGCAACACCACCCGCACACTTAATTACACACACAACCCTGTCTGCACACTCAGTGATACAGGTGACAATTCCTACAATGCCAGAGTAGTACACATAAGAGTGAACAACATATAAAAACATAAAAACGTAAGCAATATAAAAAATAAATGATTCAGATTTGTACTTATATAGTTGGTTTTTTAAAAAAAAAAAAAAAAAAAACAGGGTGTCTACATGTTCCAAGTTAACATTGCTTGAGGGTTGATAATGGTTGACAATGACAACAAAGTCAGAACAAAAGATGAGTCTGTACATACAGAAGCTCCACTGATTTTAGAGGCATGGTTAGGTCATCGTTATGAGATGTGATCCATGTTACCGTACCTTATTCCTCAGGTATTTTGAGGGGCTGCGGATGTCTGCGTTCAGGTGGGACATGTGGATGAACTTGGTGATGCCCGCCTCACGGGTTGCCCTTGCAATGGCTTGTGGGATTCTCTCGTAGATGTCCTCAAAACTGTAGTTTCTATACGAAGAAGAAAGAATGAGCCAGTTAACCACAGTACTATTCGACTCATACATAACAGTACATACGAAAAGCTTAACAACCATTTTAACAAAATCTCTCTGCAAAGGGATTTCTATGACAGGCAGGGGGGAAATAACCATACCCTGACATACTTTTCAGTGTTTGAAACTGAAATGAACTCCAGCTCTGATCACTTGCACACATGCAGTTTTATACAATTTACTCATCACTGTCTCAGTCTCAACAGGGGTTTAGGTTTGCTCAATTCAGGTTCATAGCGATGATTCCCTAGAGTCCACACACTGGTCCATGGTCCATACCTTGTCTCATACTCTCTGCCCACCAGGTTGATGACCACATTGGAGTGAGCGAGCGCTCGATCGATGGTGTCTTTATTTCTGGCATCCCACTCCTAAAATATGTCAGAGGAACACACAGAGGAGTGTAACCCCTTCCTCCCCTGAAACTCAACACTGATAACATTTCACTGCAACAAATGGGTTATTAGGCAAAGGCAAAAACATACATCCTAGTCTTTGACACATGAGATTAAGGCAATCATAATTGGGGCATGCGAGGGGAAAACAGTTTTTCTTCACTGAAGCGATGGCATCCGTATCCGCCAGAATTATTATTTAAACAGGAAATGTGATTGGTTGTTTACCAGAAAGATGATCTGGCCCAAATCTCCCATGGGTTTCAGGTACATGATGTCATACTGGTCACAGCGATGAGGAATAACAACCTGAGAGCCCATCCGCCCTGTACCAAGAGAATGCAAGTCAGACACATAGGGATGACACTACACTTGCTCTTCGGCTAAAAACACCAACTGACACAAATACAAAAAGCAGGTCTTTTAGCCTGCAGGCCTTTTTGCAGAGGTGCCACATTTTCAGAAGTAAGTTATGGCCACAATTATCATTTCCACAATTGACAGCTGACAGTCCTTGGAAGGTGCCCAAAGCTAAATTTAAGGAGCTTTAAAATGTAGGCAAAAATACTTGTGAACTATTACTCCTTACAGTTCCATCAAGCTTTCACCAATCAACAAGCTTAAGCAGAAAGCTGATAAATCTGAGATTTACAGCGGCAAAGATATTCTCCTTTACCATGTTTCAGGGCCAAACATAAAGCCGGAGATGACAGAGATGTAGTACCTCACCTAAACGATTGACCACATATCTACCCAGGAATCCAGTTGCCCCAAACACAGTGGCAGCCACCCCACTGAAGGAGGAGCGCCCCCCTTTGCCGCGGGGAATAACAGCATGGTGGACCTTCCTCTTTTGGGCTGCTCCAGGGTCAGCTGACAGCACCGCTGGGCAGCCAGCCTCTACAGTGACACAAAGAGAACACAATTGTGAGACAGGAACAATACTCTGAGTCTGACTGGGGTGGGGGATATTACCACCAAACTACCAGTGTCTAGCTCCATTACCATTATGCTTGCCACAGCCATGACGATATCATAACCATGATCTCTGCAGTAAATCAAAACCAAACCATTATGGATTTGAGGAGGAGAGTAATCGTTGCATGATTCGCAGTACAGATATTACAATATGCCACCTTGTGCTTAACATAGAGCGGTTGTTAAACATTATGTACAGTGACAAGGCAACGCTCAGAAAATGTATTAATATCAACTGCATACAATGTTAAGGGTCACTTTCGATTTTATACGCTAACTTATTACACAAAGGTTTACTTAAATTGGTGTGTTCTGCTGCAGATGATAATTACCGTTACATGAAATAACAGGTTTGGCAACTGTTTTGGCAACCTAGACAGTAACGTTGGCTATCTAAGCTTTTTAACTTGACAGCACAACCTAACTACCTAGTCAGCTGTCAGTTAGGGTTGAAATGAAATGTCACTTATATGTGACATTAAAAAACACTCCAGGTTTTGAAGGAGACCTTAAGTTACCCCTCAGCTGTCTAGCAATTGTTATTTATTGTTCCAAACGGTCCGACAGATCACAACCATATATCAAAAAGTACCAACTTATGCTAGCTGGTGATGTTATAAAACATGTAAGCTTACTAGCTGCGTTAATTAGCTAGCCTAAGGTTAGCGTTCACGACGCCGGATGAGTGTAAATGCAGATAGCTTAGCATATTAGCCACCTACATTTTCAGCACATATGCTGCCGTTAGTTCCAGGCTGACAACAGACACTTCAGCAACTACACCAGCCATTGATAAATCGAGACAGCTAACTTGATCAGCTTTACCAGATAGCTACATGGGTAAAGTATAATATGTGAAGCTGAACGTTTAGGTGTCCTTCTTACATATCATGCTAGTTTGCTTACCATCTAGCTAGCATAGCTAGCACCTAGCAGGTCACAGCAATGAGAGGGTCACAAAAACAGGCCCCAGTTTAAGCGGTTGGTACATCCAAAATCCAGTTTTACAGATTTGTCTAAACGTAAGTTCCACACATTCTTTACTAGCGTGTATTCTTCTGCTCTCGTGAACATGCACTGAAATAAGACTTACTGGAAATCCTGGGAAGGACACTGGCAGGTCGGCGGCACACAAAAGCAACAGCCGCCATGTTTCTGTTCGTAACACGAACTACGGTGTCCACTCAGTGTCAAAATGCTCAGGACGACTCAAAAACGAAAACTTAAATCGTTGCTGGTTTAATTAAGGAATTTTAGGCTATTCGTTCTAGCGTTTAAATTCAGCAAGTTGTAGAAGTGTGTCAAAAATGGACCAGAATACACGCTCTAATAATATCTGAAAATACAGATTTTTTTTTTCAAATTTTCAAAAAATTTGTGGGAACTGAACTATGAACAAAATTAGTCTCAATAAGAGCATGAGAATTGACAAACATGAATGAAAAAGCACACCGTAGTGATTAGGCCGATGCTTGCCAATCAATATTTGCAATAGCCCTTGTTATTTTTTTTTTTAATGTAAGCTGCGACAGTAAGAGGCCTTACAAATGTTAGCACTGTCTATTTCTGTCACTCACTCATCCAAATAGTTGGTCTACAATATGACGGAAAGTTAGTCTGTGAGATTATTTTCCGAAAACCATGTAATCTGGTTGTTTTATGCAAGTTTTAGCCGACAAGCAGTTACAGGTCAGTGGCTGAGGTGGCATAAATCAGTAGCTCAAATTGGCGCCCCACCTACACAAGATTATAATTAGTCAGAATTTTCTGTTCATTGCGTCGGCAGACTTGATCTCACATGAGAGGACACGCTTGGTCAGTCATATTGCTCAACGGGTACCAGCCTGAAAAATGAGGCTATTTTACTCTGTGATCACCGAAGAACCTGTGGCACCACCTGACTTTTTGGCCCCACAATCCCCTCCTTCTTCACCTCAATTGATGCATAATTCAATGTACATATTCATTTCATTTGTTTCACAGGAATAATGTAATTTTAACATTAATTTGACGATGGAGTATTTTCAAAGTGAAATATGATGCATCACAAATGCTTTGTGGAGAAATACATTGCCACAATTTCTCCCAACATTTAAATTACCACAGGAATTGCCAAGCTATTCTCCCTGACATATCAGCCGGTAAGAAAGTTCTTCAACAGCTTTACAATGTGCGAACAAAACTGTGTCAAAGGCATACGCTTGTATGTCAACTCCGTCACAAACAGATATCCTTTCGTTTCATTGTTGTTTGTGTGTGGATCGGTGAGAACATAAGGCCTGGCCACTTGTTGCATTACATGTGCGTTTCATTCTGTTTAACTGTAAGCAGAGGGCGCCATAACCCTGACAAAGCCGGAGAGTGTGTTTCGCCAACCCTCTAAGCTCCAGTCAGTCTGGGCGGTTCCATTCCGCCTTCAGCAGCAGACACCGAAGGCTCAAGAGCTCACAAAAGTAACAAAACACAAACATGGCGCCCGCTTGCACAGACAGCTAGCTGTTGATAAGAGTATCTCAAACAAGTGGGAAAAAAAAGTTTCCAGGTATTCCCATAGCGCCTGGGTTTCTGTGCTTTCGGTGGATTTCTTCTGATCTACGACAAGAGCGGAATATACCACGGAGCTGAAAGCAGCAAGTTGCCTACATGTCAACATTGTTTCTTTAAGTAGTGTAAAAACAGCTGGTAAGTGTTAACTTGTTGCTTCATTGGTTAGACGACTGTGTTCGGGCTTAATAACAAGTAACTATCTTCGTTATCCTCTACAGTTGTGCTTGCAAAATATGCTGTTTCTTTGACAGTGGGATAAAACTTTCTGTTGATGTTATCCAATTAGCTCCATTGCAGCGAGGTATTTACAACCGAATTACTGATGCCAGCGCCGGTATAGCTACATATTGTGTAGCTCAATGCCGTGCAATATGAATTGGGACGTTAGTTTGTTTCACACAGTAGTAAGTATTATGTTACACCATGTGACGCTCCGCTACGAAAGAAGAGTTAAAAGTGTTATGAAGTGAGTTGAAATGTGACCTATTTATCAAAATCCAAAGATGTAGTGATGAACTTGCAGCAACCCCACGATCAATTTTTAGGCCCCACACCATTGCAAAGCGGGATAGGTCGCTTCTTGCTCTCGGGGCAAACGGCACAGGTGTCCTGGGTGTGTCAATATCCAGGTATTGTGTTAAAACGACATGGTCCCAGCGATTATCTACCGCCGAGTAACCGTAACCACGGGTGCTGCAGGTTAATAGTGGATATGGATGGACTGTGACGTGACATTTCTTTGTCAGCTCGTTGACATGCACTGCAGTATTTTCAAATGAAAACTGAAAATGGTTTACATAGTTAGTAATTTGCCGCCTTTTGTTCAAAGCATTTTCACCTGGTCGGCAGTACCTGTTTGCATGGTTCTCTGGCAACACGTGAGGTTTAGTGACCATGCATTAGAAGTTCCCCTTTTTGCTGATTCACTGAGAGCAAAAAAATTAAACTCAAAGTTTCCAGCAAGGGACAGACGTTTGTGTTGCTATATACCAGGTTTTTTAGGATTGCTAAGTATCGTGCAGTGTTGAAGCTTTTCTGTATTTGTTGAGCAGATAAATGCCGCCCCCGTGGGAATGCAGTCACCTAGGCTCCCAGGTTTCCCTGCGTCTGGGTGCTCTGATGTTGTATGTCTTTTAGACAACAGTGATTTACTGCGTGGGAAACATTTTCTAAACCATAGCGGCTGTGAACTGCTCCGTGGGAACGCGTTTACTAGTTGCTCGCTGGTGAAACTGTAAAAGTTCGACAACTCATGTGGGAAGCTAATGGAGAGAAGTACTGATTTATATGTCAGGTATTTCACTGTGGGGACCACCATCATCTGGGTTTGACTAAGCATTTTAAAGTGCAGGTGGGAAAAAAGGGCCATTGTGAAATGACATAGGTGTCTCTGCTTTTTTCTGATTATGATTGTCAAGGCACTTGCATGTGTAGTACCAGCCTCATGCATTCTCCTGTCAGTAACACAGATGTGTCTGTGTGCTGTCCTGCTTACTGCAGGTGTCCTGTGCCCCCAGCATTTCTGTGGCTGGGAGTTTGGCAGCCGGTTTCTGTTTGCCTCACTTGCGGTGCTGGGGCAGCTTAAGGAATGTCAGTCAAAGTCATTCTTTCCACGTTTTTTTTTGTGTATGCTGCCCCGATTCCTTTCCTTTCCTGCCCCCCCCCCCCCCCCCCCCATCCCCCTCAGCGTAGGACGTCACCTCCCCAGCTGTGCGCGGCGTTTACGGAACTTTCCTCTGTCTGGACTCATTACCCTGCCCGCTGATGGCCACAGCGGGGCCGGTGTCCCGACCTGACTCTGGACACCCTGCTGCTTCACCTCCACAGGTTTATTGGGATGTAACTCAAACTTGATGTGCTGTCGGGGCGGTTCTAGCAACAGAGGTAAATTTTAGTTTAGAAGTGGGATTAAGGTGCCTCCTAAGGGTGCCAGTGTAGCCTCCTCCGTTTGCCTGACCATGTCCCTTGGTATGGGAAATCCAGATCCATTCAAAATGTATTTTACAGTATGAATTCGCCCCAAAATGTTTATTGCTTGTTAGTAGCCTACCTGAAAACAGAGGCTCTGATTGGTTGTTTCCCTTCAGTTGGTGAGGCTGTAATTAGGTAAGACTAATTACGAGACTGCTTACAAGGTTAATCATTTCACTTGTACTTGGCAATATGCCAAAATGTTATAATCCTCTTAACATTTGAATTATCCTATGTCCACCTCATCTTAATTTCAACATGTAGAACATCTTTTATGAATGTAGTCAGAGCATGAAACCAACATGCATTCCTCTTCCCTGAGGTAATCTAGCCTGGTAAGGAATACATCAAGAATCATAACAAATGAAAATGCTACGGCAGGCGTGCATTTTACTCATCGCCAGTACATTAAATGTTAAGTGAATGAATGGGTGAACACTGTGAATGGGTGAACACAGCTGGAGTGATGGACGCTGATGGCCGATGAGCCTTGAAATATCAAGCAGTTCCATCTCTGCAGAGTCATTGCCTTCAGCCCGTCATGTGACACACACTGCAGTGAGCGTGTGCATTGTGCCCGCAGTTCTCTGTCACTCAGCCCTTAAACGGCACCCCTCACAGTTACCCTTTGACAAGTCTACTGTTAAATTTTAATGAGCACGTGTTGTTGGTTTTAACTGTGTATTTTTTCCATGAGGCCAAAATCAGTTTTGCTGACTGGGTTTTTTTTTTTTTTTTAAAGCAAAACTTTTCTTGTTTATGTGTAAACACAGTATGGTGACATTTACCTTATAAGCCATCTGTTATGATGATCAGGGTAGGAGAGTGAAACTTAGCTTCCCCGGGGTCAGGACCTCTATGGTCCAAGGAGTCTGTGTGTACACAGTATACTGTCGTCAGCGGTGCGGGAGAGGAAAGTCACTGGGTTCATATCAGATGGCAGAAGGACAAAAACACATCTCTCCACATTTACCGGGGATAGCTGTGCAAAGCTCACAGAGTGTAAACGGCTGTTAAGTGACCAGTGGTGAGGCATTATGGGTACAAGAACGAACAACAGTGTTTGCAGGAGAGGAGAGTTTCTGCTAAGCTAGGGGAATGTAACACTACACTATTGTGAGTGGCACTTCAAAATGCATGCACAAAGGCTTTGAGAGTGAATGTAGGCTGAACAGGTTTTCTCTGTTCTTTTCTTTTGTTCACCGCTGGCAAGCAGGCCGCAGGCCTCTGCAGTGTAACTGGTTCAGTCACATGTGTGACTGAAATGATCTTGTGTTCCCTTAAATTTCAACTTTGCCATCATGAATGTACCACTTTTCCCATTTAGTCCGCTGGGAGGGGTCTCTGTCGCCTGGTGCACGTAACCTGAGCTCTGAGGCGGTATTGGTTCAGTAGCCTCTGCTGAACCATTGTTCAGGGCAATTGTTTTGTGAACATGCTAAACACTTCATGTCCTTTAAATCAATGTTGTGAGTAAAAATCCATAGCATTATTCATATCCTATATCTTCCTGGCCATCTAATAACCCCCAAGTATAGTACTTCCTTACGTCATACCCGTCTCAGCTGATTTGTTGTGAGTATTCTGGTGTAGTGTGTCTATCGTTCATCATTCGAGTGAGTGCTGCTTATTGGTGCTTTAAGTGAATTACCCCCCTTCGCTTCAAAGTGCTTTGAGCTCCATGAAAGGCACTCTAAATGGCATCCATTATTGTATTGTTACAATCACAGCATGGAACATTAGCCAGCGGTACAGAAGGATTTAAATAGCTGAAAACCACTTTCTTTAAAACATGTAGAACCCGCCTGGGGATTTTTTTTTTCTCCCCCATATCAAAGAATGGTCGCTTGATCGACATGTTTGAAACTCGGGTGAATGTACAATGCATCACTTATGCAGTGACAGATGTAAAAGATTGCCGATGGTCTCTGAAATAATAACTTTATCAGAAAGCTGATTTTTAGGGCTTGATAAATAAAAGCAGTCATGTTACTCTCCAGGTCGCAGATTCGCAGACTAACTGCCCATGCCAGCAGAAAAGCCCTCAGGCAGAGGAGAATGGCTGTGCCGGTTGCATTGGGTCTGCTGTTAGTTACACCTTAATAAGTTGTACATAATTTATCATAAATATTATCCCAAGCATGCAAACATCCATAATTTGACCCTCTCTATTATTAGGTAAGTGTTACATAACAAAATGTAACACTTAGTGGCAGTATATGTACACTACAGACTCGATAACCTTATGTTGTTAATTATGAGCCGGTTTTAATGTTTATGTAATGTTTGTGGTAGCCAAAAGTGATCTTAATTTAATACTTATGGTAAAACATTACGAACAGTTAAGCAGAGCCACTTCAAATGAAACTTTATGAATATAATATTTAGTGTTGACTGTTTAATTGCTTAATTTCTATATTTATTCCTGTTTTCCACAAATTCTAGGTCCGTTGGTAACAGTGCAGAAAAACTGTACTTATTGGTCCAACATGTGACAGTTTTCTCTGTGGTTTGAGAGGCCATGATGTCAGAAAACGAGGAGCTTGCTTCCCAGGGGAACATGTGTATTGCTCATTTTTGTCACTGTGCAGCTTCTGCAGGCAGACATGGCCTTCTTCAGCAGCAGAATGAGTTCAGCTCATTTAGGATGGGTCAAAGTATAGCACTGCTCAAACTGTTGCCGTTCGGCTTTCTGTGCGGCAGAGACTATAGCATTTGCATACATGTGGAACGTTTATTTTCATGTTCTAGTCATGAATATGTAAATCATGTAAGGACTTATGAGGGGTTATTCTCTGCCCTTAATGATGCAGAATTCAGTGTTCTGCACGGTCTTATCTCTCAGAGAAAGTAAGGCATGGAGATGTTCACTGCACACTTCGGACCCTCTAATTGTGCAAAACATTGGCTGGCCTTGCAGTAGGAGATCATATTTTAGCATTTTATGAGATCAAATTCCAGAAAACAACCATTCCAAATGTTTTTTTTTGTTCATTGCAAAATGGATCCTTTTACTACAAGCATAAATAGTTTTTGTGCCTCTATTGAACTTGTGCACATGTGAATGTGCACACATAGCAGGTAATAGTAAAATGCATTATATACATAAACATATATATTAAACATTGTTATTATATGTAATTGTTATTATATGTAGCTAGGAATTCTGCCTTTAATTCAGACCAGTGGTTTGGCCCTATTCGAGCTTGTTGATGTGAAGAATAATGAGGGCTTCACACTCACCTCTCTGTCACTGTGAAAATGTAGCATTTGGAGTGAGCCTGTGGTTTGGGCCTAATGACCTGTCTTGCCTGAGGAGAAACGAGGTCTTGTGACTCCCTCAGTATGTTTCTGCAGGGCTTGCTTGGCTTACTTTTTTTCCGTGCTTTTTAATGGTGCCGTGCTGTGCTGGCTGTTTGGACCAGTGTTTTAATTAGTTCGGTTGTTTCTGTGTCTGTTCACTAAAATGCTGAAATCAGGTTCATGTGCATGACTGCGTTTTTATCATTAGTTTTCACTTTTATGGAAAATAACAAAGTCATAAAAAAGGACTGGTCTGTTCCACACAAATCCCAAACCATGGTTTATAGCCTTCCCTGTCACTGTCATTACTGTCTGAAATAGAGGGCTGACATCACCAGTGTTTTTTCCCTTGTTGTTGTCAGGTAGCTAAGACCAAACAGGCCTAACTCTAACATATTATGTGTAAAACCTGTTGTAAGCTCAATCAAGTTTGCAGCTTCAACTGCAAACAGTTTTACATGCTTGGGCAAGCGACTTTGGATTGGACGAAATCCTTTGATGCCTAGCAACAACCTGCCTTCAGCTGGAGACTGATGGAGTGAAAAGCACCTGAGATTTCGACTCCGCCATCACCATGTATTGATAGCAATTCTGTCCTAATGCATAATGAAAATGGGGATTTACCTATAAGCATGCAATCTGCAGCTGAGGGGAGAAGGTTTTTTCCAAAAACACTCATACAAAACAAATCTGTTTCTGAGGTGTGCTAAACAGCAGTGGCCCAATTAAGATTCAGCGCAGTGTAGAAAGTAGGTAAACATGTGCCGTCGTAAACCTCGCTGAAAAAAGCCAGCGAGAGAATCCCAGGCACGAGCATCCCAAATATGCACACGGGATAACGCCGGTCGTTTAGCACGCGCCGCGCCACATCACTTCGGAAATCACTGGGATTCCACTCCATCTGTCAGGTTGAAAAAAAAATCCACGCCTCGTCAAAAACACCGTAACTCACTGCACATCAGCTGGAAGTGAAGGAACATTGCGTTACAGGAGAGGCAGGGGGCTGTGCTGTGTGTGGAAGGGGGTAAACTTACGCTATTGTCCTGAATGCGCTCCACGAGCAATCAGCAGGTCACTCGTTTGGAGTTAGCCTGTAAGCCGTTGATATGTGTATGTGTCGATCTAATGCGTGGTTATTCCCGCTACATTGTGACTTAAATATACATATGTCAGTGTATGTGTCCAGTTAAGTGAACAGAAGCTTTGTGTGAAAACAGCGTGAATAATGGTAGTAATGCTTGGAATTAAAAGACTGCTGATCTTCACATCTGCCTAAAAAAAGAAAGAAACCCAGAAGAATCCAGAACAATTGGTTTAATTAATTATAGGATAAATGCCGTAAATGGAAACTGAAACAACCAATAACTGCATGATAACAGCAAACTGCTGCATCTGTAGGATAGCAGGAAACCTATACTGTGACATGAGGCCAGAGAGGTGAAAGGTCAGAGGAAGTCATTGAATCCATGTGTGGATTGTGATTACGTTCAGTGCTGCTCTGTGAGCTTAGAGACAACAGTCCGGAGCTTCCTGCCTCCCCATTTTATCTGTGCAGTCTGGTACATTCTGCTGTGCACGTAACATGCCACACAAACTATTTGTCTGGAGGGTGTCCCTGCCGGTTATATTATAGGCTGCTGTATATGGATTCGTTTGGAGGAAGACTGCGGCTGATCGTCAGTGTTTGCTTTGGATCAACCACCACACCTCTTCTGTATTGATCAGCGGTCAAGTAGAAGATAAGGACATGCCTGTAGACAGTCTGTATATCTGCAGCTGCAGAATTTTTCCCTCCTGTTCAGTGCTTGATTGTTCATTCAGACTACTACACTGTCTCCCACAATATTTTAGTTGAGAGAGCACATTTAATGGCCCTTAATTCTCCCTGCCTACCACAGTGTTCTAGTATCGATACTTGGTTATACTAGCAACTTCCAGCTGTCATCATGTAATTTGGGTATAATGTAGAATGGAATTAAAAGCAATTATGGACTTTTAGTTCTGAATTGAGAAGAATTAAGTAACTGGTCGTTTCTGATACCCTAGCTGTGGATTTTATGGCTGCTACACAGGATTACTGTTTAGTCATCAGTCACCTTCCTTCAGTGTCACTCACTTTGCCATGACTTTTTTATGGTACGTGGGAGAACGACTTTGCACAGCAATCATGCTTGCCATTGCTTAGTAATGTCATATTTGCCCTTTTTTCTTTCCGCTCTTTTCAGATGGTGATTGCTGTCTGTATGCCTAATCTTGTTTTCTTAGGGTGTTTTCCCATATCCCTTTTCATTGGGACAGAAACACAATGGTAGCTGCAGCACGTACCTAAAATGCTCTTCGCTGCAAAGCACTGTGAAGTTTATTTATTTGGTTTCCTGTCTCTCTCCTATGTATTTCTTTTTAAACAATTATTTTACCCTGGTTAAAGGCAGCTTAGACATGTAGGTGGCCAACATCACAGTAATTGTGTTATTTGGAATAAGTAATTCAAGTTGCCTGAAACTCCACTATCTACCAGAGGAGGATTGACTTACTTTTTTTCATTAGCTGTTAGCAGTGTGCAGTGAATCACTGTGCAAATGGTGTATGCACAGTTGCATTGAGTGCATTCTTTTGTCTCAAAGAAGTATTCAGAGGTCATCGCCACGAGCATTCTCTCAGCTTAAATCAGGGGTTGCATCACAAAGCCCTCAGTCTACTGCGTGGATTTTCTTTTGTTTGTTGGGCTCGTCTGCGCTGTGGTTGTCTGAGAGTACGGCCGATGGCTGCGGCGCAGCCGAAACAGGTGGCAGGCGGAGGAGGAGTCCTACATTGTTTCTCATTGGCTGTTGAGTGGAAGCTGGTGTGAATCGCAGGTGACTGTTGAGTAGGGCTGCAACTAACAACTATTTTCATTATCGATTAATATGCTGATTATTTTCTCGATTAATCGTGTGGTGCATGAAACATCATAAAACTGAATAATTCCCATTACAGTTTCCTAGAGCACAAGGTGATGTAATTAAAATGTCTTTTTTGTCTGGCCAACAGTCCAAAACCCCAAAATATTCAATTTACTGTAATTTAAGACGAAGAAAAGCAGCAAATTCTCGCATTTGAGAACATAGAACCATCAAATGTTTGCCATTTTTGCTTCAAAAATGACTTAAACGATTAATTGATTATCAAAATAGTTGGCAAGTCATTTTCTTTCGATCGTCTAATCGGTTAATCGACTAATCGATTAATCTACTAATCACTGCTGCTCTACTGTTGAGGGAGGATGTGGTAGATGTAGAGCACCTGAGCCCAACAAAGGAACACAGAACAGAGGAGCACGGCCTCTTTTGCAAGGGAGTTTCTCAGTGCTGTGTCTCCATTAAAGTTCTGTTGGAGTGGAATTAGCTTGGAAATGTATGCAGCTGTATGAGTGACACCCAGTCTTGGGTTATCATCATATATCATACTATCTGTCAGTTTTATGGTGAATTCAGTAACCCCAGTCTCACATGTTTTGGTCTGTGGGAAAACACCCAGAACATATGCAAACCTCAGTGAAGAAATCCTTCCCCCAGTGATGAGAAGAACAGCTTTCAGTTCTCATTAGATTATACTTATGGCTTTTTACGTTTACTACATCACAGAAATCGTTCACATATGTTTTTCTTAGAATAAAGCTTACTACAATCCTGATCTTTGGGGGGGGGGGGGGGAAAAAAAATTTAATTCAGCAAGAAACAAATCAAGACCGTTTCTATGTTGTTGTACAACACATTGGTTCAATTAACTGTTTATGAAAAGAATTAAGACGTCCTGTTGGAACGCAGCCTAGAAGAAGGTGGCTCGCTCTGTACGAAACCAGAAACCTCATTTGACCCCCAGTGAAAAGACCCCATTTTCATTTGAAAAGAATGTGCTTTCTAAAAAATGCTCTAATTGGTTGTCGCTTTGTGCCTCCATCTTGGCTCCACCCGTGACACCGCGCTTTGGTGACAGTTGCTGAAGTGTCTGCCACATCATCCCCTGTGGTGTGTGCGGACTGCTGAGCCAAAGGGGACACAAGTGTCACTTATGACAGACGCTAATCTCTTGGAGGCCCTTAGCTGTTAACTGTTAACAGAGAGGGTGCTTAAGATCAGAGCTAAAACGGTATCACCTCACTGTTAACTATTTACCATTGATAAATCACTGCTGTGCTGTACTGCTGATTCGGACAACTTTTACTGTCTGGTTTCATTCTAAAATGGTTTTTCATTTTGTTTTTTAGTGAAGACAAAAGGAATGCGTGTATGTACACAGTTCCATGTGGCTGTCATTTACATTCAATTAAGTGTGTTTTAAGTGAGCATGCAGCAGCATCAGAAAAACTTTGAAGAGCTTCGAGCTGCTCCAGGGTCCAAAGTTGCATCTGAAAATTCGCAAGCCTAATATTTGGGAATGTTTTTCAGTAAGCCTCTCAGAAGATTTCTGAAAATATAACTGTCCAAATGCCAACTTTATTTGGTATCTGTGCAAAATGATTTATGGGAAGCAATTCATTGTTTACCATGTATTTTTTAATCCATATAAGTTAACCAGAGAGGAATGAATGCAGATCTCATGTGAAGTGATATTGACGTAGGGCTCTGTTGATCCGCTCTGTTGTTAACTGTGGATTTCACAGCTTGGTAAATCTCTCAGTGAATCTCTTGCCTTTGTTGTGCCAGCACAGTTTCTGCCAGTCCAAACAAACCACTTTAATGACTTTTCACATTTTCTTTTGTTGTTTCGCTAGAATTTCCAGTGTCTCAAAGGGAAACTCTGTCTGTCCTTTTTTTTTTTTTCTCCAGGGTACCATCCAAACTGGCTTCAGGTCTTCCAGCCTAGAGTACCTGTAGTGTTTGAGCTCACATTTTAAATCGCCTTCGTTTTAAGATGATAGTGAAATGAATTCTGCTCAGAGCGCAGCCTGAATTGAATGTGAGGGATGCAGCCAGCACTGAAAAGCGGTTTCACTGCAGGTTGTGTTGCTTCGTCCTCTTGCCAGTCTGTATGGGCCTGCATTCTGCCAAGCGGTCAGGTGTTTGAGCACGTTCCAGGAGCAGGGCCTCACGCCGGCAGTGCTCCCGTTTCGGCAGCTTGCTCTCGCACGTTAACGCTGAAGTGCTGAGCGGGGACTTTCACTTCGCCGTTACTGAATCCCCATCTCCCCTCCCAGACTGGGCCCGGCCAGCCTTGCCCACGTGGCTCTGTGTGGCATGGCAGGCCTTGCGAAGGCTAGCAGGAACAATCGAGACAGGCTGCACTGAATAGGCCTCGGGCCCCCTGCTGTGCTGTCCCTGTGTCCAGGGCCTTCGTGTGCCCTGGATGAGATCACAGCTCTGCTGTAGGGATGCACAGTGTACTGTGAAAGGCAGTCCACTTCCCACCCCCCCCTCCCCCCACCCCCACCCAACACCACCCACTCCCACAACAGAACGCTTCACTGTTACTTGGAAACAGAACTTCCGGAATCAGCTTCATCAGAACTTCTGGAATTGGAACATCTTGTGTTCTACATCATGTGTTTTTCAGGATCATGTGTTTTTTTTTTTTGTATGGAGTCACTAATGTATTCTGAACAGAAGCGATTTTTTTGCATAATGTGGGGGGAAAAACTAGACACCCTTAATTGGAGAATATTTGCATTCAGAGGAGTGTTGAAGCACTCTTTCTTGCCTCCAGGAATCTCTGCTTGTATTGCGAGTTTCCATCAGGTTTCAAGTTGAGACCAGTGCTGCGTTCAGCCAAGAAATGTGACCTTCGCATTCCAGAGACAATGGGCTGGGCCTGTCCACTTCCATGTGAGAGAAACGTTAAATGGAAAAGCTTTCGCAGTGTGGAACAATTAAGTACACCCCTTGGCAGCGATGACCAGGAATCCAAATTCCAAAAAACGGACACAATGGGGGTATAGCAGGGGGACCGACCCGAAATGGTATATCCATGAAAAGAGGTGCTGGCAGGCACTCTGCGTGGAGGGGCAGTCTGATTGATGGGGCCAGTGCTCTTTGTCTTTCATGGGGCTTGTGTGGGGTGGCGACCCTGGCTGGGGGTAGCGGTTAAGTGAGACATGCTCTCTGAAGGCAGGAGGATAGGACGGGACTGAGAGAGGTGTGTGTGTGTGTGTGTGTGTGTGTGTGTGTGTGTGTGTGTGTGTATACATACTCCACTCACCATCTATTAAAAGCATAGTGTGAGGCTGTCGGTCATTTCTGTGTGGCTGAAATCAGCCATACAGCCATCATCGCATATAAACAGTAGTATTTGTGTTGTGGGCGTTTTGCGTAGCTTTATTGTTAATCATTAGAATAAGAAGCCCCTGGCTAGTCCAATCACCCGTGAGTCGCTTCAGGTAAAAGTCTCCACTAAATAACTGTGGCGATTCTGGGATGGAGCTGCGATGACTATCGCACTTCAGAGCGCAGAGAATAAAGGTTTGTGTGCATAGCGGTTGTAAAGGGGGTCATGTGATGCACAGCGGGGGCAGTTATGGTGTTGGAGGCGGGGGGGGGGGGGGGGGCTGCTCAGCCTCTCTCTAGCGGAAACCTGTGATTGGACTCTCGCTGTGTAAGTTCTTATCAATCTCAAAGATCACACCTAAACGGGTGCGGCGTGCAACCGAGATCTGCCAGTTCAAGCCAGACACCCGGCCTGCCTCTCTGTTTTTGTTTTGGTGTGTACAGGTTGTTAAAGAAAGACAGGACTTTTGTAATGGTTTTGCGGATGGTTTAAATTACAGGGGCAAAGGGGCTTTCTGTCAGAAGCTGGAGTCAGTTAAGCGTCCTGCTAATATTTCAGAAGCACTGGCTGTTTGAGTGCAGTGCTTGTAATCTTTCTTAACTTCCATTCATCCCCATTGCATGTCTAGTTTAGCTCTGTCTTTGATTTCTGCTCCCCCTCTACGTTGGCCTCTCTCTGAGTGAGCTGGGCAGACCGTCTCTCCCCGTCGGCCCCCTCAAAGCTCAGACGGTAAGACGTCTGAAGATCGAAGCGCCGCGGTAGTCACATGCAGTTCCATTTGCAATGCCGCTTCCACTTGAGAGCCCTTTAATTTAATCCCCTTTCGTTCTGAAGAACAACTGCTTTGGAAATCTGTGGATTCTCATTTTCATTTCCTTTCAAAAAAAAAAAAAAAGAACTACTTTCTGATGTCTCTATATTTCAATTTTTAAACACCCCATTAAAGTGGCTCCCAAGCTGCTGGACTCTGGAAGGGAGGGGGCGGGGGGGCGGCGTTGGGCTGGAATGGAGCACCTTTGAAGGCCTGCCGAAGATCGATCGCTGGTCTCTGCTTTCACTGAACTCCAGGCTGAAGAAATATCACCATCTTAGCGGGCTGTTGGTGGGGGTGGGGGTGGGGGGGCAGGCCCGGTTGCCATGGCTGCACCAATGTTTACCTGCCCTCCTGTCAGCAGAGGACTTTGCTTTCCGTCCCCATTCATTGCAGCTCTCTCTGTAATCCAAGTCAGTGCTGAAAGGAAGGGGGGGGAGGGGGGAATGAGAGTGAGGGTGGAGGGTGTGTTCCTGAAACACAACTCCTGTGTTTTTTTTTTTTTTTTTTTTTTTCTCCCCTGCCTGTTGATTCATTGAGACATACCTCTGTCGTTCAAATGCAAATAGAATCCGACCTTTTCTTCTCCGTCTCTCTGTGCTACGTCTCTCACTCTCTCTCTCTCTCCCTTTGATATCCTGACATGGGGTGTGTGTCAGTCTTTCCTGCCGTCTTCCCCGTGACTGTGCGGCCCGGAGTCAAAACGCCCTGCGTTCTACCCTTCTACTTCCTCCCACTGCAGCAAGATTATTTCCTGCTGGTGGGATGCGAATGGTCCAGCGGCAGGAGAGTAGCGGCAGTTTTTCCACTGAAGTGACCGCACAGCTGAGCCCACATGAGCTGGATTGTTGCCGTGCTTTGGCAGACACACAGTGCTCCTCCGGCCTTCCAGGGCTGTGAACTGTCACATGCGTTTCATTGTTTAGCCCAGAGAAGGG
This sequence comes from Albula glossodonta, assembly GCA_019788955.1. Lineage (NCBI taxonomy): Eukaryota > Metazoa > Chordata > Actinopteri > Albuliformes > Albulidae > Albula > Albula glossodonta. The sequence goes on from JAFBMS010000149.1 coordinate 659,370, forward strand.
GAAAAAGTATTTGTACTTTAGCTTTCCAGCCGGTGTTTGGTCCGCTGGGTAGAGGGATGGAGGGGTTACCTGTGGTCTGCTGGGTAGAGGGGATGAAAGGGTTACCTGTGGTCCTCTGGGTAGAGGGATGGAGGGGTTACCTGTGGTCCACTGGGTAGAGGGTATGAAAGGGTTACCTGTGGTCTGCTAGGTAGAGGGTATGAAAGGGTTACCTGTGGTCCGCTAGGTAGAGGGGATGAAAGGGTTACCTGTGGTCCTCTGGGTAGAGGGATGGAGGGGTTACCTGTGGTCCACTGGGTAGAGGGTATGAAAGGGTTACCTGTGGTCCACTGGGTAGAGGGTATGAAAGGGTTACCTGTGGTCCACTGGGTAGAGAGTATGAAATGGTTACCTGTGGTCTGCTAGGTAGAGGGTATGAAATGGTTACCTGTGGTCCTCTAGGTAGAGGGGATGAAAGGGTTACCTGTGGTCCACTGGGTAGAGAGTATGAAATGGTTACCTGTGGTCCTCTAGGTAGAGGGTATGAAATGGTTACCTGTGGTCCTCTAGGTAGAGGGTATGAAATGGTTACCTGTGGTCCTCTAGGTAGAGAGTATGAAATGGTTACCTGTGGTCCTCTAGGTAGAGGGATGGAGGGGTTACCTGTGGTCCACTGGGTAGAAGGTATGAAAGGGTTACCTGTGGTCCTCTGCGTAGAGGGTATGAAAGGGTTACCTGTGGTCCTCTGGGTAGAGGGTATGAAATGGTTACCTGTGGTCCTCTGGGTAGAGGGGATGAAAGGGTTACCTGTGGTCCTCTGGGTAGAGGGGATGAAAGGGTTACCTGTGGTCTGCTAGGTAGAGGGGATGAAAGGGTTACCTGTGGTCTGCTAGATAGAGGGTATGAAATGGTTACCTGTGGTCCTCTAGGTAGAGGGGATGAAAGGGTTACCTGTGGCCCCCCCACCACACCAGAAAAAAGACTGTCAGAGTATATCTGTTTTTAAGTGGCTTAGATGAGGTTTTTATGATGAAATCCAAAGTTGGGCAAGGTGTGTTGTTGGAATGAAATTTTAGGCCCCTGGCCTGTCTGAGTAGCTTGAAGTATGCCAGTGATATGTGACGTGGTAAAACCTCTTCTGCCCTTTTTATGGAATTGCACTGAATATAAGAACTGGCTTTCTGTAGAAATGAAAGCCCACCAAACCAGCAGTGCATTAGTTTCCTAACCAATGTCATCAGAATTCCTCTCTTACCAGCTAATCCCTTACAATCACTATTTACATTACAAAACCTGATCTGTGAGATGATGTTGAAATAGAGCTGGTGGCGAATGTGTGAACTGGCTCTCCCGCTGCTGGAATGTTCCGCACAGGAATATGTCAGAGTCACATGACACGCGTGGCGTTCCGGTCTCTGATCTAACAGGAAGTGAGAACGTCTGCATTTTTGTGGGACTGCAGACTTCTGCGGCCATTTCTGTGGGAAGAAACCGTGCAGAGTCAAGGTCTCGCAAAGTCATGAACTGTGTCGGAGTCGCGAGTGTGCAGCCACGCTACCTGCTCCTGCACTTCCCATCGGGCTGTTGACGAAGAGCCTGCTTTGGAAGGCAAAAATGTGCACCCAGCCAACAGTGCACCGTTTGAGTTTTTCCCCTCCATGTGATCTCACATCATGACTTTATTTCCTAAACGTCTGTGCATGAGACACTGCCTGAAGTCTGTCTCTCTCTCTCTCTCTCTCTGAACAAATCAGCGCTGTTAAAGGGGTGGAAAAGAAGGCTCATTCCGTGATTTACTCATGTCGGTCGGTGTCTGCACTCCCTCCTTCACAAAGAGTGCATTGGCGTTAAGGACCGCTTCAGATGTTGTCTAGACCAGCTCATCGTCGTAATTGAAGGCATTCCCAGAATAAAACTGATAAGGGAAAGAAAGCGCACCTTTGCTGTCAGCCAGAGGTGGAGGTTTTAATGCGAGTCATTTGATTCCCAAATACATTCCGGTTCATTTGCAATTAGACCAAAGTCTTGCCTTCCGTAATAAAACATCCTGTGTCTTCACAGTCCGTAAATAAGCTTCAGGGCTTGAAGCTGCAGTTATTGGCTTGTGTGTGTCTGTACATCAGGGAGACCAGGCGGTTGCAGGATTTGCATGCGTCTCTGGGCTTATTTACATGGTGAATACTGGCTACTTCCATTAGATAAACATTTGTAATTAGCACTGTCTGTAGTGTTTACACCACAGTGAGGGTGTTTTGCCAGGGGACACCACATGTGTATGCAGAGGAAACTGTGGTAGAGACAACAAATTTGACGAGAGTAAGGTCCTCATACATAACCCCTGGAGGCGGCAGTAAGTGTATAATACAGAATACGCACTTTGTACTTTTTATAAAAAAAAATTGAGAGATGAGGTGAAAATTTTTCATGATGAAAATTTGAGGTATATTCACCAGTTTTTGTCAGTGGAGACAAACACACGTTAGGTTAGATTAGGCCTGTTCTTGTGGTTTTGGGCTTGGCCATTTCTCCCAATGAGAGTGAACATCTGGCTCTGCGTTGTGTAGATGACTGTGGGTGGGCGTGACCGTGCTGTGAGCACGCTCGGTTTCGAGAATTATCGCATTCTTTTTCATTGCGGTGGTAGGAAGCTCTGATCCTCTGGGCCCTGCCGCGTATGAAGATTTCTGTTCCAACAAGTTACCCTGTCTCGCTTCGCTAATCGGCTATATCCACCAACAATGGTTCAGTCATAGCCTCAACTACAGTAACACCCTCATACAGGGGAAAAAGAAGAGCAGTCAGCTGTCTTCCATGTTTTTATTACTGTATGCTTATTTACATTACATTACTGTCATTTAGCTGACGCTTTTTATCCAAAGCGACTTACAGTTGTTTAGACTAACCAAGGGCCAATCCCCCCTGGGAGCTATGTGGGGTTAAGGGCCTTGCTCAAGGGCCCAACAGCAATGGTGTTCTTGCTGTGGCTGGACTGGGACTTGAACCGCCAACCTCAGGGGTCCCAGTCATGTACCTTAGCCACTAGGCTATAGGCTGCCCTATATTTCAATATTTCATATTGAAAGGCTAGCAGGAGATCCAGAAACTGATGTAGGTATGGCCCTTTTGGCCTACCCCTGCAGTAATACACACGGTAAGCACTGGAGAGGGCTGGTCAGAAATTTGCAATGCATTGCAAAAAAAGTACCCACTTCCTTCAGAAACCATAATGTCTGGAGAGAGTAGAGGGCAGGTTTCTTCACTTGGAGCAGGATTTTGAAACCAACTGCGTGATGGAGTGAGAATGCCAGGTTTGTTATTTTTAAAAGCTTACGTGTCGTTGGGGTTCCTGGCTGGAATGCCTGAGGCTTGATGTTGGTCTCTAAGAAAGCCAGACTGTTGTACCCAAGCTTATTTATAAAACCGAACGGACATGACTTTTTCCAGTCACAAGTTAAACTTCTTTTCGTGCATGTACATTTTGCTGAGCCTTTTCCTCTCTGTTCGAGTGTTTCTCTGAATGGAGAGCTACCAGGGACATTTTATTATTGTACTTCATTGTGCAGTTTGCCAAGCTGAAAAGAGCCTTATATCCCAGTATATCAGCTAGTAAGAAGTAACCTTGAGGCTTTTAATGGCGTGTTTAAATGTAGCTGTTCCATAGTGAATTGCCATATTCTACATCCTGCAGCTGAGTTGGGGGTTCTGGCCTAGAAATGAGTTAATAGATGGGGCATCATGTGCTTTTTTCAATGTTTATACTATAGACGTTTGTAAGAAGATACTTAGTATTTACATTGGTTCTTGATGTTTGGAAAAAAAAATGTTGGTTTTTTTTTGTTTAGCTTTTTGGTTAAAAGGAACCACTTAAAGAGAGCTTGTATTCACATTTATTTTTCTTTTCCTAGACAGACACATGACGAGAAGAGAGAAAGCATTGTGTACCGGCAGATTCAGAAATAACTTGCAAAACAAAGTTATGTTTTTGCATAAGAGACCCCGCTAGCAGTCAGCTGAACGCTGTGGCCCCCCCGCCACCCACAGCTCGGTAAAACTTCTGGACCTGAACGTTTGTTTTGATCTGGGCCCTCGGTGATGTTGATGCGCCAGAGAGAATTGCTTTTGAGAGGCCGCCCACTCTTGAGTCACTGATTCCATTCTGCGGGCAGTAAGATCAGAGGAATGTGAATGGAAGCCTGTCACTGTCTGTTCCGCACGGATTGGCCGACTGTTCCATCGCCTTGAGAAAGCGGTGTGTGATGTCACAATGAAAGCCTCTGCCTCTCTGGTCACTCTCAATAAGGGTGAAACTTCAAAGAGAGGGCCAGACAAAAACACAGCAATGAAAGCATTTTTATAGCCTTCATTACTTGCTGGATGAGGAAAGTGCTCTTTCAGCCTGTGCCCCCTCTGCTCCATATTGTAACTTTCAAGGACAAATTGAATTATTATTTTTTTTTTCAAGATCACAATTTATTGCTTATTAAACTCTTGACTGTTCCCCCAAGACTTGCTTGTGGAAGAAATTTAGCAACACAGCAGAAAAAGAGTAAAATATGCGGGAATGCAGACACAGAGACGTCTCGGCCCTTCCGACCGTTTATTCTTTATGAATATATGAAGGAATATCTGTCTGCACTGTAGTTAAGGGCTGACAGCTCTGTCCTTTGCTTTAGCTGACTGTAAATAAAGTAACCGCATGGCACCAGCCCCTGTGTTCTCCTTCACATATAAATTATGTCTCATGTTAGGGTTAGTGATCCCTCAGTCCCCCGACCCTTCTTTACTGCAGTCTTTTAAACACACAGTTGTGGCTTTGGTGACTCTACAGCTTTGATAGCTTTTGGTCCAGCTCCTTTTGTCATGTTTTTCCACTTCTGAAGTCCAGCCAGACTGATCCAGGTTTATGAGTTTGATACCACTTCTGCTTGCACGCTGCTGTTACATTTGAATGAAGATTAATTAACATCAGGCCCAACCCAACCCCCACCTCTCCGGCACCAGCTTGGTCATGTAGATAAAAACTTTAAACGCTTTCTGTAATTGTGTAGTCTTGAGCGTAAAAGGTACCCAAAACAAAACGTAACTCTAAAAGCACCTAACTGAGCATTGTACTCAGCCCTGTGGCTTGACTTCATGATTTTTTTTTTCCCCCCATTTAATACATAATGTGTCGCTGTGAGTAACTTATAGGCTTATTATTAGTCTGAAGGCTTTTTTTCTGCTGTACCGCAGGTAACACAATGTGAGTCACCTCTTTCACTGTAGTGTTCGCCTCTTCACGGAACCCGCTGGGACATTACATATGTGGTCTCCCAGGCAACGGTACTGTTGTGAGGTCCCTGGGTCTGACCTCCCCACTAAAAGCGATGAGTGAGATACTGAACATACGGGGCTGCTAACACGTTAGGGCTTCCCATGGCTAACACTAATGTCCCTCTGTCTTCATGATGGAAAGTACAGGATGGAGCTGAAAGCTTCGCAGGAGTAATCCAGCTCTATGCTAAGCATTTGGAGGCATGTGGGAGAGCTGTGGGGGGGGGGGGGGTGTCCGGGCAGGCATGCACTGGGGATGCCATGCCAAGGAGTCATCTCGGGCCGTCAGGAGGGTAGGAATAGTGGTGCGAATGTGACTGACCCCCAGTCTCCATTCTTCTGAAGCCTCACAGCGGGGGCCTCTGGGCTTCAGTATCCCTCCACTTCCTGTCCTGATTGGAGGCCATTACTGGATGTCCCTGGCTGCCTGGCCAATGGTTGACCTACTGTATTCTCATCTGAATAAGCTTGTGGTCATTTGAGGAGCGTGTAGCACTTTGGAGTACACAGAGTTTTTGGCCGGTTGCTCCAGAAGAAAGACACGGTTTCTTCTCCAAGGCCGGCTTAATGTGGCAGAAGCAAAGACTTCTCTGTGTGCCAGTGTGTGGGGGGTGCTGTAGAAAAGTGGGTGAACTGAGTACACAAAAGCAGTAATTGGAAAATGTGCTCAGTCAAAAGTCCTGATTCCTCTTAGGGTCTTGCGGTCCTTCAGTACTCTCCCCCCAATAAGACCCAGCTGATGCTGCAGGTCGGGAGAGAGCCCGTCTTCGGAAAATTTCAGCTCCAGCTCTGGCCTCTAAAGTGCTTTTGAAAGTCAGAGGAATGTTTGTTTTTCAGCCTTCAGGCTTTCTTCTTCCAGCCAGTTTTGTGAAGTTTTTTTTTTTTTTTTTTTTCTCCACCAATTATTTATTTTTATTTTATTATTTTATTTTCCCCTTCCTCTTCAAACTGCAGTTATGTGCAGTTGTTTAACTGGGTGTTGTGAGAGGCTTCTGCATTGTGCCCCTTCATGGAGACACTGCTGTCACTCTGATGGGTGGAGGTCTTTGGTTAAGGCATTGCTGGAAGGGCGGGGGGGGGCAGGAAAACCCCCTGCAGGGCAGCGTGGTGCCGGCCTCCCTCTCTCCCTCGCGAAGCCTGAAAACTCTGAACTTTCCGCCAACATGGGAAAACCCTGCTTTCATCAGGCCTCCATTTGGGAGAACTGCATGCAAATGCTGGCTTTGTTTCCCAAATGATGTTTGAGTCAGATGGCGTAGCTTTTTATGAGGTTGTTGTGGGAAAATATATTTTTTTATATGTATTTCCAGGAAAGAAGGAGTGGGGTTGTGTACACTGAAGGAGTGTTTTGTGACTGTGTTTAAGGAGTGGCAGGGTCTGCCCTCATAGAGAAAAGTTTGAAGTAGAGAGCCTGCCTGCCTGTCTGACAGCTTGCCCATGGATAGAACTGTCTCATGTCTTCTGTGGTCCATATCCAATCCATAGACCCAACCAGGGAAGAGGCACAAGTAGTGAAGGAAAGCTATAGCTATAGGGTTGTAGCGTTTTCTGACAGATGTTTTTTTTGTTTTTTTTTTTGCAAGGAATTAAGCAATGATGGATGCAAGTGTTCTTATGCAGCTCCACTGATACAGCACAATCACAAGGACTTTGAGAAGATTTGCTTAAATTGCACAGAGATACAAATGAGACGCTAAGAGAGAGGAAAATTGCAGAGAAAGTAAGCAGCAAGACAAAATTACACTTGATTGAAATAGGAACCCCTATTGTCTCTGATTAGTGGAGAAAAACATGCGCAACAAGGACAATTTCTCTGCATGCTATTTGGTATGTGTGTTTGAAGGGCATGGGGAAGGCTTGCATGCTATTTGGTATGTGTGTTTGAAGGGCATGTTGAGGGCTTGCATGCTATTTGGTATGTGTGTTTGAAGGGCATGGGGAAGGCTTGCATGCTATTTGGTATGTGTGTTTGAAGGGCATGTTGAGGGCTTGCTGATTTGTCTTTATTGTACCTGATTATCCCATATATATGCTTTTGCTTCTGAAATTTTATTTCCTTCCAAATTTCTTTCATGTTTTAGGTATGTATTTCATATAGGTTGGTGACAGATACAGCACACCTGATACTCTGCAGCATAAGCCATTGTGGGTTCTATAGGCAGTTGAGCACTCTGTGTGGAAGCAGTGTGCTCACACTGTATCCAGCATGCTAACCTGCTTCCAGGAAAACCTGCTGTGCACTCACGGTACTATTTCCATCCCCTGCATTTCTATGGGAGGGTTTATCAGTACTGATATCTACTGTAACTGGAGGAAGGGAGTGGAAGTGCTACCCATCAGCTGCTATTGCAGTGTCCCTAGAAGCTGTGTCATTATGATTGTGTGAACAGAGGACCTGGGTCCTGCCCGTTTGATATATAGGGCCAAAAAGACAGGAGTGAATAAAAGGCATTACCAAGGAGTATTACCTTTTAGTGTATCACTTTTTGTGCATTGTTACATTATTTTATTCAACAAAGTGTCTTCAGTTCCAATTTTTGTGTGAGGCTATATACATGGAAGTTATTGTTGTGAAGTTTCCATCACTCATACTCACTGTCTGCTTGAACTATAATGACCCCTAAAATGGGATGAATTGCTGCAATTGGCTGTCAGTCACAAAGTTGTTTCAGTCAATCAAAAGGTTTTTGTTCTTCACAACAAAATGATGATTGGTACAAACATATGGTGACATATGTTAGCTCCACCCATTTTTAGTGTCATGAAAGGTCAGTCACCCACCCCAACCCCCACACATCCTCCCCCACCAAAATGCCTTTCCAAATATTGACCTTCATGTCCCCCCCCACCCCCCCAGGCATGCCCCAGCCATGATCGAGGACAAGGGTCACCGCGTGACGGACTACTTCGTCGTGGCCGGGCTGACGGACAAGTCCACGCCCCTGGAGCAGGACCTGTCGGAGACCAAGTCCAGCGGTCCCAAGGCACCCATCACCGACCTGGCCGTCATCAACAAATCCGCCGGGGAGACGGTACCTGAGGGCTTCACCTGCATCGAGAGCACCTACAGCGGCCAGCCCGCCAACCTCAACCACGGCAGTCTGAAGAGCCCAGAGCTCTTCCTATGCTACAAGAGAGGCCGTGAGAGACCTCCGCTCATTGATATTGGGTAAGCAGCCACCCCCACCCCCTTCCCCCCACCGGGAGTTCCACAATCTGGCCTATGCCCCTAATGGCTGTTTTTCAACACTTACAATTCAGCTCTGGAAGCTCGCAATGTCTGTATTTGTATAAACTGTAATTTGAATCTTTCTTATTTTGCTGTTTGAAGGCGTTTGGACCATAAATACATTGTGATTTGTTTCATTGAGGGGTTCTTTATAGGCCTGCCATTATTTATTTCAATTTTTCGAAACCCCTGAGCGTACCAAAGAGACCGATTACCCCAGCACAAGCTTTAAGTGTGCCCACAGTGCACAGGCTGCCGTAATACTCTTTCAACCGCCGCTGGAGTGAGGAGGGAGTATTGAAGTGCTTTATTTGAAGAATGCTGTGAATCTTCTGAAAACAAATGAATCCGGAAAATAGCCCGGATAATCAGGGTGCAACAAACTTGCTGTCCTGGATGACCAAGAAAGATGCACACTCAGATCTCCTGATATGGACTTCAGTAAAGTAATTAACCCAGATTGACTGAGTAAATGTACAGCAGTAAAAATGGATAATGGGTGCGGCGATGAGGTTGGCCTGGGGGGCGGCGCTGTTGAGGTGGTGAGATGATGTTTGGATCCTGCGGGGCACCCGCCAGCCGCTTTGTTTGTTCCTGTGGTGTAGCGGATCGCCAGGAGACATGCCTGGAACATTTCTCAGCTGAGTCATAAGCAAGTCTCCGGTAATGGGATACAGCTTTAGTTCCAGATGAGATGGACCCTGCTTTCTGTTTGACTTCCTTAATTTTCCTGGGGTATTTCCCCATTGGTTAGGGGGCACTTGGGGAGTGGACGGTTGGGTGGGCAGCAGATGTTTAGTTATCGGAGATGCTCCACTGCCAGAGGTTAGCTGGTGTTGTAGCTCTGCACTTTTATTATGCAGACCCTTTGAGGTCGGGGGCTGGGGGGGGGCGAAACCGAGCCTCTGCTGGGAGCTGGGTGAGATGCATCCATGCCCCCCCCCCTACCCTCCCACAGGGTGATGCACAAACGGCTGCTCAAGCCTCCCGGACTTTTCCAAGAAACGGCGTAATCGGATTCCGAGCAGGAATCACTGGCTCTGTGTATGAAAGGTTGGCATATGAAATAAGATATTTACACGCCAATAAAGGGAGGAAATTGACTTAAGAGCGCTTTAATAAAGCCCAGGGCTTTCAGCGAAGTCAGTATTGATGTACCAAAACAGGACGCTGAGAGCGTATGGCAGTATGCATGGGAGTCCCTTATATCTGTGCCGACTGACACCGTGAGTACAGGCAGGCCAGTTATAAGCAATGACATGGTCGGCTTGCGAAATCCCCCCAGGTGTGCCGTGCTAGTTTATTGAGAATGGATGTAGCGTGGAGCTGTTCGCCAAACATGTGCATAATCTTTTTTTGGCATTTGGCAAAGGAAGGGCCTTTCAAATGCTGAGCCAATCACGGTACAAGAGGGTAGAGTTCAAACTGTGGATCATTTGTGTCTTCAGGTGAAGTAAACATAATGAGTGAGTTGTGAGTTGTACTGAAATTTAGTAGAATCACATTCTCTCAGGGCTTATGGATGCAGATGCTCAAACTCAGATAGATTCATTGGTTTAAATAATAAATGACAAAAAAATAGTGTGTTTTAAACGATACCGTAATAGTGATTCCTTGTAACCTTTAGGAGAACTATCACAGATTGTGTTGTTTCTGTGCAATGTGTTGTCAGCATCCAAGCTGAACTGGTAAGATGAGAGCCAGACATTTATGAGGGTACTGAACATGGCAGCGTTATGTCCTCTGATGCATCAAAAAAACATGAATTAGTTTGGTGGATTAGAAAGCAGTGGCTCACTGCTAGCCAGGTGCCGTGAGGACTTAACAGAAAATGCCAGTCCAAACCACAGGAGCAATATTTTATTATGAAGCAAACACGCATCTCAAGCACAGGGAGCGAGTCTGTGAGCAGCGGGACGATCAGAGTGTAGCAGGAAAGGGTTTACTAATGGGTGCAGGCTAAAGGAGAACCAGTCAGAGCTAATTCATCTTTATTTGGTTTGATGCTGTATTTGTATTCACGGGGGGTGTTCTGTAATTTCTTTCAGCTGTGCTAAACCGTGCTCCAAAAATACCTCCCCAGCTTTCAGTCCACTTTAAATAAATTGACTTCACATCTTTTCCAAAGTCAATTTATTTGAATTAGGACTGTGGTATCTTAAAAGCCATGGACCTTGACACTCCTGTGCGCCATCTCACAGCGAAGCCGAGTCGATATCTGTCCCGAACGGCATTTATCTCCGGCAGAATGTTTCATGCTAGGAATAAAAAAAGATGTTAATTAATTATTCAACTTCCTCCTGTCCTCATCGCTGTGGAAAAACCAATTTCCCTGCCAGGGGCTGTGTGTGTGTGTGTGTGTGTGTGTGTGTGTGTGTGTGTGTGTGTGTGTGTGGGTGTGTGTGTGTGTGTGTGTGTGTGCGGGTGTGGGTGTGTGTGTGTGTGTGTGTGTGTGTGTGTGTGTGTGATAATTCCGCTCATGAACAGTGTTGCGCAGCCCCTCTGCAGGGAGAGGATGAATGGAGGTGGAGGCTGCCAGGACACACATGATTCTGGGGCCTGTTTACCTCCTCATGTCAGGTCACCCATCTTGTGACCCTGTGGCCCTCCCAAGATTCTAATTACACCATCAGCGTGCCAACAGGACATTGGAACATCAGGCACCAGGGTCCTGGAAGGCTTCCACAGGCACCGTGCAGCTCGCTGGGGGACAGCCTGCGCAGGCTGCCCCTACAAGCCCTCTGTCAGCCTAGAACCAGCCCAGCGAGGCATGGTATGGCCCTCTGAAGCCTGTCAGTCACCCGGCTCCCTGTGTCTTTGTGTTTCTGCTGCCTTTGTCTGTGTGTGTGTGTGTGTGTGTGTGTGTGTGTGTGTGTGTGTGTGCCAGCTTGTGAAACCCCCCTGGCAACCAACATGACCGCAACAGCTGACATCTCACCTCCTCTGTGGACGGCTTCGTTTGCGAGGTGAAATACCAGAGCTGGAGTACAGTAGAATCCCACCATCCACCTCCTGCCTCATTTCTATCCTGGCATTTCAAAGGGCAGCACATAGACTACCTTGCAAACCCAATTTGTTTATTCTAAGTTTTAAAAATAAAAACCTTAAACCTTTCTAATTAAAAAAAATTGATACCAGCTGTGAATAATGTCTCTCTAATCATCTTCTTCTTTCTGCGTTGGAGCCATTGTGACTAATGCAAAAAAAATGTCCAACAAAAATACCATGTGAGGAAAAATGCCAGAAATAGCTTTGTTTTTTTAGGCAAAACTGATTCAGAAATAGAGGATAGAAGAATCTAAGATTCATATTCCACTACCATTTCATGGAGCACAGCTGTATTTGTGTGTGTGCGTTGGAAGTCCCGGTCAGCTAAAGAGACTTGTTCAGCAAGTCACGGTGTACTTTGCACTAGTGCTGTGGCATAAATACTGCTTTGCTTGAGTTGCTTAGAAGGATGTCTGCGCAGTTTTCTGATGTCATGGGACACGGGGTGATCTATGTTGATGTTAGGGACCCATTTTCCCATTTTATCTCACACTTTTTCCTCATGTTTTTCTGTTCTTTCACTTCCTCTGGAACTCGCCTGCTACAGAGTGCTTTGTGATAACCTGGATGTGAGTGGGGATGTATAAGATGAATATTGATTGATCAGCTCTGGTTGGAGATCAGTTTGTTATACTTTGCAGTGACACCAGTGTCTAGGTTTGTAACACTTTGTGATTAAAGTGTTCAGCCGTGCGTGTGTCCTGTCTTTTCTCTGCATGGTCAGGAGCCGAAAAAGTGGGGGAACACTTTCCCATGGTGCACTGCACTGCAGGCTTCACTGCATCTGATCAGTGGGTGTCCCCATGTCACACTGTAATTACGGTGGTCTGTGGCGCTCCAGTGAGAAACCTTTTCTTGTTTTGTATTTATTTCATCAGTGTGGAAACCTAAGAAGTGCCCAGTGTTTTGGCTCACCTTCCTCTGTGGAGGCATATTGTGTTTCCTTTTCCTTTGGTCCATTAAGGTGTGGAACTACAAACACACACAGTTGTCATTAATCAGTGTAGTAGGGAGCGGCCCAAGGGTGAATCAACAGTTTTTATTCTCCATGATTATATTTTTCCTTTTTCCCCTTTCAATTTTTCAACTGTGATACTCTTCATTACTCATAAACAGCAATTAATTTATACATTTTAAAATTGTGGCAGTGATATACAATGATCATACAGAAATACCCTGTATTGACTATCTGATATAGTCAAAAAAAATCTAAATTTCCTATTCTTTTATGCTCTCCCTGTGAAGAGAACATTGCCATTTCCAGCCAATCCCTCGAGCAGACCTCAGAACACGTTTGTGTTTTCTGCATTGGTACAGTGTTCCTCACAGACGGGGAGTGTTGGAAAAACAAGCAGGAACCAGTTGAAAGTGTTTCCACTGCGGTCAGAACGATGTCCTAGGATTGTAGTTTAAAAGTGGAAACACTGTGGTTTTCTGCAAGAGGACAAATAAGTTACACCTCTCTTTTCCCTCTGTCCACTCTGACTTCTTACCAGCTTGCTCTCGCTCTCTCTTTCCCACTCTCTCTCAAAACCACAAATGCTATAGCCTCATGGCAATATGGCATCATTGGCAGAATGGACATTGCCATTTACTTACATCTGTTTTTCTCAGTGCGTTTATGTTTACAGTACCCAGGTAACAGGCTGTCTAAAAATACAATTCATTTTCTGTAACCCAGTGGAAACAGGGCTGCAGTGATTAAATGTTGTGCATCAGATGCATTTTTGCAGTGGTTTCATCCTCCAACAGTTGTTGAATCAGCGGTAGTGCAGTTACTTGAAACAGATAACCCATATAGATAGTGTTGTTGGCTGTGTGTGTGCTTTAGTGTGTGAGTCATCTGCAGAAATGTTTGGCTGCTATCTGCTGTTATCTTGGGCCTGGGTTCTTTGGCTCGGCTGCCTGTGCTCTGAATGCGGGTCATAGGCCAGCCGCTGGCTCTCCTGCTCCGCGCTGTGGACCTCACTCCGGCCTGCGGATGTGCGTGGCGGGAAACTCTGACACAGAGGCGTGACAATGGGGAGCGTTCCATTGTTAACCAGGCCTGCGGAATCACAGCCTCAAGGTTGCCACGGATACCCAACGGGCTGTGTTGTACAATGTATCAGAACTACCGCAACAATGTCACTGATTTTCAGTGTATTGTAATTCATCATTGCTATACTTAGTAACATACGGTTCATTCACATACAGAGCATAACACTATGTTAAGGGAGGTTTGCAATTGAACTCCCGAGTGGTCTGGATTGAGATTTTATTGCTGGAAATTGTGTCTGCTCCAACCTTTGCTCTGTGTTGTAGAATGTCTGCAAGCTCCAGGGGCTGAGTGTTTGGGCACTGGAAAGTACATCATCCAGACATGCTCTGCATTTACTTGGCTCAGCATCCTGGATGGGGTTCTTCTCCCTGTTTTGAACGCTATTCCGGGGCTAGCCTACTAGCATGTTTTGCAATAAGTGGAAAATTGATGTTTAAAATTTTGGTGGCGTGCTCTCATTTACGAGAATGTTTACTGGACGCCTTCCTGGCGGCTGTAAGTGCATGAGGGAAACACAGCTGGTCTGCTCTGAGGGAAACACATTTATTTGGTCACTGAGGCCAGCTTAGTCTACCTGAGCACTGATGGGTGCCTGCACGTGTGTGTACGTGCGTACGTGCATGCATGAATTTAGCGTGTCCTCATGGATATGTGCTTTTGTGTGTTCCTCAGGGTGCTCTATGAAGGAAAGGAGAGGCTAATCCAGGGCTGTGAGGTCATTCAGGCCACGCCCTATGGCCGCTGCGCCAACGTCAACAACAGCTCGGCCACCTCGCAGCGCATCTTCATCACCTTCCGCCGCGCCCCGCCCATCCAGCCCCAGAACTCGCTGGCCGTAACCGACATCTGTGTCATCGTCACCAGCAAGGGGGAGACCCCGCCCCACACCTTCTGCAAGGTGGACAAGAACCTCAACTGTGGCATGGTGAGGGTACACATACACACACACACACACACACACACACTCTCACACACGCGCACACACATACACACACTCTCTCACACACACACACAAACATGCAAGCAAGCACGCACACACACACTCACACTCACATATACATACACGCACATGCACATACACACACAAACACACATACACACACACACACACACACTCACACACACAGACACGCACGCATGCACGCACACACGCACACACGCACACACACACATACCAGCATGGGTTTCTGTCGCCCCAGGCAGTGACCTGTTCCACATTACTGTCTGTCTTCATTCTTAAGCCTCTTTGATTCTTGTTTGCTTTATACAACCTTGTCAGGTTGCACAAAATATCAACACTACAATACTATCATGATATCAATCACTTATGAATCTTGTGATGCCAAAATAAGAAACGGTGGTATCATAACAAGGAGCCCACATGATGCAGTAACAAGTTCTGGTTGTAATATATGAAAGAAGGTGTGCCTACCATTGAAGTTGGTAAAAAGATAATGACAAGGCAAACAAGAGAACCAGCTAATAAGCTGGTGAGCTAGTCAGTTTGTACAATTGGCCATTAGCCTGCTGCTGTAATGCATTTATCATTGTATAGTATCCAACAGTTCATTCACTGTGTTCTGTGTTAAATTACTGTGGTATCATGAAACTGCTTGGGAACATGGTACTTAATTGATATTGTGTTATAGAGTAAAATTGTGTTATAGTGGCAACCCCAACAACTGTGGTTCATCTCAACCAGAAGAAAATGCTCAGTTGATTTGCACTGTGGTAACTTTTTGCACTAGTGTGGTGCTTTTTGCATTATTTTACTAAGTGCATAGACCACAACAGGCGTTGATGGGGTTTTATTCCACAGTCCTCACAGATATTGCCATTAATTTGACAAGAGAACTGAGAAAATGTCTCACTGCGGTTTTTTAATTTTGGGATTTCAGTGGGGCTCCAGCGTTTTCCTGTGCTACAAGAAGTCTGTCTCTGCGTCAAACTCGATATCATACAAAGCAGGTGAGTGACACCTTTTCTGCTCTGGTGTGAGATTTTTTTGACCTCTCAGGATCACAGAGATGGGCCTCGGACTGAAATGGAATCTGTGATCTGATATTAACTCGCTGAGAACTCGCCAAGCTTTTTATATCCCATTTTCACAGAGGAAAATTGATTGAAATGAGTGAGTCAGCATAGTGATAGCTGGGAACCTGTTGGTTTCTTTCCAACTTTCCCCTCCTGTATTCCCATGCATTTGTGATCGTTATGGCAACGTCATGTTCAGTCTCGTAGGGACGAAAGCATCTCACCACTATCCTGAGCCATAATGGGACTGGCAGCTAACACAGTTACCGATATTCGCCTTTCAATTTCCCAAACCTCTTCGACTCGTCCTTAGCCCTCCTTACTTGAAGGAAAAAAGACATTTTCCATCTCTTTTCATCTTCTCTCGTTCCAGGATAAGTAGTGCATATCTTGCTGTCTGTTTCTCTGAAAGGTTTTCTTTAAGTGGCTGTGAAATGCAGGTTGCATCAAAGGGGAAAGAAAATCAAATCTTTGTTGCCCTCTGCG
Organism: Albula glossodonta; assembly: GCA_019788955.1. NCBI lineage: Eukaryota > Metazoa > Chordata > Actinopteri > Albuliformes > Albulidae > Albula > Albula glossodonta. The sequence goes on from JAFBMS010000149.1 coordinate 675,500, forward strand.
GTAGAAGCATCTCTCATTTGCAGTTGGTCTTTAAGGGTGAAACCTCATAATCCATCTTTGGGAATATATATTTATGTGTCATTGAATTACAGCGGGGGGGATGATGAAAATGACTCATCTCGGCATCTACACTGTTAACACTCTGCAGGCATAATGGTTTGCCTCCTGGGTTTTTGTATGCTGAGTCAGAGGTTATCAGAGATGTGTGGGAAAAGCCGAAAGCCTCCACCCATACTGCTGGCACTGCCACTGCATAATTTACATGAACACTCTGCTCGGGATTATCTTAATCTCTTTCACAGCGTTCATTCAGTCGCCCATTGACAAGAAATAATGATTAGTATGTGAGATTCCTCCTGCTGGCTCCCTGTAGGCCCATATCACAGCCTGTCATTTGGGCCGTTGCGGCTGGCTGTGTTTTATCTCGTCAGGGACAGCTTCCTGTGAAGTGATACTGTTTATTAATCAGGAGAAATGTTATAAATATGCAGACCCCCCAAGCATTTAAGAGGACTTTTTTTTTTTTTTTTTTTTTTTTTTAGATCTTATAAACAATAACTTTCATGAACTTTTTTTAAGAAAGCCATATGAAACTGCGGTACTTGGATAGTGAATAGAATGATGTAGCTTCTTTAAAAATGTCACCCCATTCTAGGCCTGTTTTTAAATTTCTGAAACAAGCACCATATAAAATGATAAAAGCACCAGACATTAACGACGTACCACAACATTTCCACGCTGCAAAATGCTGTCCTTGAAATTGAAACAAATGAAGTAGAAGCAGCATTACATGAATAAAGCTGTAGGGCAAAATGTTAAAGAGCGTATGACAGTATTTTCTATGTTGCACCATAAGCGAATAGCACATGAAGCAACAGTGGGAATGCGATCTGCTAATATCACCCTTAAAGAGGAAAGTGAATGCACTGAAAGCAATGTCAAAATAACATGCATTACAAGGAGGGAATATAAATATATAAACTTAAAAACGGGAAGTGATTAACAGCACTATTAATCTGTGAAGGTGGGTCAGTGAATCTTGGGCCTCGGCCTCCATGACACCGCGGAACGTTTTCACCGTGCTCCTGCATTCGTTAGCATCCTCTGCAGGGAGAGAGTGAGAGAGAGAGAGACCTGCCATAGCTTCATTATCACCCATAATCTAGTGCATCTGTGCGCTGTATTAAGGTCATAACTCCTTGGTTTCCATGGCATTTCAGAAATAAGTGTTGGAGCAGGCTTGGGCTGCGTCCTAAATCACATACTAATCAGTGCCTACTAATTTCGAACAAAAGCGTACTGCTCTGATGTCAACGTAGTGCCTACTACTCAGAGCAGTGCGTGAGTTTTCGAACATACCACCATAGATGTAACGGTCGTTATTTTCTTCGGTTGAATAGCCAGAGGTTTACAACTGACGTACATCCGTCATCAAACTTAATAGAACTCTGCCGTCTCTACCGTCTCCTTCTTTGGTATCTATCCACCCAGTGGCCTTGTGGGATAGCGCAGTGTGCAGTCCTTGCACACTGCAGAATTTTACCGGAAGCAGTACACCATCCAGGTAACGCTTGCATACTGATTCAGTCGGTTTGACATTTCGGACACCCTACATACTACCAATACTGATTTTTGCCTACTAAATAGGACATAGTATGCAATTTTGGATGCAGCCTTGGTTTTCTAAAGTTGTGTGTTATGATGTCATCTGTGCTCCCCTGTCATGTGACCTGGGTGCAGCGAGGCCTTGCTGTTCCCTCACTCCCCTTTCATGTGTTCTGTCGCAGGCCTCATCTTCAGGTATCCAGAAGATGACTACGAGTCCTTTCCCCTCTCTGAATCCGTACCTTTATTCTGTCTGCCCATGGGAGCCAGGATTGAGTGTTGGGCACCCAATACGCGCTACCCGCTCCCAGTGTTCTCCACTTTTGTCTTAACCATCTCTTCTGGAGAGAAGGTATGCATTCCACCTGACTGTTTAACCAGTCTCAAGTCTTATTGTTTCAGGTAAACTACTAGTGACTATGTAGGCTTATACAAGGCTTGGGGGCTCTCTAAGTTGCATGTGAATGGTGAGCCTAACTGTGCTGAATGGCCTGGTCTTGCCATTATATGCACTTATGTCCTTTTCAGTCTTGTTTGCACATCCAACAGATAATTCACAGAGAGGGTGGGATTTTATATTGAGCTGCAGAGACACAAGCTAATTTTGGCGATTCTGTGGTGTATCTGTCATAGGTATGAGGCTAACAGGTAAGGCTAGAGGGGGTCAGGCTGCAACCGCACCTGATCGGTGTTCCCCCCAGTCACCCTGTGTGTTCAACACCATAACCCCCCCCCCCCCATTTGTCTGCACAGGTGTATGGAGCCGCTATCCAGTTCTATGAGCCCTATCCGCTGGAGCTCCTGAGTGAGAAGCAGAAGATGCAGCTGGGCCTCCTCACCACCGTGGAGAAGAAGCTGATCACCAACAAGCCCGTCAACACCAACAAGTGCATCTGCCTGCTGTCACGCTGGCCCTTCTTCGAGTCCTTCCGCAAGTTCCTCATGTTCCTCTACAAGCTGTCTGTGTCTGGCCCCCACCCGCTGCCCATCGAAAAGTAAGGGAGGGACATCAGATAGCTCAGTCCGCTGAGCAGCCATTTCACCCTCATGCTTGAAACCGGGGTTCAGGCCCGGGTCCAACCCTCACGTCTATGCCTCCTCCTCTATGTAACCCTCCTAACCCGCCTTCCCACTGTCTACACAAAGAAAAAATACAGAAAGTGGATGGCTTGGCCAGTCTTTTATTAAAAAAAAAAAGTAAAGTAAGAGTGACTGGGGTCCGTGGGATCTTTTTTAAACAGTTGCAATGTGCAACAGCTGAAATAGAGCTTATTACCTTCGGTAATTTCTACTGTGTTTACGTAAAAAGTACATGACATCAGTTTCATTTGTCATATTTGGGTAAAATTCAACAGGTGTGTCTTTCAAGCTGCAGAATGAAGTTAACTTTGCCCCAGCATGGTTATCTCACAAATATACATGATGCACCAGTTATTTAATAAAATTGTCTTATTTGCTGAGTTCCATTAGTCTGCACTGCCAAAGACGCCGTTGTGTGTAAAAGAGTGACCCTGGCAGACTGTGATCCTTTTTTAAACCAAAAGGAAATTGGTGAATTTTTTATGTTTTAGAATTCCATTGTTAATTTTTCTCTCATTTTTCCCTAACGGCGGTGCAATTATAATGATTATGATTATAGTTATGCACTGTCTTTTTAGGAAGGGTAATGGTTTGTTATATTTGTCCTCCTCTGCTGATTGCGTTATCTGTATTGCATTCAGTGCGCGGTGAGATGGCTTTCCCACGCAGCGATCAGAATGGCCTGCAGTGGGGCTGATTATCGGCCTGGCTGTCTGCAGCCAGACTCTAGGGGTGGGTGATTACCCTGCCTGAGTCCTGCTCATCTTCCGCTAATGAAATTCCCACAACGCCCACGCCATCGCAGTCAAAGGCCAAAGATCCACACCGGCAGCGGGGGCAGTGAGCGCTGTTCCGGCCTGACTCTCTGCATTACCGCCAACAAGCAGCACAAAACGCGAACCCGGCGAGGGGAACGTCTGCGCAGCGATTCCGCGACGTTTTCGAGAATGCTGTCTTGTAGCAGTGCCGATGCAACTGTAATCCAGAAGACGCTGCTGCGACGTGAAAGCCAACACTGATTAATGGTGTTATGTTGCAGCGGGGTAATGTGAGAATGTTGTGGTATTGATTTCCTGAGGGGTGACTCTTTGCTTTTGTTTGTTTGTTTGTTTGTTTGTTGTGGCAGGCACATCTCCCATTTCATGCACAACGTGTCGTTCCCCTCCCCCCAGAGGCCCAGGATCCTGGTCCAGGTGAGAAATCCTGCCCTGCTCTTACCTCATGCCGGAACCGCGTGATCAGCCTTGTCACACCAAAGCAGAGCATGTGACCAGCCGCCTCGGCCTTACCCAGTTTCAAGAGCTGGAGTCACGACCCCGAGAGTTTACACTGAGGACACGCTTAACCGTTGCGTGTAGAGGGCTGATTTTGCAGCCCTAGCGGGACTGCCTGTTTTTTATTCTGGGACGTATGGTATGTGCTTCTCAGGACTCCGCCAAGTTCGCCTCGCGACATCCTCCACTCGCAGCCCACGCTGTTTTTACATTTTTTTTTTGTAAGAGAAGCGCTGCCATGTCTAATTAGGCTAACTGCATCTAAAGAGAACCCGAGGAATGCGTCTGCGAAGAATGACGAGTGCCAGAGACGGAGGGCAGATTAGGGAAAAAGGACAGGCAGCAGTGGGAGGGGCTTGTCCGAAAAAGCTCCTCTGAAGTTTGATTGCAAACAGAAAGGGGGCGGGGCTTTCAGCAGTGTCTGCACATATATAAATGTCCCATAGAAATCGCAGAAAGTCCAGTCATAAATTCCTCTGATCCTGCAGTAAAACAGCCTGTCCCATAGATCCAGTACATTCCCCATGTGTTGATACACTGTGTACCCTTCTCTCCCCCTCTACCAACCCCCCCCCGCCTTGTCCTTGGGTGACACTGATGTCGGCTTGCCTTTGTGTTCTCTTCCAGCTCTCAGCCCATGACACTCTGATTCTCTCCCAACCTGTTTGCACTCCTTTACCACTAAGGTAGGACTGAACGAGCGTTTCCACAGACTGCAGCAGCGTGGGATCTTAAGTGCTATCAGATCTGAGCGCAGGCTGCCTGGGTCACCATCTGTTCTGTACACTTTCCACATGCATGAATGAACCAGTCACTATCTATCATTTCTTCTATAAATGTAAACATGCGTTATGCTACAGATCTTAATGTGCAGCTTCGTTTATACCCAGCATGCTGAAAGAAAGTCAGAAGAAAACAATACTAATCATTAGAGTCAGTCATAAGCAGACTGATACATTTCTGTACTGACAGTGACAGTAATGTAATGTTCAGTGGTTCGTTTTATAGCTGAGGCTGTAGTTCAGTTTTGGACACTGTCCTTACATAAGTTTGATGAAATCTGTTTGTAAATCATTGTTTGTAATCTGCTAGTGTGGAATCTTAGGGTACATTATCAATATATTCTTGTTTTTGTGCTGTGTGTATCAAAGCCTGTTTTTCTTTGGACTGTATGTTTATGGAGTCGTGGCTCCCATTTATTTATCGCTCCCTATGGTCAAAAGTTCTGGGCACTGTGACCCTCTGAATCCAGGCAGCCTGCCGGCACAGGGCGCAGCAGTTGCAGAGTAGCTGAGAGCAGCGTGGCTGAGCAGGATGAGGTGGGGCTCATACAGAGAGTGCAGATGGAAGGATGGCCTGTGCTATGGCTGCCCCTCTCTGATGGCAAAAGGCTCAGCTTCCTGTTCTCTGCCAACCCCCATGTACTGTCACTGAGTCTGCCCTGTGACACTACCCTGCAGTTCTGCTCCACAGCAGTTACACGGTCACCTCCCCCCACCCCCACTGAAAGAAATACACCCCAGATTAAAGGTGTGATATTTCATGATTAATGATGCTAGCTTTCAGACATTTTGCAAACATCTCAGGGACCACAGGTTTTTGGCTCCATTTCCGAATGGCTGTCAGCTTTCACGGAATACAAAAAAAATGTCAATGTATACCCAGGCGTAGGCCTCATTTACGCTGGGGACATGTGCCCAACAGTTTTTGTCATGACCCAATTCGTCCCCACCACTTTTTGAAAGCCTTTAGTCAGTTGAACCCGGCTATGTCCCTAGCACTTTTAAAACAAACCGACACCCATGTACCCCAGGTCCAAGTTCTTATAGAACCTGGATATTGGTATTTCCTGACTATAAGGGAAACAGTTAATCCCTGCAGAGTTACCCCTCCGCTGCTCTCATTCCTCCCTCCCCACTATCTCTAAGGGAGAGCCGGTTGCTGCCTTTTCAGTGCAGGCCCAAGCCACCGTTCATCCAGCGATTGGAGAAGGCTTTAAAAACTGGCTTGAAACTCCTCTAATATCAGGGCAGGCCGGGGATGGAAAAAAAAACAAAAGTTTCCAGAGGAAATGCCTTCGTTTTGAGAAGCAATAATCGTTGGAAAGTGAAAGAAGTCTAACGGGGAACCGAACTTTCCATTTTTTTTTTTTTCCACATCCCCAGCTCTGTAAAATATGAAGCGCATTTAATTGTCTGCCAGGCTGAGAGTGTTTTTTGAGAGACTGCACGCCTACATCCAGCGGGTCAGGTCACGCTCCCCGTCAGGCCGCTGGATCAGCAGCTAAGACAGCGCGAGCAGCAGCAGCCATATCTATAAACCTTTGCATCTTTAAATATGACTTTACTCACTGACAATTTCCACTGTTTTTTAATAATTCGGGTCCAACTTTATTGTTTAATTTTAGCAGTCTTAACCTACAGCAAAGTAACCAGCTGGCCATTAGATAAATCTCAAGTTTTCCCTCCTGTTGTTGCTGTTTTGCATCAGCAGTGCTAACTCTGCTCCTGCGCTATCAGAAGACTCAATGAAATGGGAGACTGGAGCTACAATTAGCTGTCAATAAGTGGCTCTGTTCAATAAGGTTTTGCTCTCTACAAGCCATTTGATTTGATTTGATGATGGGTCAAATTAGTCACTTGTATACTACTTAATGCTAGCTCCTCCTGTTTTAGTTTTTGTGAAACTAAACTGTCTCTGAATGAGCGTATTTCTCCGTTTTGCTGCTCTTCCCATCCCTGCTGTGGGCCTTGCTCTGTTCCTGTCTGACCTCCTTCCTCCCTCCCTCCCTCTTTCTCTCCCCCCCTCTCTCTCCCTCCATCCTGTCTCCCCAGCGGGGCGGACTTTAGCACCTTGCTGTCCAACCTGGGCCCAGAGAACTGCGCCACACTGCTGCACTTTATCCTGTTGGAGAGCAAGATCCTGCTACATTCTCTGAGGCCGGCCGTGCTGACCGGGGTGGCCGAGGCCGTGGTGGCGGTGAGTGTACCCGACCCAACCCGCTTTTCACCCGGAAAACAGCGCTCAATGTTGCCTAACGCGAAGTGGCAGGGACTGCTGGGTTACCTATTCTGTCTTAAGGTCAACGAAGAATCAAGTTGCGAGACATGCTACACCGCGCTGCATGTGTCTCCGGAGATAAGTCAGGGATCGGATGTGCAAATCGCCTTGTTTGAGGAGCTACTGGCTCTCAGCACAACTCCCCTGACTTTTGTCCGAACTCTTCACTGAAATGGAAAATGTGTTGGGTTTTTGTCTCAAGGCTGAAGATATAGGAAGTGATGCGGAGGTGTCCTTGTGCTGTTGTTTCAGGCTTAAGATACAGGAAGTGATGCGGAAGTGTCCCTGTGCTCTTTTTTCAGATGCTCTTCCCCTTCCAGTGGCAGTGCCCTTACATCCCTCTCTGTCCCCTCTCACTGGCGGGGGTCCTGAATGCCCCTTGTCCCTTCATCGTGGGTGTGGACTCCAGATACTTCGACCTTTATGACCCCCCTGCTGACGTGGTCTGTGTGGACCTGGACACCAACACTATCTACCTGTGAGTCACTAACAGCTAACTCTCTTATACCTTATTTGTTCTCATCAGGGATTTTAAACTCCAATCCTGTAGGGCCTTGTAGATTTCCTTTCTAAGAGCACCCAATTTAAGCCTTGGAGCTATGTGTGGCTTCAGTTAGCAGTTAAATTATATTAATCGCTTGTAAACAAGTGTAAAAGGTGAAACGATGTAGCTGTCCCAAGTTTTGTTTTTGAGGTCCATGATTTGCATCATCATTGTCTTAAACTGCCGTCAGACATGCAAGCAGCACGGTGTAACTGAATTGCTCCCTGCATTGTAGGTCTGATGACAAGAAACATTGTAACTGGAAGAACCTTCCAAAAAAGCCAAGTAAAAGCCTGCTGAACTCCCTAACCAATCTGCACCACCAACTGGCTACAGGTACAGAACGCTGTTACAGTCATTCTGTCATTTACACACCACCAACTGGCTACAGGTACAGAACACAGATACAATCGTTCTGTCATTTACACACCACCAACTAGCTACAGTTACAGAACGCTGTTACTGTCATTCTGTTGTTTACACACCACCAACTGGCTACAGGTACAGAATGCTGTTACAGTCATTCTGTCTTTTGCACACCACCAACTGGCTACAGGTACAGAACGCTGTTACAGTCATTCTGTCATTTACACACCACCAACTGGCTACAGGTACAGAACGCAGTTACAGTCATTCTGTCATTTGCACACCACCAACTGGCTACAGTTACAGAACACTGTTACAGTCACTCTGTCATTTGCACACCACCAACTGGCTACAAGTACAGAACGCTGTTGCAGTCGTTCTGTCATTTACACACCACCAACTGGCTACAGGTACAGAACGCTGAAGTGTTCAACCCTCATTCATTTTGCAAGAATTCCACTCGCTGTAATACATATTCAGTCCATAGTACTGTGCTGCCTCAAGGTCCTACATTGAGGTGCTGAACGCACTGAGGGTGTGTTTTCTCTGGTCCAGTCCGCAGGACCCCCCAGGAGGGCTTGGCGGTGGAGATGACCCCCATCGAGGCGGACTTCACTTGGCACAAGAAGATGACGGGGCTGGAGATGGAGATCCAGGAGGCCTTCCTGCGGTTCATGGCCTCCATTCTAAAAGGCTACCGCTCCTACCTCAAACCCATCACCCAGGCTCCCTCCGAGAAAGCCACCGCCGCTGACTCGCTCTACGACCTGCAAGGTACCCAGCATCCTCTGCGCGGTCTGATCGCTGCTCTGTGCGTCCAGATCACACTACTGCCTCAGCTGTGTTCCTGACACGTATTACCTGCTATGAGCTCCTGGCATATTCTATTGCTCTAGCAGTACACTGCTCTACATCCAACACACCCTACTGTTTCAGCTTTTACAGCACTTTAACCACCCAATACTTATTGAACATCTGTTCATTCTGTTTTGTGCACCAGCACAGTCAAGGTCTGATATACAAGATACAAGACTGATTAAACAGACTGTTTGGTGTCCATAACTTCATTTGCATGAAATGGTTAGCAAGTTTATTTTCTTATGCAAATGTAGTTCATTATGTTGCAATCAGAAATGTATGTTCCTATGAAAGACTGGTAATTTATAGCAATGTACTGCATTCTGTATTATGTTCCTTAATGCTGCATGGTCAGCCTCACTAAACAAGCCTTGAAGACTGACAGACCATTTAGTCAAGGTTTCAGAAAAGCTGTGGTCCAGATAAAGCCCCTTGTTGAGTGATAAAAAAAAAAAAAAATCCAAACATTCACATTCAAATCCTTCCTGTCAAAGCTGCACCTGACAGCAAACACGTATTGATGCTGTCCAGAGTGGAGGAGTAGTTTCCCCATTTTCTTTGAAGCTTGGTCCAGGAAGAGCCCTGGAGCCCTAGATATACCTACACCCCCCCACCCCCACCCCCTCCAGCTATCTGGGCCTGCCAACAGTTCTGACATGCTGCACCCGTCCACGTTTGCACAGAGCAGGCATGATGTGTGATATCCAGGCATTACTCCTTCTTGGGTTACTTCAGAAGTTTTCCATCCAAGAACAACAAACACAAAGACTTTACTACAATATGGGTTTTCCGCACAGGATGCAAAGGGATGCCAGGAAACCACTCTCTTTTTGAGCAGAACTTGCTGTGACAATAGAATGAGCTAAACCCTGTTAAAAAGTAATTAAGCGGTAATTCGTTTTTTTTTTCCCCATAGAGTACAAACTGTAACCATCAGGATTAGTTCTAAAACGCTAACTAGCGTTGAGAGCTGAATTGAGAAATTTCATAATTTCTTCAAAAGCAATTAATTGCGAAGAACACAATGCTGGCTGTTCTGTCTCACCTCCAGTCCTCTTTCTTGACAATGAATGTGCCCCGTGGCAGTCTGTAATAAGACTGGATCGATTTACTTTGGAAGGAACATTCTAAACTGTTAAGCTGCTGTCGGTGAGATGTGGCAGGAAATGCATGGGTGTTCTAGAACTCTGTCACCAATGTTCCGGACCCGCTTCTCTCTCAGGTTTCCTGAAAAGCAGAGACCGCGCTCACCAGAAGTTCTACTCTCAACTGACCAAAACGCAGATCTTCATTCGTTTCATCGAGGAGTGCACCTTCGTCAGCGACAAGGACACGGGCCTGGCCTTCTTCGATGACTGCATAGAGAAGGTGAGCTCCCTCTTTCTCTCTCCCTCTCTCTTCTCTTGTAGCGCCACCCTGTCTTTGTGTGGTGTTTTTGTTCGGTTGAGTCTGTGGGAACACCAGGATAGACCTGTTTCTGAACCAGCCCCTAAGGCTCTCTCAGTACTATCTCATCATCTTATGCTTGTCCTGCAAGCAGATGTTATTTCATGTTTTTAATATAGTACAATTTTTCGGTGAAGAGAAGCTGTGACTGTTGTCAAGACAATTTAAGTTTGTTTTTTATCAAAATTAGGGCAGCCAAATGTTCTGTGATCTAATGATTTTCTCCTCTGCCCCCCAGCTCTTTCCTTCAGATAAAGGAACAGATAAGGGAGCTAAGGTATGTATTCTCATGTCCTGTATCATTTGAATGTGTTATATTTTACAACAAGATTAAGATTTGGTCCCTTAAAGTCAGTGCTGGTCTTTGAGGGCTGCAAGGTGGACTGAGATTCAGTCGTGGATTTTAAGGTGAAACAAAAAAAAATCAGCAGACACAATGGCCCTCCAGGCCCAGAGGACTGCAGACCACCTTAAACTATATTTAGGACAGACTTGGCACTTCTGCCTTCCATGGTTGCGTCTGCCTATTTGCAGGTGGAGAGCGAGTTGTCAGAGGACACTAGACTTATGGAACTGGATGAGTCCCAGAAGAGTGACCTCACTGTCTTCGTCATGCCCCCCGAGCCCCCACCGGAGGACGGGGAGAACCCTCCCGCCCGATACAGGTGCCAACGAAGTTACACACTCAGCCACACAAACGCGCACACACAAACATGCCGTATAGTTTATATGCTTGTCTTCCCATGGACATCACAACAAACAAACTTAACCTCATCCGCATTCTGTAGCCCTGTAAGGACGCTAAGAATGGGACCCTGTACGTTCAGGCCTGGAAGAGATAACAGTGAGCGTTGAGCTGAACTGTCTGACTGGAATTAAATGCTGTCCCTTAATGGTCTGTAGGAATATTAAGAGCAATGATGGTGACTTTAAGATGAACCCCTCTCCCCAATTCCCCCCCCTCTTTTGTCTCCTTTACATATGTCTGTGATTAGGGTCTTCTCAGTGCATGTCTGTGTTTTTTTTTTCTGTCTACCTGGACTCTGACCCCAGCTTTACTCACTTTCATATTTCCTCACAATCCCCCCCCATTCCCTCCCTCCCTCCATCCTGTCCTCTTATCGCTCTGTCAGCCTGCTTTATGGAACTGGGCTGTGGTGGGTTTGGGGGGGGGGGGGGCATTGGAGTAGGATCTTTGCTGAGCCCTGCTCTAGTTCACAGGGCTATGTGGAGAGTGACCTGCTTGGAAAGGCGCCCTGGCATAGCGGTTTGTAAAAAGCAACCGCACAGACCCAGGTTACGCAAAAGCGCCACCCCGGCCGCCACACACAAACAGCGGATTTGGCAAATTTTGTTACGTTTTATTTTTTCTCTCTCTCTTTTTAATGAGCATTTAGGAATTTGTTTTTGTTTGTGATGAAACCAATAGTAATGGATATTTGTGGAGTCTGGCCAGGCGGAGGGCTGAAAGATTGCATCACTGCTGGAAGCACAGACTGTGCAGCCTGCTGATTAGCGTTTGCTGTTTGCTGTTTGCTGTTTGCTCGAAGGAGCAGTGGCCCATCCTGAATAGCTGAGTGTTTCACAGTGTGTACAGGAATTGAAGGTGTCCATGTGATAGCTGACAGAGTGGAAGAATGGTTCGAGTGACATGAAAGCCCTGTTGTGTCGGTTCACATCAGAGGGTGTCCTCTGTGTGTGTGTGTGTGTGTGTGTGTGTGTGTGTGTTTGTGTGTTTGTGTTTCTGTGTGTGTGTGTGTGTGTGTGTGTATGTGAGTGGGTCTGAGTGTATCTGTGTGTGTGTGAGTGCATGATAGAGAGAGCATTGTGGACATTCAAACACAGAGACACTAGTCACACAGGGGTAGAACATAATGTTTTGTGTGGTTGGATTTCTTTATATATTACAGATTTTTGTAGTGTATTAGCATTTATTGGGATACATGAAATCAGTTACACTCGTATCCCTCTTAGATCTGAATGTAAAATGTGTATATTCCACAAAAAGGTGTGAATATCGTTTAAACCTCAAACAATACGCAACATATACAGGCCTGAGACTGCAGGCCTCGGTCTGTGGAGGTTTGTGAATGGGTGTGAGTGTGTCCATGCTGACTCAGCTGTTCCCTTTTCCCCCCTCAGCTATAAGAACTTCCCCCGCCTACGTCTGGAACTGTTTGACCGTCCCCGGGAGCTGCGCCCGGCCCTCAGCAGCCGGGCGGCCGGAGCCAGCCTGTCCAGCAGCCCGGCCGTACTGGCCAAGAGGACCAAGCAGGTTAGAGAACCAGCCGCCCACAGCAGCGTTTCCACCACAGCAAAAACATTTCCAATGAGGGGGCAGTGGGGTCTTTGAATGGGGTGGGGTGGGTGCTGCTGCAGGTGAATGAGGCGGCAGGAACAGTGCCCTGAGCAGATGCTAAAACCACCGAGACATGCTGATCCGGTCCATTACAGATGCTTCCCAGTCATCATTGGCACATAGCTGTTGTTACATATTAATGATTAACAAATGTTCCTGATCCTCTGGAGGGGTGGGTGAATTAAGGTGACTGGGCAGGATGCTAAAGCGCGAAAGCCGTACAGGACTGGGAGTGGGTGAACCCCCATGTCATGAGCAAACCAGGCCCCATGTCTGTGCCTTCATGAACCCACTCCATCAGTGTATGGCTTCCTCAGGCTATCAGCTACCTCAGCGGTTAGGCTGAAACTTAAGCATGCTGCATCTTTGTTTCAGGAGCATAGTGGATGATGTAGTCTCTCTACAGTGTGCTGTCTAATTTGCATGTCTTCTAACTAACGCTTTAGAGTTACAGCTAATGCATTATGTACCATCAGTGACATACTTATATTTGTGCTTGTGTATGTTGTTACCACAGCAACTATTTTTTTTGTTTTTCAATATATGGCTGATGGCTGTTTACAAAATCAGTGCCATGCTTCCCATCTGGGAATTGAACCTGCAACCTCTAAGTTACAAGCTCGGTACCATGACCATAAAACAGCCAGCCAACTTCACATGTACTTTGAGATACTGCAGCAGGTACTGGCTCGTGCTGGCTTGTTTTTCAGAACGTCAGCTTTTCCTCATCAATATGTATCAGTTTTAACGATACGTGAACCTGAATTGAATGTTTTTAAGTGGGTCACCTCTTGTTAAGGTGGAAGGCTCAGGAAGAGTGAGCCGAACTCTGCTGTCTCTCTGGGTTAATGTGGGCTTGGGGGGCGGGGCTGCAGGAAGCAGGGGCATTGTTCAAGGGTGTGAAGGCAACCGGCCTTACACTCAATGACAATGAGGTTTACGCTACCAAACTGCGCTGTTTACTCTCGGTCCCCCGGTATTTTTAGAGCCCCATTGTTTTCGATCGTGGCCTTCGAAGGCACTCTCATATGGAAACATGCACATCCACACAGAGGACCCGCACCGGGAAGGGTGTGTAACCATGAGCTCATAGCGGAACAGGGCCGATTGCGTTCAGTTTTAAAGTTTCCCCTCTCTGCCTCGCACGACAGAGGCACTGGAGCAGACTGCGAGTATCTTGAAATGAGGATGTACTTTAGCTAATCCCATCCCTCAGTGACTTAAGATCACAGTGGCATAGACCACACTAACACCGTTGTGACATGTTATGCTTAACCCAGCTATCTCTGGTACTTCATTGGAGTTGGTCACTGCAGAAGGATTTGAGTTGGTGATTTCTGAATAATACAAAATGTTATTAATATATAAAACAATAAATATACCATTAGCTCTCACACTTGCCAAGCAGTAGTAAATTAATTGAAGTGTAATAATTTTGGATCAGTGTTTGGGGAAGGATAAAACCGGGAGATGGAGGGGACGCTGTCTGTGTTGTGAGAGTGTCTGCGCAGCCGCTGAATCTGCGCCCATCTCGCTGCAGGAGATCAAGCTGGCCTACAAGATGGCGAAGCGTTTCTACTCGAACCCGCCGCTGTGGGCCAGGTGCCTGTTCAGCCACTGCTACAGCCTGTGGTTCATCTGCCTGCCCGCCAGCGTACGCGCCGCCCACTCCAAAGGCCGCGCCATGCAGCAGGCCTACAACATCCTGCTGCGGATGAGGAGCTCCGAGGTGGAGGTGCTGGACGAGGTGAGATGACCGCTGCTGTTCGGCCGCTCCTCTCTGTCTCTCACCATGTCTCTCTGATGTCTCCTCTCTCTCTCACCATGTCTCTCTGATCTCTCCTCTCTGTCTCTCACCATGTCTCTCTGATGTCTCCTCTCTCTCTCACCATGTCTCTCTGATCTCTCCTCTCTGTCTCTCACCATGTCTCTCTGATGTCTCCTCTCTCTCTCACCATGTCTCTCTGATCTCTCCTCTCTGTCTCTCACCATGTCTCTCTGATCTCTCCTCTCTGTCTCTCACCATGTCTCTCTCATCTCTCCTCTCTGTCGTGTGCATTGCTTGTGCATTGCTCTCTCTCCTGCCTGTAAAGGTTTGGGCTGTGTATTCACCTCTCACCTGCCTGTACAGGTGTGCTACCGTGTGGTGATGCAGCTCTGTGGGGTCTGGAGCCTACCTGTCATGGCTGTGCGTGTGCTAGTGGAGATGAAGAAGGCCGGAGTGCATCCCAACGCCATCACCTACGGATACTACAACAAGGTACTTTACCGTCATCTCCTATGGTTACTATAGCAATGTACTGTACCCTCATCACCTACAGTTACTATAGCAACATACTGTACCATCATCACCTATGGATACTTCAACAAGGTACTGTACTACTATGCTACTGCCAGACATCATAGACATAATGTATATGTAAATCTTGCCAATGTATCTCTATCTTATATCTTATATCTGTATAGTTTCTGTATTTTTGTATTTGCACTAACTCACCAAGGCAAATTCCCTTGTGCATGTATTGTACTTGGTAAATAAACTTCATTCTGATTCTGATACAGACATTACTATGTACTGCACTGTCATCACATGCAGAGACTAAATCTGTACTCATATACACACATCACAACGATATACTGTACTGCTGTCATAGACAGACACTGTCGCCCTACTGACGAGCACCTCTGCCCTACAGAGCAAAACTATGTTTGCTAATTTAAAAAAATGGGAATATGCACTTAATATTGGGCTGATGACAGAATTGTGGCAGAAAGACCAATTCTTGCATCATATGAAAGTGCCTGGAGAACCAATTAAAATCACTAAGTAAATGTGTTCATCGGTATGCTGTACTATGTTTTTCAGAGATAGCTAGTATCAAGCATCCAGTTGCTATAATTCACTGATAGTTAAAGCGTCACATTTTTACATATAAAAGTATATATAGCTCATCTCATGGGTGTCAGTTTGTTTTGAAATGTTCTGGGGACAGCGACAGGTTTTACTAGCTAAAGGCTTTCACAAAGTTGGGGGGACGAAATGGACCATGACAAAAAGTGGTGGGGACATGTCCCAAGCGTTCCCATCGTAAATGACGCCTATGACTCATCTTAAAATATGCAAAAATTGAGGGCGTTTAGAAATTTTGCTTCACAATTTGATGCTCCAGTAGTTGTTACTAATGCATGTTCAATAGTTCCCTCAGATATTCCTTCCTGTGTGTTTCTCTTCAGTGTCATAAATATTTCATGCATAATTATGGCCTGAGAACTTTGCTTCCCTGGTGTCTGTGATCGTGCATCTCTGCAGGCTGTCCTGGAGAGCCCTTGGCCCAGTCGAAACCGAAGCGGCCACTTCTTGTGGACAAAACTGCGCAACGTGTTGCGGGGAGTGGCACAATTCAAACAGGCACTGCCAGGGGCAGCCCCACCTACAGCACCCCCTCTGCTAACCAAAGGTGAGGCTTTACACTGAAACAATCAACATAGTGACAAAAGGGAGTGAGGTCCACTGCAGGGAAGCAGCTGCAGCAGTGAGTGAGAGTGACAGGGTGTGACTCAACTGCGCCCTCTCCTGGCTGCTCTTCACAGTGCTGGCAGTGGGAGGAGCGGCGAGCAGCGATGGGGACAGGATCAGCCACGACAGCGCGGACAGCTCTAACGAGGCCAACAGTGAGGAGCACACCCTGTTTGCCCGCAGCCTCATCGTGGGTGACGCCACCAACAACCACTGTGGCACAGGTACCCTCCCACTGTAGGAGCCTCACTGCCCTAACCCCCTTACCCACGATGCCTAGCTCCTCTCCTCTCTTCTCCTCCCTGCAGTATTCCTTGAACTCCCGTTCTATCTTGTCTTGATGCTTGCTGGCTTGTCTACATTAAATAATGCCATGACTCTGCACCCCTGCCCCCAGACTGACCCCCACCCCACTCCACCCCAATGCTGCTTGGGGTACAGCCTCAAGCTGCCCTAACACCCCCCCCATATCACCTGTGGTTATGTGGGCTCCAGTTTTCCATCTTGATTCAGCCCCCTGTATCCCGTTGGGAGCTGCCAGCAGGAGCCTTCCTCTTCATTCTCCGTCTCTTCTGCTGTCTTCATTTGTTGTTTCGCCATGTGCTTTTCCCATTTTTTTCAACATAATTCCTTGTGGGAGTGGAATCAAGTTCAGCAGGGCCATATTTTGCAGTTACAACAAAACCATACTCAGAGTGTGCCAGGCAGTTGCTGGTTCTCACCAAAAAACAAACAATTAACTTGGATTTGATTTCCATGTCAGCCCATTACAATGGAAGTCACTGATGTCTTTTCATCCCTCTGAAATTCTCAATCCTTTTGCTTTGCCACAGCTTTAATTGGTAAGTCAGAAGCATGGCGCTTTTTTGACATATTCAGAGAAAAAAACTAAATAAATAAAGAAAGCCTGTTTCAGGAGCACAATGGAGAGCAAGCAAAGGGTTTGACGTGTACTGAATGCTGTGTTTCATCCCCCCCCCCCCCCCCCCCCCCCCCCCCCCCCCCCCCCCCCCTTTGTGAATGTGTGTGTATGCCTGAGTGTAATAAGTGTGTAAGTATGTGTGCATGAGCGCACATGTGAGTGCATGCATATGTAGGTGTGTGTAAAGGGGGGTTGTGTGAATGTGTGTGCATAGGTTTGCATGTATATTTATGGGTAGATGTGTTTGTGTGCAGATGTCGGTCAGCAGTCTGTCGTGCTCTCTGTCATGAGCAGTGTCTTTCTCAAGGGCTTCTCACGCTGCGTCAGATCTTTAGCGATTTGCCTCATCAATCCCATGTGGCTTTGCAAACTCAACTTGCTCCAGTGAAGGTCCTCTGATCAATCAACCCTTTGAAGTGAATCCCCTGCCCTTTTCCCCCCATTTACCTTCTACCTAATGTCATTACTTAAGAAAATGTTACTTCAGCCTCAGTGACTGGAGCACGCTTTTCTGTTCACCTTTATGACTATTATTAGAAAGAGAACACACCAGGATTTTTAAATGGAATGTAGAATGGGTGGCACATTTCTTTGTGATGTCATCAATGGGGAAAACTTCCTCTGAATATCCAGAGGGAACTGCTCTTTAAAAAATTGCTGGTGAAATCTTGATCGATTGAAACTGCCTGTACATGCCCACATATAATTCAGATCTGTGATGTAAAGTATGTCCTTTTTGTAGCAATAAATCTTGTTACACAAGGCAGGGGGTCTTTAATGTAATGAGCTCCAGCTGTAGACTGAGTGTGTGGCAGAATTTCATTATGGCTCGGAGAGGTAAGAGCAGGGGACGGTGCCCTGCTGACCGGGTGTGTGTCATGCTGCAGGCGGTCAGTCTGACCAGGGGTACGGGTCCAAGGACGAGCTGCACCAGGACACAACTGACAGTCCCCAGACCACAGCACCCCTGACTGGCCCAGACCAGCCCAGCAAGACCAAAGCACAGAACGGTAAGAAGAAAAGTGTTGAACGACCTGGGTGAATTAATTATATCTGATTTTTGATTTGAACTTTACACTGTAGATGCCAGCTAAATTCCTGCAGATGACTGGCATTTTTAAGAAGCCATTTTCATTAATTTTGAGATCAAGATTTTTCTTTCACATGATTTTGTACATTTTGTTAGTGAAATCTAACATGAAACCTGAATGAGCTGAAGGCGCGTTTTCAAATTTATCGAAACGCCAGAGTGTTTTGAATATGTACTTATTCCAGGTGCAAAAACTAGTGTGGGGGAAAAAAAATTTCAAACAGAAGTGTGACGATGAATGAGAAGTGTATATTTTTGTATGTATAGTTCTCTGCAAGCTCAGTGTAGTGACAGTTACAGAAGGTTTTATGGAACCCCTTATCCGGCTGATGTCACAATGGGCACAATTCTGCTCTCCACAGTAAAACACAATGGTTGGGTCAGCTGAGAGAGGTACTGGTAGCATATAGCAACTCCACCCATTTGCAGTGTCATGAAGCCTCATTTTCACTACACAGGTTCAGTCATATGAGTCGTGACAGGGACTGACGCAAGGTGTGGTGCACTCGTTTGCATGTAATGAGGGGGTGAATGTAAGAGATGGAAATCCTAAGCAGATGTATAAGCAGATAGGTATAAGGCTGAATTGGAGTCAGTGGCAGTGTCAAAATGCAAATGACTCTCAATGGGACTCTCCCCAGGGGACGCTGTATCTGGATCAGTGGACAGTGCAATGGTTGTGGAGGAGGACATGCCGGCTCCAGTGCCCAGCATTGTGAAGCTCTCCACTGGGAGCTTTGACAGTGCAGGAGGGAGAGGTGGCACTGGTGAGGATTTTTAATGCACCCCAGTCCGCTGCATGAATTTCACATCTTCTTACACACATATAAAAAATAAACCCAGCCAGAATATGATGCAATGTAATATAATTAATGCAATATTTTATTATGCAGTTAGCCGACCGTAACTGTGAGGTAACTTATGACTGACAAATGGGACATCCTGATCAATTAGTCAGATGTTTTTATTCCTAATGTAATTTTTCTTGTGTCAAAATAATTATTATTGTAATTATCTGTGTTATCTGTTTGAACATGAGGAGATAATATCTTCTTTAAAGTTATTTTCCATTTATGGTAATAATTTTATTTGAGGAAAAACATGTGTAGACTTAACTAATTTGTGGTTGTGTGTGGTTTCACTGAGGAAGATAAATTCTTCATGTTAAATTGAGCTTAGCCTAAAGGATCTAATCTGTTTTGGCCATAGAATTCATTCATGCGTGCATGCCTCTTCCTGTAGGTGGCGCTACAGGGAAGCTGTTCACCCTGCGCAGTAAGAGCGAGGATGTGGCTCTGGAGGAGGGCGTGGCCCTGCCCCTGGAGAGGGCGGGGTCACAGAAGCAGCAGCAGCAGCAGCGGCAGAAGGCCTTTGCGGAGCGAAGCTGCAGCTTCAGTGCGGAGAGCCGCGCCGGCATGCTGCTGAAGAAGGGCGGCCTGGAGATGGGTGCTGACCAGATCGCCATCGCCATGGGCGCCGATGCCAAGATCCTGGCCGCTGCCTTCTCCGGGGGCAAGACCCCGCCCCCCACTTCTGCCACCACCTCCTTTAAGGCCCTGGAGTCCGAGGAGGACCTCGGTGGCTCTTTGGACAAGCTGTTGGAGGAGGACGTTGTGTCCCCCGTGCCCTCTGAGGAGGGGGAGGGTGGGCCTCCTCTCGCCCTGGTGGACAAGGCCGAGCCTGAGGCCTCACTGCTGGAGGAGGCTACTGAAGATCAGGACGCCTCTAAAAGGACCAATTGCAATGCCAAGGCGGTGGAGAGGGAAGACGTGCAGGTTGGGGCAGACCCCCTATCCCTGCTGGCCTCAGAGAATGCGGACAGCCTGTCTGTGCAAAGCGAGGAGTCCCGCTCTGTCCCACTGGTGGTGTCGCGAAACCTCGCCGATGAGATCGAGATGTACATGAACCTGAAGAGCCCACTGGGGGCCAAGTCCTCCAGCATGGAGCTCCACCAGGGGGCACCAAAGGAGGAGGAGGCGCCAACAGACTCTGGGCAGAAAAAGACACTGGAGCGGAGGTCCAGCTTGCCCGTGGGCCCCGTTAAGAACCCTGGCTCGGCTAAGGACACGCCCAAACGGAGCCCGGCTGTCACCCGCTCCAAAACCTTCGCCGTTAAGTCTAAGAATGTGGGACAAAGCCCCAGCCAGCGTTCGTCTTCACTGACCGCACTAGTCCGGTCTTCACAGAGTGGATCCCTGGGGTCTGTCATCAACTCTATATCTGGAATCAAGATGGACAACCTGCTGTCCGGACCCAAGATGGACGTGCTGAAGTCTGGGATGAAGCAGGCCGCCAACGTGGCCAGTAAGATGTGGGGAGCAGTGGCCTCCGCCTATTCCTACTCCGATGACGAGGTGAGTTGGGTTACTCTTTGCAAACCTAGAATGAATATGAGATTCTTTTTTTTTTTTTCTCTGGGAATTGTTGAAGTTGGAGTGACTCACAGTAATGTATGATTAGAATCTGTGTTTGAATTCTAAGAATGTTGTGTTCTAAGAGTGTTTGCTGATGTTGTGTTCTAAGAGTGTTTGAATTCTAAGAATTTTGTGTTCTAAGAATGTTTGCATTCTAAGAATTCTAAGAGTGTTGTGAGCCTGACTGTGGGTAAATATGTGTGTGTGTGTGTGTGTGTGTGTGTTTCAGGAGGACCAGGTGCAGGGTGCAGGGAGTTTCCCTGCCCGGCTGGAGGAGAACCTGCTGGGGGGCAGTGAGATGGACGGGCCCTTGCCCAGAGGACTCATCCCAGGCCTGGCCTCCAACGGCCTGACCCAGAGCAGCACTAGCCTGGGCAGCAGCAGCAGCAGCAGTGACACGGGGAGAGCACCGCACCCAGCGTCATGTGAGACAGACACACATTTACATGCTTCACATGGTATCTGTGGTACAGGTGGAAGAAGAAAAACCTCATGTGCTTCTCATCCCCTCTCTCTCTTTCTCTCATCCTGTTTGTTTCTTTCTCTCTCTTTTCTGCATCTCTACAGGCATGACCCCTGGGAAGTCGGGGAGGGGTCTGGAGTCTGACAGATCAGAACAGGGTTCTTCCCACCATGCCAGCACCTCCAGTATCTACCAGAACTGTGCCCTAGAGGTGAGAACACCACCCCCTGCAGATCACTCACTGTAATTACACCTACTCCATTCACATACATGCGCCCAAAACCAATGTCTGAACCCAGCCTCCGTGTATGGTCGCATTGTGCATGATGTAATTTGTTCCAAATGGTGTCATTAATGAGCTATAAACAAAATAGTGTTTAATATGCACAGACAGGTATGCAGTATGAATGATAATGGCTGAGTTAGAGAATTGTGCTGTTGGAGCCACTATGTAATTTAAAAGTTACTTGTGAGAATGCTTAGTTGGTATTCTTTGTTAATACTTGCCATTTGAGAAGATCTAGGGAAGCAGAAGCAGAGTTAATGACTCACACAAATAATCTCCATTGATATGTAGCCCGTTGGGATTAGCCTGTGATTGGAGCTATTGCTTCTATAGCCTGAGCCAATTGGGATAACAGATATTGTCACTCTTCTGGCAAGTGTTCACGCCCCAGAGTGGAGAGTAGCTGTGATTGGTGGTAGCATTTCGTATCCTCTGCTTGGCTTGTGGGAAATTCAGACTGTGAGGAAAATTACAGGGCAAGGGATTCGATCCAGTCGTTGTCTGCAATTACCAGCTGTGAAAATAAACTGTGCTCCACAGAAGAAAACCCCCCTCAAAGTGAGTCCGGATGCTGAAATCTTCATCACAGAGATAAAGGAATCAGATGTGGTGTAATTTCCTTGTTAGTACAGCTGATGTATAATCTGTCACTTTGTACAGATCATAACATTTCAAATAAACCAATTACGGAGGCACACGAAATGTTCTGCAAGTTAAAGTCAGTTTCTCACTGCAGGGAAAAAAAAGATCAAAGCTGGTTGGATGAGGGGAATCTCATGGGTATTGAAGTCTGGGGAGGTGTTGGTGTGTTAGCGCATGAAGCTTTATTAATATGGAAATGATGTTACATGGTGTATTATATGAGCTGACGGCAGAGAATGTGGCCTCGTCTGAGAGGATGTTGACGTCCTTCACCGTCGCTGTCCTGCAGGTGCTGATGTCCAGCTGCTCTCAGTGTCGCTCGTGCGAGGCCCTGGTGTACGACGAGGAGATCATGGCGGGCTGGACGGCCGACGACTCCAACCTCAACACCACCTGCCCCTTCTGCAAGAACACCTTCCTGCCCCTGCTCCATGTGGAGTTTCGGGACCTGCGGGGCAGCGCTGGGTGAGTAACAGGCTGGACCGGTGCTGATGGTTCCCTGAATAGCCCATAAGAGTCTTCTGGGTCAAGCTGCTTCCCCACATTGTCCAACAGCCCTTCACCACATTCCACGTTTTGTTATACCCTCATCTCTATTGGTCGGACTGTTGCCGCGGTAACCGGTTGAAAACTTTGGCCAGTCCTTTCAGTTCTGTTCAGTGCATTTGAATTCAGTAAGCTTTATTCATCCATTGGACTGCTGCAGGCCAGTGCTAGAGGCATATAAAGGTTATCAAGTACATACAAAACAAGTACTTAGCATACTGTGCAACACAGAATGACAGGTGGTGTAGCTGTGAAAGTGTGAGCAGTGATGAGAAGTTGTGTATGACTTCCTCCAGGTTCTTCCTCAAACCCAGCCATTCAGGGGACAGCATCCACAGCAGTAGTACGCCGGTGGGAATGGGGCTCCCCGAGCAGAAGAGTGGCGCCCCTGCAGGGGCCCCTGACCACATCGCATTACCAGAGTCCCCACAGGTGGAGCCAGAAAAGGCCCCCAGGAACCAGGCTGGTGCACTAAAGAGGTAGGTGGTAGTAGGCTTAATGAAAGATTTTATTGGTACATCTTACAGGATCTGCTGATTTTGGGTCGTTACTCAATGTAATTGTTCAGTTAAAGTGCTGGTTTCACAGTTTATTTAATTCCGTAACTTAATAGATATGAAGCGTCAAAGCAAAATCGGCACCCCCAGAACCTCCATGGACCAGTGTTGGGCACGCCTGATTTTGCTCAAATTAGTGGAGATTTTGAGGTTTTTAATGTTGAGTGAAAGAGTGGATCATGTTGGTGAAATCTCTGTCCCCCTTCTTCTCTCACCCCAGCCTGAGCCCCGAACCCGTGGAGTCGGACCCTCTGGGCCTGATGGACAAGCAGGCAGGGAAGCGCAGCACCTCCCTGACCCGCAGCAACAGCGTAGGCGGGCCTCTGCAGAACCTGGACCTATCGCAGAGGCCCTCCCACGGCGTCTCCACCACCAGCCTACCCAACAGCCTTCAGGAGGTGTCGGTAAGCTCCTGGCCTTGTCCACGCCTAGAAGTGCCTCCCCATTTTATTGTAGATCAATATTGTCATTATACACCATGTATGTTGAAACAAGAGCATTTTGACTGTGTGGAGTCCACAGTAGAGGAAGGCCTATCCTTTGATGTCCTTTGGTGTTTACCTAGAATACCTTGGGGCAGAAGAGGCCCAACCCACTCCCTGTGTCAGTGCCCTACCTCAGCCCCTTGGTGCTGCGCAAGGAGCTGGAGTCACTGCTGGAGAACGAGGGGGACCAGGTCATCTACACCCACAAGTTCCTCAGCCAGCACCCCATCCTGTTCTGGAACCTGGTGTGGTACTTCCGCCGGCTGGACCTCCCCAGCAACCTCCCCGGACTCATCCTGACCTCCGAGCACTGCAACAACGGAGTGCAGGTCAGCTCATTCTCCAGCCTGTCACACTGTGCTCACATGCTCCCCCTGGGTACTGACGGTACTGACGTTAACAGAAGCATAATTCCCCTCTTGCCTGTTTCTGTGGTGTAGGGGCAGTTTGTCTCTGTCATAGCCCAACACTAAAGCTCTTCATTTAACCAAACATGGTCTAGATTGAGCACTATGATTAGTTGATATGTTGAATCAGGTATTGTAGGGCTGGGCTGGATCAAAGGATTCACACAGGCCCTTTTGACAAAAGACTGAGTTTGCCTTTGACCTCCAGTGACCCTCAAGTATATAGCAGGCTGAATATGGTCTAAAAATATTATTCAGGGCTGTATTAGCAGTCTGTATGATTACACACGAGGCTAAGTGTGGATTTTAACACCACACCTTGTGATTTGCTGCATTCTGCTAGCCTAGCCGAGTTAACGGTGGTTAGCGTTTAGAGCTGTGTTAATTATATTCTGGAATGGTGCTGAAGGCTGAACTCCTTCCCTTCGCAGCTCCCACACACCTCCCTTTCCCAAGACAGCAAGCAGGTTTACGTGCAGTTGCTGTGGGACAACATTAACCTGCACCAGGAGCCAGGCGAGCCCCTGTACCTGCTCTGGAGGACCCTGTGTGAGTGCTCACTGGCGCCCTCTAGCTACACTGATGTGCACAGCTCTGAGTTGATTTGCATGATGTAATCTTACTGACCCTGCTGTTTTGTGTGTGTGTGCGTGCGTGCGTGTGTGTGTTTGTTTTTCTTGTTGCAGTGGAAAAGAAAGGCCAGCTGGCCCCCACTGACCACCAGGAGACCAGGACTTTACTCAACAGCATTGTGAGGAGTATCCAGACCAACGATGTGTATGGACCTATCAACCTCCTCCTAAGAGAAATAAAGAGGCACCCCAACTTAAAACGCCAAAGGTCAGACTGCTGGATGCTGCTTTAACCCTCACAGTTATAAATCATGGTTCTGACGGTGTCACTCAGAGGGTGAGAGGTGATGGGCCTAATCTGTCATTTTCTGTGTCTTTCCAGGAGTATCTACAGGGAAATTCTCTTCCTGTCACTGGTGTCTCTGGGACGTGAGAATATTGACATAGGTGAGTGGCTGTAGCTGGGGCACGAGAAGTATAATGGTTAGGGAACAGGACCTTCAATTTCCAACTGACCACTGACATTACCTTAGCAAGGCACTTCATTAAACTTCTATTAAATATACTTCATTAAATATCCAGATGCTAATAGATAATATTACATTTTTTAAAAAAGTGTAAGTACTGTGTAAACTCAGATGAGAGCATTTGTTAAGTTCCTTAAAGTACATTTCAGCCAGTGATATGTGACATCTATGTTCTTTTTATGCTGTATTAGACCTTGTGGTGTATGTGGAAAAATGTAATTCAACCTTTTTGGCCGATGTTATGGGTTTAACTTAATTTCGCACACGTTCCCTCCCCGTTATGCCT
This sequence comes from Albula glossodonta, assembly GCA_019788955.1. Taxonomy (NCBI): domain Eukaryota; kingdom Metazoa; phylum Chordata; class Actinopteri; order Albuliformes; family Albulidae; genus Albula; species Albula glossodonta. The sequence goes on from JAFBMS010000149.1 coordinate 700,806, forward strand.
GTCAAACGGTCTGTCTCCCTTGTCATCTCTCCTCACAGAGGCCTTCGACCGTGAGTACAGAAGCGCCTTTGACGAGCTGAGCCCGGAGCAGGTGAAAGCCTTGGCTCGAATGGACAGACCACCCAGCAACAGTGTGCAGTGGTGCCTTAAGTGCTTTGGAGCACCCATTATATGACAGCACCCCCTGCTGGAGAAATGGGGAAGCACGCTTGGAGCAGCTCACTGACAGTACAGGGAGACGGATGGAACCATGCGATGAATGGGTGGAGGAAACGGGTGGAAAGGAGAAAAGCATTTGTACAGTTAATTTTGCATCAGGACTGTCACCCAAAGATGGTACTTTTAAAAAAAAAAAAAAAAAAAAAAAATCAAAATGATAGCCTTGTATTTGTTTTGCTTCTGTGCGATTCACCTTGTCTTCGGCTTGCTGTAACACAGATGAGTGTTTTTGTACATTTGGTTAAACACAGAGACCCCCTGTCTGTCTAGTAGTAGTAACATTTTTGCCTTTCTGTACAGAAGACGTTGAAGAAAGTCTTTCCAACCACACTGGGAGTGCATGAAAGACTATTGAAAGGTTGGATTTCTCATATCTGCTGTCTTGGTTTATATTTGAAGCTGTTTGGTGAGGAATCTCCATCTCAATGGCAAAAGTGTGTGACTGGTTATCAGGACCTAGGTTAGGGTTTGCAGGAAACCAGTGCTCCCGTGTCCGAAACGTGTCCAGCATGCTGAACTCACTTTGTGGGGCCGGTTTCTTTCATGTTAAAGTCCCCCAACCACCACACTCAAAATCAGAAGTAAAAAAGAACATAAACATATCTGTATCTAAGGAAATGGACTAGTGTAAATATGTGCACTTTCAGAATGGTCGAGTTTTTGGTTTTCACTATTTGCTCTTGTATATATTTTTTTCTAAATGGGAGTCTGCTCCAGGACTTCCAGGCCTTTGCGTTCTCTTCAGTTGAACGTGCGTTTTCTTCACACACAGTCTTAAATACCAGCGTCCCATTTGATATGGACCCTGAGAGTTGGAGTGCCTACAAGAAGACATGATGTGGGGCGGCTTCCTCACAGTCTGTGTACATAATTTAGCAGAAGATTGTTGGGGGGGGGCGGGGGCACACTGTGGCCATAGACAATCAGCTGAAGCAGTGCCATACATGCCTGTATCCCAAGGGCCATGATGTTATTATGTGTTTTTACACACTCACACAGATATATACATATACATATTTACATATATATTATTTAAGCTTATATATATATGCTTATATATATATATATACATAAGCTTAAAGGAATCGGTTGCTTGAGTTGAGATCCTAATACTGACCAGGAGAGGGTTGAGCGCTGAATGGAGGTAAAGTAAGCAGGAGGCTCTGTTCTTGCCTTATTGCGGTGTGTCTGGGCACCTTCTTCAAGGGCCCCAGTTAATCCGAAGGGAAAAGAGGGAAAGAGACACCAGACTACTGAAAGGAGCTTTTCTTCCCCCTGTTCACCTGCCTCCTGTCACCTGTCTTTTATCTACAGAGAAGTGACAGCTGGGATACTGGGAAGCGGTGTCCGATCATAGCAGGGCAGGGCTAGCACAGTACCTCATTAGACGATAAAAGTTAACTCATCTGACTGTTATTTTTAAATACTTTATTTTTAAAATGGAAAGTAATTACTCTCCACAAGCATGATAAATGGTGAAAAGTCAGTCTTGGATACGAGGGGCTCTCCTTATTCAAAGAACTCTATGTAATGCAACTGGAGAAAAATGGCCTCATTGTGAAGGACCTTATTTTTAACAATCCAGGATACTGAATAGTTCATTTCTTTGTATGGAAGAAAGAAATGCTAGCTCATACAGTTAATGAATTAACATAAAATAACACAATTGTTTTGTCTTTTTTAAAAAAATCTAATTTATTTTCATTTTTGTTTCACATGTCCTTGTATTCATTGAAACTAGATTCCCAATTATTGAAAAAGGCTTGCTTAAAAATACTACACTGTCAGTTTACATTTAAAATAGGGGAGATTATACCAAGATACTTTAACACAGTCAAGAAATGGAGAACATTCCGGCTAGTATTAAGACTGCCAGTGTTCAGTCACTGACATATAAGTGCTTAAGTGTCTGTTTTGGGCGTCCGTGTAAGTAGATGTTTCTAGTGTTTGGGAGAGTAGAGACCTGTAAATCTCTTTTTGTTGAGGATTTTGCAGCGATTTCCACATTGCACTGCTTGGATATGGCCGTTAAACAGCCCCTGCTGGGGGTCCAATCTGACAACCTGACGAGCGATTCCCAGCACATACAACTTTTGTACATTATCTTTTTTTTTTTTTTCCTCCAGGAAAGTGTTGATACACTCTAATGGATGTACAGAAAAAATACTACCCTTTTTAGACCATGGATAACCTGTCCTTTTCCGTCCTGTGGAATGTAAGTGAATGTCTGTACAGAATTGTACTGCAATAAATGTCCTGATTTAAAATCATTGCTAGTGCTCATTTGTGCAGGGACCGTTTGAGAATAATATGCCAAAATATCAAGCACGTTTTTCCCAATTGATAGGCTGACAAAGAACAATAATTTCGGGTTTCACATACATAAACACAAGCTAGATGTTCCCCATTTACAACACCGGTATGTTTTGGCCTGGAATCTGTGATTTCACTTCATTGGAATACATATGAATTTCAATATTCTCTGACAAACTACTGTGTGGAGTCCTTTATTGGATTTTGTATGCATTCCCTTGATTTATAAACACCCATGCCTTCTGAGACCAAGAAAACGGCTCAGATCCATACTGTATATATAAACGGTGTTAATCTCTAGGATCCAAAGTAGTGACTGCTCTTTCTCCGGTCTTCTGTATTGGACTAGAAGGTTTCTAGAGGCAGGAACAATCTAGTGATGCAATTACATTACACTGACTACACTCGGAAACCTAATCTGATCAAAGCAAACATTACGCCCGGGGAATGTGCGTGCGCAGGACTTACATCAGCGCGGTATAATATCCCCTGTAAACTGGTTACGGCAGCATAATGCAGACTCGTGATAAACCGTCGCTGGATCTCTTCAGGAGAATTTTGTGACTGCTTATTAATATTTTAAACTCCATAATTTTTAATTATGGGGTGGGGTGCATAGCTGGTGTAGATGCCTGTTTTACATTGACAAAACAATCTTGTTTAATTCTTGAGCACTTCAGAAGACTGATTCATGAAATATTTCAATGAACTTCCTCTTGAAAGGTTATTACATGCAAAACAGTTCCATTTTTTTTTTATTAAATTTTGTCAAACAACAAAATTTATACAAATCTGTAATCTCATCAGCGCTAATGCACCCACTAGATGGGCAAAGATCATCTTTCCACAAGATATGACAGTGTTAAAATGAGGAAAGCACAAATGAATGAGCAAACCAAGTGTGATCCCTGATTAGTCAGGCATCATTGCACTGCAGAGCAAAAAGGCGCAGAAGCTTTCTGCACGTTTTCGACAAAATAATTCACTGATTCAGTTACTTTGACGGTGCAAAAATACGTTTTTACCAACTGTTACAGTAATTCTACACCTTCCCCATTCCCAGCCACAGAATTAGCTGAAATTGCTCCATATGGCGGCAGAAACACAGTTCCACTGCTCTCAGCTCAGCACTCTCACCAGAGGATACGGCTACTGGAGGGAAGAGAGCCCTGACCACAGCACTGTGCCTTCATTTATCACCAATCGCTCGTATTAAATTTCTCCAACGCAAGCGTAAAATCTCAGACATCCTCAAAACCGAGCTTCAAACGGGGGCTCCTCCACTCCTCAGGGGTACACAGAGACAGCGAAAGCGTTTTGGGTTTGACGGAACCCGGGTTAAGCAAAAGCTCGTTTTCACACGTCTGGCATCGCTTCACAGGAGAAGCTGGAGGTGATGGGAAAGAAAGAAACACCAGAGGCAGATGTGCAGAAGAGCGTTTATTGGCCTTTTACTTTTGGCTGGACTCAGATTTGGACGTGGAGGCTCTCAGGGAGGAGAGACGTCGCCTCTTGGCAATCTGTTCCTGCCTTTTCTCCTTGGCCTCCTGCAAGAAGGAAAGTCGCATTTCACCAACAGGACCAGCAGCACTGGACTGCATTTAGACATTTATCCTTAACTTTGACATACAGATGCCAATTTAACAATTCATTTATGTTCAATGATTACTGAAACCTCATCACAAAATGAGGATAAAAAACTAACACCAGTCAAACATAGATAAACGTTTATAGATTTTTAGACAGTTGTTTCTGTCAACATGATCTTTATAACCCCTCTTCAGGAGAAATTGTGTGAAAACCCCTAATATAAACAACACATCTGTATAGATGTTATGGTTGTTTCAGGTGCACCATCTGCTCAAGACCACTGACAGCCCTGTGGATGCTAATAAACCATTTAGCAGAAGCACATACAAGGTGTGGCTTCAATTTCACCAAAAATCTCAAACTGATTTGTTGCTCGATTTCTGAACTGACAATTTTTACGACACGCATATGCGCTGTGATTTGTCTTTGAAAAGCCCAGTTTTGTTATTTAATAGCCACACCTCGTACTCTGGATGAAGTAGCAGGAGTGTTCCAGGCCTTTTGGCACAGAGCGGCCCACCTGTCTGGGCAGCCCTGCTTCCTAGAGCTGGGTTTCTCTCCGCCCCCACTGGAGTGCACCAGTCACTCATACAGACAGGCGCAGTGGCGGGGGGCGAGGTGCTGAACTCCGAAAAACACTTATGGCTTCTTGCTGTAATTCTGTCATCTCACACAGATGTCTATTCCGCGAGAAATACAATTTCTCAGGTATACAATAAGGATTGTAAAAGTGATCACACAATCTCATCACGCACATGCATGCACACCAGCTCTCTGGCTTTGGTCTATAGACATGAGGAAATCTCAGCTTTCCTCTGTCAGCAGCAATCACCATCAAACACCACGATGAATGCACACACCAACACCTAATGGGCCATGTGGTGTCAGACATCATTTCCAATAAGAACAGCAACAACTAACAACAAACCCACAAGCCTTACCTACAGCACACACAACGCATCTCACTGCAGTAACACTGGATGGAGTGATCTCCACTCTGTCTCTCACGGCTCTCTGTGTGAAAGGGGTGGAGCAATGAGCGTGTGCGGTCGGGCACGTACCTTCATCCTCTTGGCCAGCACCTTGGCGTACTCGGAGGCCTCCTCCTTGTTCTTCTGCGTGCGCTGCTTCTTCAGGGCGATGCGGCGACGCTTGTGCTGGAGCACGCGGGGCGTCACCAGACGCTGGATCTTTGGGGCCTTGGTTCTAGGCTTCTTACCTTGGGGGGACGAATGGCACATTTCAGGGCCAAATGCAAAGGTGAGGAGACGCCTCATTTCTCCACTAAAAGCCATACATCATGAAGTAGTGCAGTTCACAAGCTACAAGCCGTTCATCATTTTACCGATGCTACCGCTGCATTCAAGACCTTTGACAACCCTTGAGATGCCTAGAAACCGTTTAGCGGAGGGCACATAATCCATAAGTGTATCTCAGGAGCACACGGGATGAAGTAGCAGGAGTGTTCCAGGCCTTTCGGCACAGAGCGGCCCACCTGTCTGGGCAGCCCTGCTTCCTAGAGCTGGGTTTCTCTCCGCCCCCACTGGAGTGCACCAGTCACTCATACAGACAGGCGCAGTGGCGGGGGGCGAGACACTGAACCCCGAAAAACACTGAAGCTCACACCATTTTATGACTACTAATGAACCACTATCTGTATTTTAATAAAGTCTGAAAGATGGTATCTCATATTAGAAATCCGCTGTACATACTTTTAAATAGAACTACCCGCTTATAAAGTTGAATATCCCCCTCTGTGACAAACATTTGCATTCAACAATTTATTAGATGATGTCCAGGGTGATCTCCCATATCTTACAATCCATTTATGCAGCTGCACACTCACTATAGAAAGTCAAGTGCAATGCAATGCCCCCTCTGGGTATCAAACATGCAACCTCTGCACTGGAAGTCCACGTCCAGAACAAACTCAGAGCCAGAGTCTTAGAACGTGGCGGAAATCCACTCACCTTCCTTTGCCACAGGCCTCCTCACCACGTACTGCCGGACATCGTCCTCCTTGGACAGGTTGAAGAGCTTGCGGATCTTGCTGGCCCTCTTGGGACCCAGGCGGCGAGGGACGGTGCTGTCGGTCAGGCCGGGGATGTCCTTCTCACCTGGGAAAAGAACATACATTTAAAAGACTGCAAACTGAAACTGCTGAAAACTAACACTTGTATTTCTACCTGGTCAAAACCCAGGTATAACGCTGATTGAATTTATGCTGCTAATTGTGTAAACATTTGTTCAATAATCCAATTGCACAAGAAACTGTATAGATGCCCTATTACATACAATGCATTTACTTGCATCTTTTGAATGTCACTAGTTCACCGTCTACACAAAAACACTGATCTCAAACACACTGCACAGCTTTTATCTGCTAATGAGGTACAGTGGCATTCTTTCTTTTCCATGGTAGCATGCCCCAGGGGTCTGGCTGTACCCTTTATAAAGTTAAAGGCCACAGAGGCAGGTGAACAGGGGGGGGAAGAATAGCCCTTTTCCGAAGTAGCAGGAGTGTTCCAGGCCTTTCGGCACAGAGCGGCCCACCTGTCTGGGCAGCCCTGCTTCCTAGAGCTGGGTTTCTCTCCGCCCCCACTGGAATGCACCAGTCACTCATACAGACAGGCGCAGTGGCGGGGGGCGAGACAGGGGGTTACACATTTTGGCCTGTATCCATTTAGTTTCTAAGAGCAAGGCGGCTGATACAGGGTTAGTTTCTTTAAAGGAGAAGATTGGGATATGAACAGGGGAAGTCTGATCCTAATTCAGAAACTACTCAATGAGCACGGGCCAATTTTTTAAAATCACCATAGGAACATCTTCCTGTTGTCTCATGTAAAATACATGTAACCTTTCTCCAGACAAATAATGGCACAAATAACTCAGCAAGGGGCCAGTAAAGCATGAAGAGGCTTTGTTGGAGCCATAGCATATCCTGGCTCTGCACTCTGTACCTTTCTTGATGATGACCAAGTTGAGCACACTGAGGTTGGCGTCGACGATGCAGCCGCGCACGGACTTGCGCTTGCGCTCGCCGGTGCGGCGCGGGCGGTAACAGGAGTGCCCTTTACTGAGCAGCAGGCGGACGCGGCCGTGCGTCAGTACGCCCTGCTTCATGGGGAAGCCCTGCTTGTCGTTTCCCCCGCTGATGCGCACCACGTACCCCTGGAACACAGCGCAGGCCCAAGCCCAATTCAGAGCTGCGTACGGGATTTACACAACACCAAACACATGTGGCGGCCTTGCTGCAGCAGTCAGTTACATCTCACATCATACTTTAAACAACTTTATCCCCATTTTTCTTTCTCAATGCAAAATGTCAAACTCACCAACATTTTGCCATTTTTAAAATGAGTTTTCCCATTAGTTCCGGCCCTTTTCTCACCATGATATAATGAATTTACCAGAATAATCCTTCATACAGTGTGATATTGTTCAGCCTTGTACTTCTGAATGTAACTACTTTATGGGGATTCCCCCATTCAAAGTCATCCTGTCAGTCCTAAGTGATGATGTTGATGCAGGGCCAGGAATATGTTCTCTGTTATTATGTTGTGAAATGAAAAAAAATAACAGAAGCTGACCTTCCACTCCTCACCCAGAGGGTCGGCGGCCACCTCGGTGGCCATGCGCTTCTCGTAGAAGGTTCGTAGTTTGCGCTCATCGTCGACCTCTATCAGCTTCTGGCAGCCAGTGGCCGGAAAGGAGATGTTCAGCTGGAATAGAGAAGTGAATACAGCGATTACCCTGACCCGTCAGTAACAGTGTGATACAACGCAAGGTGGAACACACCATACTATGATGTAAATAGGTATTGGTCATTCATACAGTAGCTATACAGCATATAACCAGGTACATTGGCAGCACAAACAAGTAACTCTTTACTGATGATGGCCCTATTCTACATAAGCTATGTTACACAAATAAAACCGTCAGATATCGGAAGTCTGCTTGGTACTGACACCGTATCTGAGCTATTAATCCGTGGATTTAAATACTGTATTTATTTATGAGTTTAAGATAAATATACAGTCGGATTGTAAGACACTTGTACCTATGAATTTCGCAGAAACCAAATTTTAAAAGCTCATGACCGAAACGGCGATTGTTAGAAAACTTCTACTCTCAATGCAATCAACGAAATTTTAGTAAGAAGACCGACACACTCAGTACAGCCTAATATTTGAAGCAAAAGCTAATGATTTATAGTATTCAGGGTAGTACTACATGTACGCATGAATGAAATGTGTTGCTCGATTATCACTTTAACCGGCAACCTATTCTGCCACAGCATTACTACCCTACATGTTGATATTACACATCTCACTTACAGGAGGCTGCCATGTTTATCGCGTACAGGGTATCCCACTTTAGGAGCTAGCGAACGATCAATATCCATCCTGTCTCCTAAACTTGTCAACTTTCAAAGAATGAAAACGAATACACTTTGCAGAGTGTATATTGCCATTCTGTGCTGAAGAGAACTGGTGCAGAGCAGGCATATGGTACTAAAATGACATCTTATTCCTCCCTACCTTCATTTCGTAGAGCTGACACTATTTCGGTCCGCCACATAAGAGAGGCCGGGCTTCCGCTTCACATGCTCTCGTAGGCCAATGACGATATCGCGATACTTTAGTTCCTTTAACGATTGTTTTATGTAGCCTGTGTAACGTTTTGAAGCCCAAATATAAGAAAATAGATACAAACAAAATCATAAATCTGAAGTACCACGTAAAATTTCGGGTATTTGTGTAAACATCTTGTTATTGCAATGTCGTAATTTCTCATATCCTGTACAATATCAATTCCATGGCAAACGTAAAAAAGGAAAGGTTTTTGAAACTGTTACGTTCTGTGAATATCTGTGAATGTATTTCTTAAGTGGATTACTTTTTCATTTTGCTTTTAAAATTATAAACAATGTCTTCCGTTTCCTGTCCCGTCTGTTTGTCAGGAAAGTGGGTACCCTATGTCTTTACTTTGACGTAAACGGATTTGGTACATTCATATTTTCATGGCTGACTTCGTAATAACAACCTTTTTATTCATACTGCCGACACGTGTTACAGGAAAATGCTGCGAAACAGTATTGTTTTCAAAATAAGTTAGGGCTGAGTGTATAGGTTACACAGTGGAAGCAATGAACTGTTTCCTGCAAAACATCCTTCCTCTTGGAATATTTATTGTTTCTGAAATACCAGACGCATACCGGTTACATAATACCACAATTATGTGGATAGAACTTGACTAATTGTTACCTTCAAACAAGGTAAAAGTGGCCCCCGAGTATACATTCAGGAGCTGTCAAATTAACAGCCCGTTAAAATGTATAATTGTCCCCTCATGCCGGAACAAGGGGGGCTATGTTCAACAGTGATTGTGCCTGAGCTCTGGTATAATAGAACCAATAGGTCAAGTTAATAGTTGACCTTCCTGTATTTGTGTTGAATAAGAAAAATTCCCTCAAAAACACAAATCAATCCTACGAGCACAAGAGACACTATGCCAGCACAACGATCTTGGATTAAAAGTGCTGTGATGTACAATTTTCCCCTGATAAGTCTTTAGTCTTTCAAGTAGAATTCTAAAAGGTTTTTTAAGAAATGAGTTCTGGATTTATGTAATTACATTTTGGAAAGCAGTTTTTTTTCTTTACATCTTGTTAAGCCTTTTCAGTCTTTTCAGCCCCTGTCCTTGAGGAACACGGTACACTTAATCTGATTCTGCTGCCACTAGTTGATAACCCCACAATCCTTGTTTTCCACACAGTGTTTACAAATATTACTCAAATTTTCTCTTTTTCGTAACATTTATAGTTAAGATAAAGGAAGTTGCAATGACAGCGATTTTAGCATATTAGGAATTCTGTTAGAATTTAATAAGGGGATAAAATCAAGAAATGTGTTGTTCCAAATCCTAATGCCACTTTTGAAATGAAGTATTAAATGAAATACTATTTTTAAAATCTTTTTAGCGAGGTAAGTACATATGTCATTCAAAACTACATCATGCCCAGTTCGATTCTCTTTGCATTTAACTGCTGTACCTCGCTGTGTAAGCATAATTTAACTGCGCATGCGTCGATCACATGTTGCTAGCTACATAAAGCAAGCTAGTTAAATTATTGCTGTACACACCGTGATCGGAACTGGCATACAAGCAGGCGGTAGAAGAGATTCGCCTCCTGACATTAGCAACAAAAGGAGTTGGTTGTTGGGCTTCAACATCTTTAATGTTGTTTTGTTAATGTAACTAAAACATGTAAGGCAAACAAAAGAAAAGATGGACTAGAATACATTGCTTTGCATCAAGGAATATTTTCATATTTACAGCTGACATCTGTTTGATCGGGAGATCATTGTAAACTTCTCATAATCAACAGCACAAGTATTAGCTAATAGCAGCTTGCTAGTTCCCTGACAGCCGTCAAACGTTTGTTAGCAACTGAAATCCACAGTGCCGAGCGAAGTAGACAATAGAGATGAGCAACCTTGTGTTCTGGAATCAGCTGCAGGCTGGCAGCTCCGAAGTAGATTGGTGTGAGGGCAATTACCTAATATACCCTGGAATTGCGGAGTTTTACAACACGGTCAGTGACATTTTTTTCTTCTTACGTTTGCCACGTACCATAGCCTATAATGGCACTGGATCCAGCTGTAGCGGCAACTGGACCTCATCAATAACACTGCTTTGAAAGTTTTTCGCTGTAGTGGTTAGCTTGCTTGGTAGCAAGCTACTGAACTCATTGTTAGCATAGACATTATGTTATTGGTGATGATGTATTCAAGTATCAATTTCATATTATATTATTGGCAGAGTTACATTGAAATACTGAGCTTTCTTGGGAGCATGCATACCCACCGTGAATAAAACAGAAGAGCTAACCTTTTTTTCCTTAGCTGTTCCTAGAGAGCAGCTGTTTGATCTCAGGTCGCTGTGAAGTCAGCTAACGTTGCATGTACATGGTAAACTCAATGCTACATCGTAAGCTTGCCCTGTTTGAAATAAATGTAATTCAGAATCATAAAACACGATGGGATTTTTTTATGTAACAGCTCTGTCAAACCTGACATATTATATGAACTTGGGAACGCAGGTCACAGTCTCGTCGCTAATAAGTACGCCGGTATTCATGTATCATGGCCATATTTTGTTCCCTAAACATCGCTTGAAAAGTGATGTGTTGCGTGATGTGTATTTACTCTGAACAGGGTTAGCTAAAATCAGCATGGCGCTTTCAGAATGTCAGTGTTTGCATTGTTATCAAAGCATGCGAATATGCAATGAAGTTCAGTCCTGTTTGTGCAAAAAATAATGCTTTGTGCAGAACATAAAATATGCACGTACTCGTTGCAGTACATTTAGACTGTATTTTAATATTACTGTAGGCATATTTGCTTAAATAAGCTGTACCGAAGTTGCTTACTTGCTGTTTGTTGCATATGTTGACAATTTTTACCTATTGTTTTGAAGCTGTTCTGCTCATTATTTTTATTTTTCACCATTGTTTTTTTTATCATTTCAGATCAGCAACGTATTGTTTTTTATTTTGCCTCCTATTTTAATGCGCTTGTTTCGTCAGTACGCCACACATTTCAACAGTGGGATATACCTAATATGGGCTCTTCTGGTTGTCGTGGGTAAGTTTCCTCTCTGTATTGACGTGTGAACTAATGTAACTGCAGATGAAGTAGCTTCTGACGTAGATGACCCTTTGGTTGCTTTTCTGGCTTGGTGTGGTACAAAGCGCCTCTGTGAAGACGCATATGGGCTCGACCTTTTGTCAACATTCCTTTTCCTGATTCTCGCGGAGAAGAATCTCACTACTCAGCCGAAAAAGAAAGGCGCATGGTTGGAATGGCACAGGGGTCTGCAGTGAAAGTTGTTAGCCTGAGCTTAGATATCATATTAGTAATTTTTTAGTCGTGTTAACGTTCATGTCAGCACAGCTTCTGGAAGGGCAAACTGATATTTTTATCTTTTTATCTTTGCATAATTAATCTTTTAGAATTATGAACTCAATCAGTCATCTCCACTGGTAAGGCACCATTTATGTATATGAATTCATGAAGCATAAAAATAAAATGAAATACGTTAGCCCTTGTGCTAGACTCAGGTTAAGTTTGGGAGGGGGTGAGGGTGGCTCAGGGGGTTTCCAAACCATTTTCCATGCTTTTAATGGAAGTGCTTCACTATTGGTCTAAAACGGGCACAGCTACTATACACTGTCCATGTTTACATTAACTAGCAGTGCCTTTTACAGATTTTCTGTCAGTTTATGGTCTGTCACCCAATGGCATCACCAGTGTTCAGAGCTAGTGGATGCCGCTGGTGCTCATTAGTGCAAAAATCACTCCCTTCAGCTGTCATGAGTAACTGTAACCTCCCAAGAACGCTAACCCTTCAAAGGCACTTTCTTCACAGACTCAAGATCAACTGAAACAAAGGCAGCGTTGTCCGTCTGGGGTGGCTAGCGCCTATCCTCACCGGGGTGCTATGTAGCTTGGCTGTGTGAGCCGCACAACAGGCCACAGCTCAGAATCTTTCAGTGTAGTGTTGTGAGCACAGACCCTGCACAGCCCACAGTGACACATTTTTCACGAGGCTACGTGCAATCTGAGAGAGAGAAAGAGAGAGAGAGAGAGGAAATTCATTGTTTGAAATGCTTAGCTCAGCAAAACCCATGTGGTGCAGATGCAGGACTTCAAACAGTCTGAAGTGTTTACACTTTCCCATCAACTGAGCTAACAATGTACTCCTGACATGGTGAAAGTACTTGAGAACCAAAACAAGTTTGTGACAATTGCTTTCATCCCTGTCTCTCTGGTATGACACCTTCATCCCTGACAGAGGGTTTTGTTGTTGTTGTGAGTTGTAGTAGACTGTGGGGTGAGGGGATGTCACATGGCAGAGTTTTTCATTTCTGCGTAGTGTAGGTCACAGCAGGCGTGCGAAGTTCAATGGCGTTTTTTTTTGCAGCCAACGTTCAGCACATTTGCGGTATGTAGGTTGGTAGATGCAGCACGTGCAGTGAACTGGTGAGCTGGACGGATGATCCTGCTGTTTATGCATCGCGTACTGCTTGCTAATGTGACCACATCCTCCGACAGGCTCGCGTTCAGCACTCCTCACTACACTGGGAACTGCACCCCCCACCCCAATCCCATCCCCCATAACAGAGATTTAGTGTTGGAGGCGTCCCTCTCGGTGCCGGAGTTCTGCAGACCTGGGGGCCCTTTTTAGAGTGTGAAACTGAGCTTGACTGATGTGAGGCTCCATGTAAGAGACACAGTGCCCCATTGGTGCCCCTCCTCTCGGTGCAGATGTTAGTGAATGCAGGATGGAGCCTGGGCAGCTATGATAACCAGGAGGCTGAATGTTGTATCAGTGCACTGAAAGCAAGGCCTTCGAGCTCTACCCCATGGGGTCGTGTGGTGCTGTGTTTTGCCTGGGCATGTCGGAGCACTGTGGCTGAGCAGTGTATAGCTCAGTAATAGGGCTGATCAGAGTCTGTGCCTTTCCTCCAGGGTTCTGATTTGGCTGGCCTGCCAGCTGGAAGGATTGCACACTTGGTTCTCATTTGTGCTCCTCTGTCCTCTTGCTTTGTACATATGCCAATGCATTGTTGCAGTCCCTTTCCTCCAATTAATCTGATCAGTTTTATATAACTTGTTTCATAGATACAACTCCTCCGACAGGCTCGCGTTCAGCACTCCTCACTACACTGGGAACTGCACCCCCCACCCCAATCCCATCCCCCATAACAGAGATTTAGTGTTGGAGGCGTCCCTCTCGGTGCCGGAGTTCTGCAGACCTGGGGGCCCTTTTTAGAGTGTGAAACTGAGCTTGACTGATGTGAGGCTCCATGTAAGAGACACAGTGCCCCATTGGTGCCCCTCCTCTCGGTGCAGATGTTAGTGAATGCAGGATGGAGCCTGGGCAGCTATGATAACCAGGAGGCTGAATGTTGTATCAGTGCACTGAAAGCAAGGCCTTCGAGCTCTACCCCATGGGGTCGTGTGGTGCTGTGTTTTGCCTGGGCATGTCGGAGCACTGTGGCTGAGCAGTGTATAGCTCAGTAATAGGGCTGATCAGAGTCTGTGCCTTTCCTCCAGGGTTCTGATTTGGCTGGCCTGCCAGCTGGAAGGATTGCACACTTGGTTCTCATTTGTGCTCCTCTGTCCTCTTGCTTTGTACATATGCCAATGCATTGTTGCAGTCCCTTTCCTCCAATTAATCTGATCAGTTTTATATAACTTGTTTCATAGATACAACTTGCCTGCTAAATATGTTTGTTTTTAGATCATTTAACTAGACGTTTTTTATTTGGAAGTAAGTTTTGTTTTTTTTTTTAATCCCATAGTATGCACTTCATGTCTGCTTCTTAAGTATCCTGTTTTTGAAGTAATTAAGTAAAACCGAAGCCATTAAGTGACTACATTTCATGCTAACTTTATCATGTCTTTGTATAATAGTAAAAATAATAAAAACAACATAATGGTAATAACAATAATGAATTGTGCTATTAAGTTTTTTTATTTGTTTAACAGTGCATGCTGAAATATGTGTCTGTATACAACTGTTTTTATGCTTCCTCTCAGTCCTGCTCTTCTTCTCCTTGTTCAGGGATTGGCTCGACATACTTCCACGCCACCCTCAGCTTCCTGGGCCAGATGCTGGATGAACTGGCTATCCTCTGGGTTCTGATGTGCGCAATAGGCATGTGGTTCCCCAAAAGATACCTGCCAAAGATGTTCCGCAAAGACAGGTAAAGGTCAAAGCACGTGCAGCTATGTGCCAGAATGGCGCATCTGTAGGTATACACAGGGGCGTAGCACCTGGGGGAAAAAGAGTACCAAGTATACAGAGCCCGTGGGTTTGAAGGGCCCACAAAAATCTTGGAATTTTTTTATAAAGAGTGGAGGGGCCCTCAGAGCCTGCCTGTGTACAGGGTCCAGAATTTCTTGCAACGCCCCTGGGTATACATATGAATAAATAAACAATAATATTCAGTGGAATGACACAAATTAACACTCTTGCAAGTAGTAAAATTAGGGCTGTCAATAAATGAGAAAATCCACTAATTTATTGCATGATGTGTATATGACTGCTACATTGCAATTAATTGTGTTATTATTATATTAGCTCAGCAAACAATTTCAGTGAATAGCAACAGTGAATCTAGCTTCTCGACAGGAAGTTGCATTTAACACTAAGTGAAATGGAAACAGATGCCTGAGGATGCTAGAGAGTTCTCTCTAAAATCAATCGCAGTAAATAATGAATGGGAATCTTTTGGAAAATGTGGATGTTTAAACATTTTAGTGTTCTGGAAAATTAAAAACAGTCTTCGTTCTAACCGTTTAAATGATAGATTTTTAGCATCCATCCGCTGAACCTCCAGGCTCCAGTGGATCCTCCAGTGGGTTTCTTCTTTGGCTGATTCCACGCTGTGCTCTCACACAATCTTGTCCATGTCTTGTCTTTTCTAGTTTGCTTGTTGTCACAGCAGCCCTTCCTGTGTGCACGTAGATGTGTGAATTTTATGTTAGCGCGTGTTTTTCCTCTCCCTGCAGGTCAAGGTTCAAAGTCGTCATAGGCATCGTCTCTGGGATCACCACCTGTCTGGCTTTCGTCAAGCCGGCCATAAACTCCATCTCCTTGATGACCCTCGGCATCCCCTGCACGGCCCTGCTTATCACCGAACTCAAGAGGTGAGTGCCCACTGCATGCTGGGAAAACTTAAACTGTAATCCCCTAAGACGTTTTTAAAGTCACATGATGACTTGTGACATATTCAGAACTCCCCCAGTGATTAAAAAAAAAAAATAAAAAAAAAGCTAAAAGCTTCTGTCACACTACATCCAATAGTATGACCTAATTTGATTGGAGGATTAAACCGCCTTTTGCAGTGTAGCAGTAAGAAATATGCATTCATAATTGAATAGTACATAAGTTGTTTATTTTCTCCAGAAATGAGGATGGGGTTTTGCCAAGCTGGGGGTGGGGTCTTTGACTTAAAGCTATTGAAAATACTCATTTTATGTGTAGTCAGTTGGGCAATATATACAAAACATTTTGTATTTGACAAAATGTCTCTAAAATCCCTTCTCTATAACAAGGTATTATAAGAGTGTAAGGGTGTGTGTGTGTGTGTGTGTGTGTGTGAGAGAGAGAGAGAGAGAGAGTGACAGACAGAGAGAGAAAGAGATGAGAACATGAAATTGCAGCTAAATTTGTGGGTCTCATGAGAAGTGCGTGAGCTGACAAGTATGTGAGAGTGGAGTTTTTAGGGGGTTTGCTGTTATTCGTGTATACTCAGAGGTAGAGCTCATGGGACAATAGGAACGCAGTGCTCAGAAAGTGTATACAGTCAATATGTGAAGCAGATGTGAAGACGGGGTTCATTTTGCTCCGTTCTGCTATCCTCACCCCCCACAGCAGCCTCTGTGCCCTCTGTACCAAACTGTTGAAGTTTCGTCTCTGTTGGGGGAGAGAGAGCACTGCATGTTTGGAATTTGTATTGGTTCTGACGCCGGAAGATTCCAAAATGTTTGCTTGTTGTTTCTGTGGAACCATGGACTTGGAGATGTGACATCATCTTAGTTGGGGGCCTGTTCTTGTCGGGTTCTATTTATCACTGTTGCTCTGACCGTAGTCGCTGGCAACTCGAGAGTTCTGGAACAGAATCCTTTGGCCTGATTTCGTGAAATAAGCCCGGTATTTTTCCACTTCTGCTTGCTTTGCAGTTAGTGCTGATTCATTTTGTTAGCTATTGTTTTTCACCTGTCTGGGAGTTTTGATTGTTCTCCTGTGTGAGATTCTGTTCAGTGGTATTCATATCCTGCAGCTGCTGCAGAGGTTGTGTGTTTGAGCCATTTTAATGTTTGGCATGCAAGTCCTCCACCCAAAGTGCCTTTCCTCATCCCCTCTACCCCTGTGATCCCAGTGCAAGCTAACCATAGCAGGGCAACGAGTCCCTGTCATACTTGGTTAGCATCGAATTCCCCATTTGCAGGAACTAATACGGTATCGCTTTCTGTGTTATGCAAAGAGGCTGTGAGTGTCCTGGAGGAGGATAATTGAACTCCAGCTCTGTAGCTGCTGCCCCAGATGAATGAAGTTTGCAGAAGAAAGAGTCATGCTCGGCCGTGCTGCCTCTGTCCCAGGGGCGTTCTCTCCGTGATGAGGCCGTCCATGCCCCCCACCCCGCCACCCCCCGGCCTTTTCCACATTGTTTTCCACAGATCAAACCCAGCTTCCTGCCGCTCATTTGCATGTCTCTGTAGATAATGAGTACGGGGAGTAATGATTTGCTCCCCCGCGCACGAGACTCGCGCTGCTCCAGCTCCATGTCCTCTGCGACGGAGTCTGAGCTTGCCCATTCCCACCCCCCCCCCCCCCCCACCCCAGCATGTGTCCTGCACACTATTGTGGTTTGGGGTTTGGATCGCTTCATGAAAGAGCAGCCGTGCCTTTCGCCATGTGTCCTGTGCGTGTGCCTAATGACTGGGGTGAAGGGGGGGTTGGGGGTTTGGGGGGGGGGGGGGTGGTTTGCTCCCCACGTTTTCCCTCCATTGGTAAGCTGCCTGGCAGGGTCGTGTCGTTTTCCCTGCTTAGAAACCCAGTTCCTCTGAGCGCGTCATGGTCTGGCTCCATGGTGTGAGAGAATCATTACCTTCTCTTTTTTTGCTTTTTAATGGGGCTCTCTACTGAACACTCATGCAGCAATGGGCCTGTCAGCTCGTGTCAGCGCTCTGAGTATGGACGAGCCGTTCCCGGGCAGAGAGGTGCGAGGGGCTGGGTAAGCCCCTCCCTCCCCCAAACCCCAGCCACGCGGCCCCCCTGCTGTGAGAGAGCTGGCGTGCACCTTACAGCGCCCGACTCCAACCGGGACCGCCGGCTCCAGGCAGAGCTGACTGGATTAAGTCACCCGCGAGTCTGACCTATCGGTGCACAGCCAAGCGGAGGGCATCGCGCTAAGAATAGCAGGTTACCGTCCCGTGTTAATGTCCGTGTCAGCAGCAAGGACAAGACTGGCTCAGCGCATGCCAGACTGTGTGAGAGTCACTGTAGCTCCCATTATAAGGTCCTCCTTGTTTGCCTAAATGCTCTAACAACGTGTTTGCAACGTCGTTTGGGAAATTAATTTATGTACTTGTACCGTGCTGCGAATAGCATTATGGTATCTTGGTGAAAGCTGCCATTTTTAATACTGAAATTGTTCATGCGTTCTGGCCTGAAGATGTGCTGGCCTGTTATGGTGCTGTAGGAATGTGAACTTTAGTAACCCTCAGTAATTAGGCTGTTTTTGTCCTTACATCTCGCTGTGACCTCAAGATCCCCTTTCCCTCGGCTGCTGTTGTTTTTCTAAGCCTCCCAAATGTATTACCTTCCTGTTTCCCTTGTGGTTTTGTGTGTGTGTGTGTGTGTGTGTGTGTATGAGAGTTGAGGAGGTGTCAGTGCCAATGCACTGATGTTGGCATGTAGTCCACAGGGTAGGCATGGTGTTTGAGTGCTAGTCAGCATCAAGTGATATATTCTGTTTATATAGACTAGTGTTTGTATAGTGTTTGTGTAGATCTCTTCCCTCTATTTTGCAAATGAATGCATACATGCTCAATTTTCCATATTCACTCAAGCTAACCCACAAAAATGAGCATTCCCTGTGCATTTTGATTCGCACACACGCAGTCCTCTGTACTCTTCGCAAGGTAATCACCGCAGATCCACTAACGAGGTAAAGCCACAATTCAGACCTCAGATTCGGTAGCAAAATCTTAATAAGCTTCCTTAGGTTAACCAAATAACTTCAGAAGCATATTTCATCATTTACACCATTGTCAGAAATGGCAAAATTGGCCTGTCATATTTTTATGAAAAATAATCAGTTAATGTAATTATGCACTATATGTAATTACTCTAACCTGCAGTGTCACAGTGTTTTTATCTTGAGAATGCAGGGGCATGGGGCTCATGTAGAAAGGGGGGGGGGGGGGGGGGGCAGTATTGTTTAATGGCTGGAAAAGGGGCTCAGATCCAATGGCTTTTTAACAGGGGATGAGTGATATACAAATGGGCCAAATACGGCCGCTTCCTTTTACACTCAGGCAAGAATGTAGGACAGTTATTTTAAAAGAGTAATGGGCTGTTAAACAGAAATGGGAAGGGGGGATGGGGTGGGTGTCGGAAATCAGACCAGTACAAACCCAAACCCAAACCCAAAGTGGTTGACTAACACCAGCAACAACAGGAAGGGTCTGATCTGATTTCTACTCCTTGGACTTATAAGATCTGAAGTGGCCTTTCTTTGCTTTATTTCTCTCAATAAACAAGTATCCTCCTGCACATTGGGGGGGAGGGGTGCATTTTGGTAGAGATGTAACATTTGCAAACTTTTCTGTTTAATTTATTTGTTTATCTGTTTGTTTTATTACATTTAATTCCTTGACTGTTGACTATGGACATTTAATTAAACTTCATGTAAGACCAGCCTTCTGTAGTGAATGGTGACCGTATGCCCCTGTGCCTGAATAAACAGACAGAGAAGGTCCTATTGTAAACATTTAGAAGTGTTTTCTTCATTTGCAGATGATTCATTTGCCTCCAAAACATCCAGAGAACAACCTTCCCCAGTGTTTAGTGTTTGTCTGTGACACAGCATGGTTTCATTCTATCTCGCATTGTGACATCCACCGCCATTATGACATCGGCGGGGCCCTCAAAGGCTCCTTTGTCCGGGCATTAGTTCCACGCTCCCATTTAGAAAGTGCTGTAAAATCAACGCATCAACAATCCATGCTGTCTATTTATCTCAATAACACAGGAACAGTGAGCGTTCTATACACTTTATGAAATAAATAGAATTCAGTAACCAGGTTTAGAAATAACAATCCGGGGCACATCGCAGATGGAGGAGAAAAGATGAAGTGACGTACAAGTTCTCATTTACACAACCGCTTTCTTGTTAGCACATCCTTGTAAACACATCTTTTCATTCACACTTTTTTTTTCGTTCTGGCATCTTGCTGCTGCAGATGAATATATTTTTGTTTCATTTTAGTGTATGGGAACTATAATTGGACAGTTATGTCTGGAATGGGTTTATCTCTTCAGTAATAATGTCACACTGAACCTCCACTGTTATGCGTTTCTGCTGTCAGCCAAGTCTGTCCTCTTCATACTTTATTTCTGTCATTTTTCTGCTGCTTATTAGTATAATAAGGAAAATGTATAACTTGTTCATTCAGGTGTCAGAAATATCTGTCCTGAGACATTTGTGGTTTGAACGAGACTTTGTATTCACACTGTGTGCGTGCGTGCGTGCGTGCGTGCATGCGCGCATGCGTGTGTGTTCTGCTGCAGGTGTGAGAACCTGCGTGTGTTTAAGCTGGGACTGCTATCTGGGCTGTGGTGGACGCTGGCTCTGCTTTGCTGGATCAGCGATCGGATCTTCTGTGAGATGTGGTCCTATGTCAACTTCCCATACCTGCACTGTGCCTGGTGAGTGGCATCGTGCATCTCTCAGTGTGTGTAAAGACACCCTCCCAAACTCTGAATGTGCCAGTCTGCGTATCTGAATGTGTGTGCCCATTCAGAGTGTGATGACAGTGTGCTCCTCTGTGTGGCTCACAGACTCCTTGTCCTTTTTGGTACACCAAGCTTGGGACTCTATGAGCTTGTGTGTAGTGCCACATACAGATGCGTGCATTGGATTGGATACTTTGATGTTTAGTATTTTAGTCTTTTACCCAACAATTATGCTAATTTTTGAGATTCTGAGTACTTCAGCACATACACCATGTCTCCTCTCAGGTCTCATGCTGTTGCCATAGAAATGGTAAACAACTGAGGTCTTACTCTGCTGAATACATTGTTGCTACACTTCTTAGCACACTGGTTCACCACTTACTCGTAATGTAATTTATATGGCAATTACAATGATACTGTGGTTTGGAGATGACCTTCGGTTTGAAATGTGGCCGTTTTTGCTGTGGTGTGGTGCATTCCACTTGCCAGTAGAATGTTACAGTGATTTGTGGGTTTGCTTAATTTTTTGATTAGATTTTTAATTTTTTTTTTCTAAAGCGCTAATCAGCTCCTTCATGCTGTTGTAACAGGGGCGAGCTGTACAGTCTCTTTGGGTTTTCGATGGCCTGCTCACCCCCTTCCTGTCCCCCTACAGGCACATCCTCATCTGCCTGGCCTCCTACCTGGGCTGCGTGTGCTTCGCCTACTTCGACGCTGCCACCGAGGCCCCAGAGCAGGGACCCGTCATCAAGTTCTGGCCCAGCGAGAAGTGGGCCTTCATCGGGGTGCCCTACGTCACCCTGCTGTGCGTCCACAAGAAGTCCTCCGTCAAGGTGACATAGCCGGCCCCAACCTGCCAACGGCTCCTCGAGGCACCGTGGAAAAAAACTTTTATTTTTATATCCTCCCAAAGTCTCCTCCCCGTTTTACCGCAGGGATGAGGCCAGAGGAGGGCTCTGAATGTGTAGCACATATACAAAATGACGTATTTTTATAGAGAGAGGTTTGCTAAAAAACGAAAAAAAAAAAGAATGAAGGCATGTTTTTGGTGTTTAATCACAGGAGTTTGTTTACGTTTTTTAACCTTTCTTGGGACCAATGGGATGACCTTTGTGATGATGTCATTGTCAATGCAAAGCAGTGGTATCCTCAGCCTTTCCCTTTGTGACATCATCCAGTGGGGTCCACAGGTCTTTTATTAGGATGCTGAGTCCTGCAATAATATTATGACATCACACCATCATTCCACAACATTCTGTACCAATGCAACTCTTAACCAATCAGCACAAGAGAATTGACTCTTAATGTGTAACAGTACATTTTATGTAAAAGCTGACTCATTTTTTTCTGATTTAACTTATTACTGCATAATTGAGAATGTTTGTGTTTGCTTTTTAATGGGTCTTACAGAGGCCTCCATTTTCTCCAAAATCCATCGCTCAGGTTCTGCCAGTCAGGATGTTTCTTACCTCAATATCAGAGTTTCACAGATGGTTTAGTCTGTGCAAATAAAAAGAGGACTTTATGTGTGGTCTCTCTAACATTTGACATATGCACTTAATCTGCAATGATCTTTCAATGCTTGCTTTGCCAGCCAAGATTTGATAAATTGAATCTCAATGAGCAACTTAAACAAGTGCTGAATGATATCCTGGAGCTTCTGTTTCCCACGTAGCATGCGCCCTTCGCTCATTTTAACGTCATGTAATAAGCATTTATAGTCTGCCATTTCATTTTGAGCCATTTTATGAGTAATGCAAGTATTGTCAGTAATTAAAGGGAAGTGTATGAAGGAAGTATAATGTAATGCTTTTGAATGGTTTTTATTGTACAAGTCATGTGACTGGTAGTGGTGTCCATTTTCTGGTGATTTTTTTTTTTTTATGGAAAGGGATCCATTTGAAAAAGCTCATATACATTCAGAACTCCTTTGTTACTCTACAGAAGCCAGCACATATGATTAAATAAAATGTGAATTGTAGCTCTGGTTTATAATGGCTGAATTCAAGCACTGAACGCACATGGAGGACTTTTGAAAAGCTGGTTTACATGGCATGATGTAAATTACGACCATGCGAGCGTGATCGATGGTGTTGTGCTGTGGGCGAGCACTCTGGGAGAGCACTTCCTCTCAGGCATGGGCTCTGAGCGTGAGCAGGACAGACGGCAGACCTCGTCCTTTTGTGCTCCGCCACATCTGCAAAAAAAAAAAAACAAAAAAGGCCCAAAGACTGACCTCTGGCCATGTGGTGAAGACACACGGCCAGATTCCACAGAAACTATTTATTTTCATCAACGTTAACCAACTGCATATTTGTAATCCAGTAAATGTTTATAACTGAGGAATGAAACATTTCATAATGACTGTATTGTATTTTATACATTACCTTATTGTATTTTCTGTAATAAACAAGAACTCATGTAACAAAGCCTGTTGTTGTCCAATGTGTTGTTTTCATACCCCCCCCCCCCCCACCCACCACACCCGCCCCCTCCCCCCTCCCCCCCCCCCCCACACACACCTGCCCTGTCATTTTGTTGCTAGAGGGCGTCATATAAAGAGGATGACGGAGGTGCACAGGTGATTGCAGGTAATCTGCTCCTCTGAGATTGGTGAGTGCTTATTCTGATTCCTGTTGGTGTCAGTCAGCTTAATGCAGTACAAGCATCTCCTTGATTGGGTACCAGTTCATGGTTGAGCAGGTATGTATTGCTGAGAGGCAATCAGAATGAGAATTACATGTCATTTTTTATTTTATATTATATTTTATGTCTATTAGTATTTTTGCCTTCTGTATTTGCTGTTCTTTTCAACAAGGAAGCTATAAAGTAAGGGCAGTATTTCTGAGGTCATTGACCCAACACCAAAATCTTACCCCCTGTATGAAGGTGTAATGTCCCACACCTGTGACCTCCTTGGATGGAAAAACTGCAGTCAAATTGGACAATGTCAGCATTTCCCTTCATTCTCTTCGTGAATGAACGTGTTTCGTATGACGCTGCACTCACTGCTAAGTTCAGGAGGACCTCTGTGGTCCCCATGCTCAAAACTAAGTAGAAATGTTAAGATAATATTTTGTGGAAAGAAAAAGGCATCCATGTTCTTTGAGAGTTCTCTGCACAAGACAGCGGGCTGAATCTCTTGTCTCCATGACAATGGGGCCCCTTGCCGTGGCAGTCAGCTCCAGGCAATGGGAGTTCCAGGAAGGCTTGGGAAGCCCTCCAGGAGCTGGGGTGAAGCAAGCCTGACGAAAACAAATCTGTTGTTCTCGGGGCAGCCAGTTTCGCTGCACCGCGGTTCCTCCCCGTGACCCCCTTCCCTCTCGGATTGAGGGCATTCGATCACCCTGCAGTGAACCTGACCTCTCTGCTGCTCTCACAAAGCCTTGCGGGGGGTTGGGATGGGCCCACGTCCCCTCCCACTCTGCGAGCTGGGGCCCCTCTCAGGCCAGGCAGAGCCCTGCTGGAATGCCGTTAATGTGCCCAGAGACCCAGGCTTTCAGCAGCTCAACGCACTGAGCAACACGCTCTTCATTTATGCACCACCATCCAGATCGCTCATGGTGTGAAAACTTTTCTACATTTGTATTTAATGGATGCTCTTATCTCTAATGACTGTCACAGTTTGTATTATTATGTTTTACTTGTATTACATGTAAACAGCATGTAAAACACCATGATATTTACTGAAGTATTTCAGGTTATGCCTCCATAAAACACATTATCTTAGTGAAACAGATTGGACAATGAAGGAGAAATTTAGAAAAAGAAAAAAAATTAAGATCTAATAAAGTTACCATATAAGCCCCTTTTTCCTGTGTCAAAATGAATTATGGATTTTAGTTATTTTTCTAAAACAGTGGGTATGGATTTACTATTAACTATGGACTGGTGCTAACTGAGCATCTCAAAGCAGTTCTGAGGTTATTTTTTATCATGCATATTGCTTCAGGCTTTTAGTATTTAATACCAAGTTAGAACATCCTGTTCTGTCGCACCTGAGACATGAGATATTTAATTTGTTACAGTTGTTCAAAGAGAAGGGAAGTCTGCCATCATTGTAAGAGATATAGGACAAGTGTTGGTGAGTCTAATGAGGGACTGGTAATTCAGATAGGTAGGGAAATATAAACATCTACGATTATAGATTTGTTAGTAATTTCCCTGGCTGTGCTACTATCTCTAAATCTGTGCCAGCACAGCATGATATGAGTAATTTAATCTTATGTCCTAGTTTCTGATGATAACTTCTCCACGCGGTTAACTGATGAAAGAATCTTGTGTTGTTTATCGATCAAAATGGTCCTCTGGGCCTAGCGCAGCAGGCAAATTACATGATTGTGACTGAAGAAGGCACAAGTCCCTGGATGGAAAAACAAGCTGGAATCCCTTTTCCAATTGACCGTACTTTACCATTAAACCATTAAAAGTGGGTCAATAGCCCAGTCTATATTAATCTGCTGTTAACCCTTTCACACATGACTTCCTCTCTATGGGACCGGGCCCTCTCTGGACCCCACAGACACACAGTAATGTGAGGGAAAGAGTTAAAGTACAATGTGATTATCCAGATCTTGTGATTCCAGAGCTCTACCGTGAAAGAGTTCTTTTCTTGTACAGTGAACTGGCGGGCGCTGTGCAGTCAGACTGCTTGCAGTTGACAACAGCAACTTCCGAGGATCTTCAGGAAACCCGGTGAGTTGAACAGCATTTATAAATGTAAAATAGAATACGCATGCTCCAGTTTTTGGTGACTGCATGTATTATGGAAACGTGTCCTTCTATGTAATGGTTATTAGTTTGTATTTACTCGTGTCATGTTAATGTAGGGGTTTTGAGCGAAACATTGGTGCTTCTTTTAGGCTTCAGAGGAACAGAATACAGTTGTCAGGAGCAATGTTAGCTTTTTATAGTATGTGACAACGTTATACCTCAATGCAAGATGTAATCTTTAGCGGTTACATAATTATACAATTATTTTAGTTAGTCATTTTACATGGCTAGATTCTAAGACAGTATAAAGCATAACTTTAGTAGTGTCATGCAAAATGTTCCTCCCATATTAGTTTGTTAATATATGAACATTGTTAACTAAACTTCACATTACTGACACATGCACTTCTCCTCAGCTGCCATTTTTGAATGCATTTTATCTGGCTTTCTGCAGCATGCCTGCACCAGTGATTTTCTTTTTTAGCTTGATATGATCATTTATTAATCCATTTTCCATGCAGTATTGACATTTTGCAGATGGCTTGGGCCTCTCCTTTGGGTCCATAATGACCAATAACAACAATCTACTTCTTTTGTGAAATTGGATTTTGATCAATTTCATAGTTGTAGTTTATGTATTGATAAAATTAAACCCTGGGTAACTTATTTGTTTTGTTTTTGTTACTTAGCTCTAGATTTGTACAGTACTCATGTTGTCCTCTAAATACTCCTGAAAAAAACACCATTATAGGACAGACTGTCATGCTTAATGGTTTTTCTCTCAGTGATTACAGGAGACAAGATTATCTGCATATTCGTTGCACTGATCAGTGTGGCATATTTACATGGATTAACGTTTGGAGCATTCCAATGTGCATTCCTTTCACACACTTTGAGATTGAGTATCTGCAATGAGTATTTCCCACAGTTTCTACCTAACAACAAAATTACCATATTTTGCTTTTATCATTGTTACAGAAGTGACCAATCAAAAACAACTGGACAGACCGCTTTGGCATTCTTTTATCAACCACCATCAGTGAGCATAGCCATCTTTGCTTACTCTGTCTGCTTCCCTTGTTACAGACAGAGCTGATATGTGAGAGGGGACCCAGGTGGTCTGGGCAGCCCTGCTGAAGAGTGTGGTGTGAAGGCTGTGGGGCTCCTGAGCAATGGATTCAGGGGCGGCCACGCCCCCCAACCCGGCCCAGGTGTTGGGGCTCCGACGGCTCTCCTTCGCCTACCAAGGCCTGTTGGAGATCCCCTATGACAGCATCCTGGAGCAGAGGGAGACGCTGGAGGTGCTGGACCTCAGCTACAACCAGCTGGAGGAGTATCCTTCCCCTGCCCCCCCTCCCTCACACACAATGGGATGGTCCGCTGCCCCCCCCCCCACACACACACACAATGGGATGATCCGCCGCCCCCCCTTCCCCGTCACACACAATGGGATGGTCTGCCACCCCCCCCTCCCCCCACACACAAAATGGCATGGTCCACTACCCCCCCCACACACAATGGGATGGTCCTCCGTGCCTGTGCTCTTTACAAAGCCCACCTGCTGTTCAGAATCGGGCTGTATGCACCCATTTTCTGCATATGTCATGTCAGAGTTATCCTACATTAAGCTGCATGTCCCCTGAATGCATGGGAACGATATTATTCATTCGGTTAAGTCTGTAAGTCTATTATGGCATTTCCATAAGAGGTATACACCCTAAAGTACAGCAGACGTGGTGTGAAACTATACCAATGACACAAATATGGAATATTTAAACAATGTGCAAAAGTCAGTTTTTGGAGTGTTGAAACTCTCAGTGGCTCAGTTCCAAAAATGTGAAGCTTGCTAATGTCCGCTGTCATGCGATGCTTGCTTTAGCTTAATCACGTTCACTGGCATGTGCTTACTCATGTTCCCCCGCTGTAAGGGCGAGCTTGCGCACTTATCGCTCCTTAATTCAGGCGATAACGGAGCCCAGCTCTTCTGGGGGAGCTGGAGAACCTCACAACGCTCATCCTGGACTGCAACAGCTACAGTTCCCATGTCAAGTTCCCCTACATGCCCAGCATCACCACCGTGTGGATCAACAAGAACAAGATCAGCAACCTTCCCATCTTCGTGGAGGAGATCAGCAGGAAGTTCCCCAACATTAAGTGAGAGCCGGCTCATTCCTAGGTCTTGTGGGATTGAGTTTTGATTGGCTGGTGCTGTCTGACCATGTGACATCTGTCCCCACAGACTCCTCAGCATGATGAACAATGAGGCCGCTCCCAGCTACTTCAACGGAGGGACACTCACTCAATACATTGACTACAGGTAAACTGAGCAATTTGAAGCCATGCCATAAATCTTAAAGACCCACCTTTTTTTTTCGTTTTTCAGGTATATATCACATCCTGCAATTTCAATATGGTGTTATGCAATGACCCAAGTTTAAAAAATTGACTTCTTAGTGAAAGTACGATTAATTTGATTTAAAAAGAAATCAATTTTCTGACTTCCTCCTACAATAAATTCATTCCCATCATGTCCCAATTCATGTCATTCCCTGACATATGTTTTTGCATATATTAAAGGGGTGAGAAAATGAGGGGGCATTACTATTCTGAGTATTCAGAAAATATGTTTGGCTGGGTTGGACCTTTAAAAGGAACGTTAAAGTTTCATAAGGCTCCTTTTCAAAAATCAAATCACTATCAGATTCCACCCACGTAATCTGCATGTCACCCCATATGTTGATGGTTGCCATGACAATGGCACTAACAGGTGTGTCCTGCCTCACCCCTCAGGCAGTACGTGATTAGTCAGATACCTGGCCTGGAGGTGCTGGATGACACGGAGGTGCTGGAGAAAGAGCGCATGCAGGCCAAGAAGACCTACAGGATGCAGAGGATCAAAGACAACTGCAAGAGGAAGAAAGAGCTACGCCGCTGATCCTGCTGCTCCTGCTGCTCCTGCCTGCTTGCGCTGCTCCTGCTGCTCCTTCTGCTCCTGCCTGCTGCTGCTCTTTCATCTGAACTCTGGATTTTATTTTTTTGAAGGTTTTTTTTTTCTGCTGAAGACTGTGCAATATGACATTGAACAAGAATCACTGTCGTTTAATTTTTTTCAAAGTTAAAAAGAAGGAGGCAGATGATTTAAAACATAATTCCTCTAATATAGTTTTTACAAAATATTAACTGATGATTTATTTATTTATTTCCACTGGAAGTGTTTGTATTGTGAGGGGATGATGAAAATTTTATAGATTTGCTTCTTATTCAAATTGATATATAGAAACACATTTACTGAATACTCTTTGCCAAATGAAAAAGCTATAGGAAGGTACAGGAAACTCAAATGTGAGACGACCAATAATTTTCCCATTTCAGTTCTCTGTGGTCACAAGACCAAGGACATATCACACTGATATCAGCTGAGGGCCTGGTTTTTTGAACATGTGGTTGTTCTTTGCAACCTTTGCAAGCAAAGCCTTCCGGACTGTGTGTTTATGGATTTGTGGCAGCTGGCCTGGCAGTGCAGCTTAAAATCAGACCATGACAGGGCTGTAAGTTACAGTACGGATGGAGGAGCTATTCTGTATCTGAGATCAGCTGAACTTCTTTGTAAGACAGACACTAATTTCAATATGTGCGGAAGTCTGTTCAAGTGAATGATGAAGTTTGTTTGCCTTGCTGTAACTGTGAGGCAAGAGAACTTGCATTTCACTTATTCTTTTTGTATACATTGTACGGTTAATTTTCATAAAAGTTGGTGAAACAACATGCTTGCTGCCAGTACCCTGCCTATTACAAGATTCTAACTCAACACCGTTTTAGTCCAGAATGAATTTTACTGCGTTGTTTTGACAAGGATTATCCAGCAGTGAGCAGCACTAACAGCAGGGGGCGCAAGAACACTGGAAAAACCAGTGCCTGAAATTGAGAAGCTGTGCAGGGGTTTTCTCCATGTGATTATATTTCTTCAGTCTCCCATAAAACAAACAATGTATTTGTGTTTCTGTATGTTTTTATACTGTTTATTTAACTCTCAGTGGGCTCTCTATTGTATGTATAATGAGAGCATGAACTTTCAAAGGAAATTTGATTAGTACTGGAGAAAACAGCCTGAGGGCACAAAATGCTTCTTGTGTCATGACTTGTTGGGAATCCGTCATAAAGCAGCAAGGTTGTATGTGTCCCTCCAGAGGCACATTTCCCCAGTACCAAACTAAAATCAGCTTTTGTTCGGGATCACTATTATATGACATTTAAAAAAACCAGGAACAGCTATGTGTTGGGCAAGACAGATGGAACTTGGACCATAACTAATCACAGCCATACCACTCAGGCTGTATTAGGCAAGAGCTATTTTGATTGGACAGTTTGCTCCACCCCCTATAGGCTGTCAAATGGAATTGACCTTTCTAAGGTTTATCATATCATAATTCAAGCACTGAACTGGGCTAAATTACTTGAAAAACCAATTTATGGATTTGATAAAATATCTCCTGCTGCTACTAATAGTACTATTACCACAACCTATTACATAGTATTATCAATAAAAACTTCCTGATTGCTAACCAAAGTAGACAATTTATGAAATCTGGAACTTTGTTGTTGATTTCTTTCATAGACAGAAATGCTTGACAAAAATCTGGCGTTGATGAGGGCAAGGTTCAATGTGTGATGAATGTATGGGTCATGTTGTTGCCGGGCTTCCATTACTGTTTTAAAAGCTTATGAAACATGAGCGTAAAGACATCCAGATATTTTACACACATGTGACAAAGGTAACCTGTGCACACAGACCTGAGAAATGTACAAAGTAACTGCTGAACTTGCATTGACCTTTGGTATAGTTTTCTAGTAACTTATTGTTAGGGAGAAGTTAGCTGATTCATTACCGTAGTGTTGGTAATATACACAACCAGTATTGTAGGTTGATGGGGCATGAGTGTGCAGTGGTTGGTGGTGGTGGGGGGGGGGGGGCGGCACACAAAATTCAATGGAAGGAAACACAACATTGGTACATTGACAAATTGACAAAATTTTACTTCTTATGGGGGTCCCTCCACCAGGCTACACCCACCTAATTTTCAAACCTCACATATCACTGTATGTCAAGTACTTTTTGTTCAACAAGATATATGTGGCTTGTTTGACTGGGTTTCCAAATTTGCTAACATTTTAAACTCAATTTAGGAACTTGAAGGCCCCTGGGTGCTTCCCAATACTTGGAAAATGCACCCTCCCTCCAATACCTGGATATTTGGGGGAGGGAGGAGATAGGATGGGGGTGGAGGAAAGGAAGATATTTTTTTCCAGTGTTTGGACAAACCTGAGGTGCTAGTGAAGAATAGAAGGATATAATTTTTAAGTATTGCTATTTCTTTTTTATTATTCTTATTTCTTTCACAATATATATTTGAAGGTAAACATTTGAAATGTTTACCAATTGGAACATACAATACCATCATCATTACAAGAATTGTACAGGGATACACAGGCAGGTTCTGAGGGCCCCTCCACTCTTTATATAATGAAAAAAAAAAAAAAAATCCCAGATTTTCGTGGGCTCCTGCTCATAGGTCATATACGACTTGATCGCTGAAGCGGGTTCAGTGTTCACACATTTCAGTTCTGTCTCACAGGATCCGTGACAGCAAGTAAGTAGCTATTGTGTGTATTGTGTGTAGCAGCTGTATTAAATAATACCGTAAAGATATATGTATAGATATATATTTTTAAGTGGATGATTAGTCACTTATGCACCGTAAAAGACATTTCTGAAATGCTACCCAGACTTTAGTCACACCGGCATCTCTTGTAGTGCTGTTAGTAAATGAACTTGTTTGCTATGCTAGCTATCTGTTGGCGGAGCTACCTGGAATTTCATTTGTGTAGTTAGCTAGTAACGGCGCTGAATGTGAGCAAGCTAAGTTACGTAGTATCTACCCAATTTAAAACTTGTCGATATCTGATAAAACAACTCTTAATATGTATTGTTAACGTTAATAGCAATTGAACTTGGTCATATTGGCTACGCTATCTAGCTAGTTAGCTACGTAGCTAGCATATCGCTATGTGACCGGTAGTGGCTAGTTTACTTAGCCGCTAACGTTGACAACTTTTGGCTCACAGTCTACGGACAAGCTACCATTTATCGCTTGGTATGTAACCTAGATAGTTCTTACGAATATCCAACATTACATTTCGGTCACCGGGTATATTTAACACGATTTCCGCATTCGTTATGTACATGTTTTAGCTTCAGTGGCGTGCCAGTAATCTTGCTAACGCACATCATTGTTACAATGTCTGGCTAACGTCATTTTTTAGCTTGCAATAATAAGAATATTGCTAACTATACTTACCTTTATAGATAGCAAGATAGCTAGCTGCCAACAAGCTATCATTCATTCCCAAGCGCTTAATGGCTAGTTGTCTAGCTACTGTTAAGTAGTAATTTTCAGTTGCGTTAACATTAGCCATCACTAGCTACGATTTTCTCAGAACTTGCCAGTCACACACAACTGCACACATGGTTTTTGAATGAATGCTGCCATTGAATTAATGCAGACATGCTAACGTTATGCTAGTACAGTTTGTAAACATGTCGCTAACGTTCTAGCGAATTGAAATTATTCTGCTGTTCATGATATAGCAAAATGTTAAGGCCGATATATTGATGACTGATTGCATTGTACTGATAACCTTATCTGACAGCACAGCTTCTCTGTGTCAGACTTATCGCTAAATAACTAAGCCTACTGCTTTTGTAGTACTGACGTTATATATTTTTTAATGTAAAATAATCGTTCATTCTATTGATGGATATTTTGTCACTTACCTCTTTTTGTTTGATCAGAATTGTAGATGATACCGATAGAATCGACATCATTCATTATGGCGAAAAGCTGAAGTTATGGGTAGCTAAGTTATATCCGCAAGTGGACAGTTGATTGCACTGTTAAGGTACTATTGATCTTTTGCCAAATTTTCTACGTTAGTGATGTTCTAGGGTCAAGAAGTTACAGGCATGTCATAGTTCCTTTGGAAATATTCACTTTCCCCTTAGTCCTAGTGCGATAATTGAATTACATTCCATTACATTAAAGGCATTTGTTAGACGCTTTTATCCAGAGCGACTTAATGTACTTAGATTACTAGAGTTTTAGCTAGTAACCATGTTCTCTCTTGTCTTTGTTTTCTGTCTCAACCTGTTCTGAATTTTGGTAGCCATAGAAACTGTAAACTAAGAAAACATGGTAAAGGGATTTCTCGGTCATGTAAAAAGATGGATAAATTCTTAGAATAGAAATTGAAAGCTGTTGAACAACATGTGCCAATAATATTGACATTCCACTGCTAATCAGTATTTGAGCCAGCACACGTTTGTCCTATGCCGATAAACCGTAGGTGAACCTGACTTTGCAGGGACCATTGTAGAGGGATTACGTGCGGAAAAGAAGGAAATCCTTGAGTATCAGAGTACACTAAATATATAAAGATATAGCAATCAGGATGAATGCTTGTTTTTAAATAACGTCGTCTGTGGTCTGCTGCTGCCTCTGTGTGCATTATGTAAGGCAGGTTTTCATTGCTGGCAGTTAATAAGGTTGCATAAGGACATCCACAGTGTGTGACTGCTCTGTGCTGTACGGTATGAATGAGATTCGGAAATACGAGGCTTCTCAAATGTCAAAGCAGCCCATTCACACTGTACTATACAGCAGCTGGGCACTAGAGTTTGTGATGGTCTGCTTGCCAAATCGGGATGTACAGTAAATAACCCTGGAAAATGTATGTTATGTTAACCTAATAGAATAAGTACACAGCATAATTCATTACAAAGATAATTCTCACGTTCTTATATCTGAACACAGCAGTGGTTTAGTAATTCATTATTTTGTAGGCTCACCAGAGGAATAATCAGGGAATAAGGGAATTGATATAAAGTTAGTTTTGGTTCATGTGATGCTTATCGTTATCATTTAGAATTTCATGTTTCATGATGTATATTGAGGAGTTGAAATACTGTTTCAATTATGTAATCTTCAAATGTTCGCATGGGTAAAATAGGAAAATGGTAAAATTAAGTTTTGGTACTCCTGTTTTGTTTTTCTGTTTTTGTTCTGTAAATCCTGGTCATTTTCGGGGGGATGGGGGTATCACTCTTACAGGGAGCAGGTTGATCTGTGGTGATCTAGTTGTATGTGAAGGTTTAGCGGATCACCCTGATTATCTAGTCACTTGATGCAACAAGGCAAACGAGGTCTGCTGAATGAGTAAGAATCCGCTCAGGTTGTAGAGGAAGGTAAGATTATGTTGATAAAGGCAAAACCAAGAAAAAAAAATACATGCCTTTCCTATTTACGTAATTCAGAAGAAGGTCGACTAGGTGTGTTGATCTTGATCCTCCTGTTCATTCTTTGCATTTTTCTTGTTTTTTTTCCCCTCACACACTTCTGAATAGTTATGTTTGTTATCAGGTCTTGCTATTTTAACTCAACATTGTAGAAATGTCTGCCTTCCCCTCTTGATTGCCTTAGTTTTATGGTAGGCAGGAATAGGACAATCATTTGTAAGTTATCTGCTCTTACTAAATGACGGAACCAGAGTGGTTGGATTGTGGCTGTATTAATCATGTCATTGGCCATTGGGTGCCAATTTCACCTTGATGTCTCTGCTGTTGTATATACCAAAATGTGCAATAGATCCATGTCGCACAGTGGTGGTCATTATCTGACAAAAAGGACATTTTTATGTTTGTATCATAAATGTAACGGTTCATACCTGTTTTGATGAGCATTGTGTTGATTCTGAGCTCACACTGTGAATTCGTAGAGCTGTCTGCCTGTATTATTTTCTAATGTCTGAATGTCAGCAGTCACCTAAAGTGTTGAACCTAGACGCAGTATGTGTCTCATTTTCACCTCCAATAGTCTGTTGCAAGCAACGCTATGTATAAAACATAATTAGATGTGAACTGTTCAGTAAACATGGTGACAGTGGGTAATTATTCGAGTGGGTGCTCATAAAACATTTTTTGGAGTGGCATGGACATTTTAGTTGTATATTTGTTTTGAAAGTACTGTTTAAAAAAAAAAGATATGAAAAAAAGAATGATATGAAAAAAAGATATGAAAAAAAAGTATTGAGCCTGTCAGAAACCATGGGCGCAACATTAAGTATGTCAGAGTTAGCCCTTGTTTTCTGTGTTGCTTAATTACTGCATGTTTTGTCAATTTCTGTATTTTTCCATGGTACTGCACTGAAAATTCTCACAAAGCAATTTGCACAGACCCTGTAAGTTATTGCATGTCTGAAGTATCTAGCATTTATGTGGTTTTGCACACTCGGTGTCATGTTTTTGTGTTCTCTCCGTGTAGTAAATCAGATAACGACTCAGCTTCAGGTAAAGGTGTCAGAAGACTCTTTGTCTGGACAGGTGATAGGCTGGAGGGATGTGACTCGTTTGCCATTTGAATGTAGTATTTTGTGTCTGTTCCTGTGTTGTCAAGCAGGCAGCTGCTCAGGTTTGGTGAGGGGGTGAACTCATAATACTGAGCCTTTGGTGAGAGCCTGTGGCCACTGCATACTCAGGCTGTATGCTGAGGGGGAAGCCCAGGGAGGGGGGCTGAGTCAGGGGGATGCAGGCAGCCACAGTGGGCAGAGTAGCAGGGCCTTGAGCCACTGGCCTGCTGTCTCTTAGCAGCTCTCCCTTCTCACGCCAGACTTCCAGGCATCCTTGAATGCCCTCCAAATTTAGCTAATCTTGGACTGATTAGTTGCCTTGTGATATAGAATACGTAAAATATAAACCAATCTTTTCTGGGACGTTGGAGTTTTGGAGTGGTATGAAGGTTTTCTGGAATTAAACATTGAACGTGTTTGGTTGCCACAGATCACCCTGATATCGCAGCTTTGATGTGAGCTGAGATTTTCTAACATCAGTTCCTAAATAAACTGTTTTGAAAAGTGGAGATAAGCCTTTGCCTCCCACTGGCTGAATAGCATTTACTGTACTATCGCCAATGGTGTGATCCAGCTCGTCACGTACCGTTCCGGGGCGTTTGGCTGGGGCCCAGGGCTTTCGATGTTAAATAGGGGCAGAAAAGGAGTCATGTCTTTCATTATAAACTGGCTTTCCCTGGCTGCAGACCTCTAAACTGCAGTATTTTTACAGTATCTGTAACATCTGAAAGTGACTGACACAGACCCTACTGAACTGGTATTTGTCTCACTGTCCATTCTGCTGGAAGGTGGAAAGAAGGTCGAAGCCTCCTCTGTAACATTTGTGGTGTATGAGTTTTGAGGATACAGCATCTTGTGTACATTTTGTTTTCCTCAGATGACCCGAGACAGAACGTCAGCAGTCATGAGCAACCCCTATGCACGCATAGTGGAACCGCTGGACCCACAGAAGCCGGGCCACAAGTTCTACAACCTGTCCAAGCTCCAGGATCACAGATATGGTGAGTTATGAGGAAGATCAAGTACGAAAGGTGCTGTGGAGGAAGTAACCAGGGACTGTGACAGTTTAAATTGTGTAATCTTTTTCATTCAAACCTGAGGAGGACTTAAGCAGCCTCTGGCAGGATAATAATGATGGGCTTTCTTCTCAGCGATCTGCTCCAGTTAAAGGCTCAAGGAGATCACACGAGAAGGCAGTATTGATTTGTCTTTGCTTTAATTACAGACTGTACTGTAGCACATCAGTTATGTGATTGGGTTGTCATCTACAGAAAACAACAGCAGTTGCACAGTGTGTTTCGGCCAAAGACAAACAAATGAATGCGGTGGTTGCATCTTATTTCTCAGAGGTTGTGCAGGGTGAACAGTTTCACTTCATTTGCATTACGACAGATTAATGCTTTAAGGGCTGAGTAAAAATGGAAATAAACAACTGATACGGACAACTTTTACCTTTAAACACATCTGTGTTTGTCAAAATGTTTCCTCAATTCTGTAATTAGTCAGCACTCATAAAAATATCTTGTGATTTGTGAAGACATGGGGGAATTCTGAAGGAGCAAAATGGGAAGTGAGGTGGTGGCAGAAGAAGTTATGTTAAGTTTATTATCAGGGAGCTTTTGACCGGTTTCAGCATGCGTCTTTGTCGGCTTGACGACACAGTGAAATGTTTTGCTCCAGAAGACACAGAGGATTACCCATTGAGAACAGTAATCTAATCCTCTTGCAGTATGCTCTTTCTGAGAGCTGCCCTGTCTATGTCTGCATGCACTAAAACTGCAGAACAGGTTTCTGTGTCTGTGACTCCATCACCAAGTGGGCCAGAGGAACCAGATCTGCGTTAAATGCGTATTTAAAGTACTTACACTTTAGATGCTGGTGAAATTTTAAAACTCTCGCAGATTTGAGATCTATCACCAAAACATCATTATTAAACAAAATTCGTGACTGGAAGAGCAGATGGGCTCCCCCTCTGAACCAGGTTATGCTCAAGGTTTCTTTCAAGGTTTACAAAGAGTTTTCTCCTTGTCACTGTTGCCTTGGCTTGCTCTAAAGGGGTTTCAGGCCTTGGATCAATTGTAAAACTGCTTTGTGACAACTTGTTGTATATAAAAACAAAAATGCTCTACAAATAAAATTGAAATTTAATGAAGTTTGTGTGTGAAACGCCCCACAGCCTGCCTGCCCTTCTCTATCCGGGTGCTGCTGGAGGCTGCTGTGAGGAACTGCGATGAGTTCCTGGTGAAGCAGGCAGATGTGGAACGCATCCTCAGCTGGAAGGAGACACAGAGCCAGGGTGTGGAGGTGCCCTTCCGCCCTGCGCGCGTCATCCTGCAGGACTTCACGTGAGTCTGTCCTTCAGTCCGTCCGTCTGCTGGTCAGGGGGCTGGGCACAAAGGGCTATATGTGGGTTTAATGCCGAATTTTGCTGTTAATTATTTAATTGGTTTAATTATTTAATTAGATTTTGAGACTGTATGTCCCTTTGCTGTCCCTATATGGAAAGTTACTGAAGGCTACTCTGTGGCCAAACTGGCATTGCTGTAGACAACCAATTGTGCTAATTGGTTGTATACAATTAGCTTGCACACCCACCAGCCTCAGGCATTTATCCAACCCTACACAGACCCTTAAACCCTGCTGGAGACATTTCTGCCATAAAACCTGTTTCCCAGAATACACCCTGGCCCTACAGGGCATAATTTTACAGGATAATGATAGGGAGGTCGCTTTGTCAGGGAGTAATTGCTGTTCCAGAGATCCAACTCCAAACTCATGAGACAGAAATGCTTTTAAAAACAGCTCATTTAGCTTTACTTACAGTTCAGCTAAATATGAGGATTTTGCTAAAGCTTTGTTTAAAGCATACAAGCTATACAAGTTTAGTTCCATTCAAGTTCAGTTATTTCTGAGTGAAGTATATTATAAAATATAATAACGATTTTATATGTCTTGAAATTCAGTAAGTTAATTAAATCGAAATAGAACATCATTGTCATGCTTTCAGTTCATGAACTGGTTTTAATTTATTTCCCAGAATTGCATGAGTTTTTGCACACCTAGAGGTGCACCGCTCTTTGCTTTGTTTTGTATGATGGTTTTTGAAGGTGCATGCCATCAGTCTACTAGCAGCTCTACTGTTAAGAGGGAGTTAAACACCGGAGTAGCAATAAACACAGCTCAAACAAGCACTGAAATCCACACTGTCCTCATGGGTAGAGGTGATCGGCTGTAATCATACCTTTAATAAACAATTACCATTTTGAAGAATAATATACTTAACTATGGTTTATAATTGCTCAGTGGGATAAGTACCTCTAATTTCAGAGGGTTTTGTAGACAATGTGCTTTTGGGGGTGCACTCACTTCTGCTCTGGCTCTTTTACAGGGGGGTCCCTGCGGTGGTGGACTTTGCCGCCATGCGTGACGCAGTAAAGGCCCTTGGGGGGGACCCCGAGAACATCAACCCCGTGTGCCCCGCAGACCTCGTCATCGACCATTCCATCCAGGTGGACTTCAACAGAAAGCAAGTCTCCTCCTCTTCTTCTCCCTTTTTTTTTTTTTTTTTTTTTTTTGGGGGGGGGGGGGGGGGGGGGTAGTGACACAATTATTCCCAGCTGGTTTGACAGATAAATCACTTTGATTTTTAATTTGGGCGTGAGCCAGAAATGGTCAGGGCAGGTTATTGTTTTCTGTCAGTGACAGGGTAGTTCAAAGCCAAGATTAGTCCCTTATTTCTTTCACTGCAATAACTTACAGAGCATATCCTTCCTTACTTAGAGCTGTCGTGCTTGTGATAGCTCACTTTACGTTCATAGCCTGCGATGGCTCCCAAGGTTTGAGTTGTGATGTTGTGGGCCCCAGTCGTACGTGACCAAAGCCATATGACCTTAAACCTACAGGCAGGGTGTGTAATTGGTTCTCCTTTCATGTCCTCAGCGGGACAGGGAGTCTGCCTCTCCGTCCTGGCCTCAGGAAAGGAAGTGAGTCTGCGATTTATCTGCAAGGGGCTGGCAGTGCAGCCAAGTATGTGCAAATCCTCTCTCTCAAAACAAAACCCCGAGTGGGATGTGCCTTAAACACCATGGCGATGGGTCACATGGTCTGATCAGCAGTGAATGTTAAACACATGGCACACTGTTCTCGCTCTGAATGGGGGATAGTTCATTTAAAAGCATTACTGTTTTTGTCTTATGTTGGGTGCATATTTAATGTGCTGTCTGTTGTGAATGCAGGGGTAGATAGTGAAGTTAAAGAACAGTTACAATGCTGAAAGCCACTGAAACAAATTGCTATAAACCCATAACAATTTCTGCTTTCCAGAGCCAAGTGACATGGCCTGGAACTTCAGTGCTGCATCTGTTTGCAGTGAAAATACTTAAAATTGTTTGAAATATTTTAATTAGATTTGTTTGGGGGTTTGGGGGTCTGTACATGAATATGGAATTTTGAGCCTGTATGAAAAGGAGATACGTTTGCTGCAAGATGGTGGATGGTACAAAATTTAAC
This sequence comes from Albula glossodonta, assembly GCA_019788955.1. Classification (NCBI taxonomy): domain Eukaryota; kingdom Metazoa; phylum Chordata; class Actinopteri; order Albuliformes; family Albulidae; genus Albula; species Albula glossodonta. The sequence continues at coordinate 740,148 of JAFBMS010000149.1, forward strand.
GATTTAATAATTTATTCATGTGGAAAAAATGGAGATAATGGCAATCGTTCTGGGATGAGAGATGGGGAAGAAACACTTAAGTTGTTGTTTCTGCTGTTATTTGATGTTAGTATTATTTTCTCCCTCTTTCTTGCAAGCATGCATATGTGTGTGTGTATGTGCATGTGTGTGTTGAATAAATGTTTAAAAAATTAATGTTGTTGATTTCCAGTTCATATAAAAGATGGCTCTGGCAAGATTATGCTAGTGTAGTGATAGCAATAATACTCCTTTGGACCTTTTGAATATTGTACAGTCTGGGTCACAGCACCCCTATCCCTGCACAGAGTGGTACATTCCGCACAGAGTGGGCAGCTCTGAACTTTGTTCCAGAGTGATGTTGCAACTGACCGTTGAGCCGCTCAATATAAACTGCATAATGCCACACAACACGGCCCAGGCCGCTGACCTCTGCTCCACGCCCCTCTCTGGCCACACTGCCGTTGCATCACCATTTCATCACGCATCACAAACATGCCATTTAACTGCTCCAATTCCAGTCAAAAGCCACTTTATGTAAAATATTGTCTTAGAATAATGGCTGGAGTTGTTCTTTTTCTCATTTCATGTTTTTTTTTTTTTTAAAACCACTGTTGAAGAATTATTTAATGGATGACGGTTTTAAAAATTTTTTTCTTTTCTTTTAAACTCTGCTGAAGGTTGAATGACTTAGTTCTGAAATGGCTCAAAGCATTCTTGTGACCTTTCTGCTCTCTTCACATAAGAACAGGCAGATGTGCACACAGTGTTTGCTCATGGTCTTAAAGGTATATTCTGACATTTTGGCAGTTAAGCCTTTCTGTGTCCTTTCCAAGAGTAGAAGCACTCTCCAGGATATTTAAAATGTGTGTTTTTGCATTCCAGTGAAATGTAAATAAAGAGACTGACATCATACACATGGTTAAATAGAGAAAAGCTTAACTGCCAGAAGATCCCAGTGTCTCATGAAGTGTGCATATTGGTCATGTGTCATAAACAAACAGTTACATGGTTGAATGTTAACATCTCCTGTATGTTCCCCCAAGGGTAGACAGTCTACAGAAGAACCAGGATTTGGAGTTTGACAGAAACAAGGAAAGGTTCGAATTTTTAAAGGTATGTCTTAAAAATAGGGGGGGGTTCACCTAGTCTTTGGCCTCTGTATTACTGATAAAATGAAAACATAACATTATGTTGTTGCCCTCCATGTTGCTTGTGAATTTGCTGTTGTCTTGGTGTGTTTTCAATGCTTCAAGGTCATTGGCCAAGCTGTCTCATATTTGCGATTCTATTGGTTGATAGTGGGGGTCAAAGGCCTTCCGGAACATGCGAATCATCCCCCCGGGCTCTGGCATCGTGCACCAGGTCAACCTGGAGTACCTGGCCCGGGTAGTGTTTGACCAAGACGGATTCTACTACCCTGACAGCCTGGTGGGCACAGATTCCCACACTACCATGATCGATGGCCTGGGTGTGCTTGGCTGGGGTGAGACAGTTTCCTTGCTGATCCTCCTTCGGCTCACATTCACCAGGGATGGGCAACTGTATACAGGGTTTTGTTTCCATCAATGGGCACTGCTCAATTAGCCAATTAGATATACACACAGGTGCTGGTTGATCCTGTATTAGACCATATCGGAAGTTGGCTTGAAATCAATAAACTCTTACAAGCCACCTTGCTCACCCCTGATATAGACCTCTGCTTCCCAGTTAATTCAGCTCTGTGTGATGTATGAGCACTGTTGGTGCAAGGGGATAATGGTGACCTTTGACCTCTGCAGGTGTGGGCGGGATTGAGGCAGAGGCTGTGATGCTGGGTCAGCCAATCAGCATGGTGCTGCCGGAGGTCATCGGTTACAGGGTGCTGGGGACACCAGACAAGCTTGTTACCTCTACAGACATCGTGCTAACTGTCACCAAGGTAGGGATCTGTGGTCGTTTGAATAGTGTACATACAAGTCCAGATCCATGTCTTTGTCTGTAAAATGGTCACGTCTCCCTTTTTCCTCAGCACCTCCGAGAGGTGGGTGTGGTGGGGAAATTCGTGGAGTTCTTTGGGCCGGGCGTAGCCCAGCTGTCCATCGCCGACAGAGCCACCATCGCCAACATGTGTCCAGAGTACGGCGCCACGGCTGCTTTCTTCCCCGTGGACCACATCAGCATCAAGTACCTTGAGCAGACAGGTAAACCCAGCATCAAAAGAAATTCCACTATCAGTGCTGATCTCCGACCCCTCCTCACTAATAAGTTAAGTCTGACTGTTAATTGTGATCAAATGGCTGAGGGCAAATTGAGGCCAGTGCTGCTGTGGAGAATGGGCAATTGAGGGGGAGGTACAGCTAGCATACAGCCAATGCAGAAGTCGCTTGCATTTGACCCTTCACCCAGATAGTGTGGTATTAGAGCTCCCTCTTCTGGTGGAAACTGGTCATTCTCTGGTACAGTGACCTTCATTCACGGTGTGTATGTATATTTGTATGTAGAAATGTGTTTGTAAAGTTAATGTAAGATCAGTTTCACACAATTTGAAATGCATTGCATTTGTTCTCAGTTAACTTGACTTTGCAAACATACAGATGAACGTGTCCCATTTTTTCTGTAAAGTTGTGTTTCCCTAAATGGAACATGTCATGTGTAAGTGTTGGCTCAGAGGTGCCTTGTTTTGATTGTGTGGAAGGTATATCTTAGGGCAATATCAGAATTGTTATTGTTACAATTTTAAGTCCTCCTTCCTGTTTTTGATGCGTTGTGATATCAGGAAGAGATCCAGAGAAGCTGAGCTACATCTCACAGTACCTGAAAGCAGTGGGGATGTTCAGAGACTACAATGACATTTCACAGGACCCTGACTTCACAAAGGTACCTCTGTGTTTACTGCTGCTGTGCATTATATTCCGTGGGGTTCAATAAGAATACTGATTAGTGCTCAGTGTTGTGTTGATCTGTGTTGATCTCACAAGATCATTCAGTGGGGTTCTACAATCTACCCTGACCTCAGGGCATGATGGGTAATTAGTGAGGAGTGCTATTGTGTGGAATGTTTATAAATTATATGAGGATTCCGTACCCAGAATGTCTTTGGAATGTTGTGCTGTGAGGGTCTCCTCTGTGCAGGTGGTGGAGTTAGACCTGGGCACGGTGGTGCCCTGCTGCAGTGGACCCAAGAGGCCTCAGGACAAGGTAGCCATCTCCAAAATGAAGGAGGACTTCGAAGCATGTCTGGAGGCCAAGGTAAAGTCCTCAACGTTCCTCCAAACTGTGATCTAGGAAAATGTGATTTATTATTTTTGGGTCGGGTTTCTTGATTGTAGTTTTTGCACTGTCGTTTCAGCAAGGCTTCAAGGGGTTCCAGGTGGTGCGCGAGAATCTCACCACCTCAAAGTCATTCCAGTATAACGGTGCGGAATACTCTTTGTCTCATGGTTCTGTGGTCATCGCTGCCATCACCAGTTGCACCAACACCAGCAACCCGTCTGTCATGCTAGGGGCCGGTACGTAACACAATATCTCTTGTCTCTGTCTGGTCTTCTGCAATAAATGTAGACCCACACAAACCTTCCTGTTCCATTACAATCCACCTTTCGAAATTCGAAGACACCAATAAATTTGCAGTTTTGCCTATGCCAAAGGAATCGATACTTGTTTTCCAGAAGCCCTATCAGAAGTATAGCATCTGGTGTTGGGACTAGAATTGTGTTAAACATTAACGTGACGTTCTTCTTGTACCTTGCAGGGCTCCTGGCAATGAAGGCGGTCAAAGCCAGGCTGAGTGTGAAGCCCTACATAAAAACCAGCCTGTCTCCCGGCAGTGGGGTGGTCACTTATTACTTGAAGGAGAGTGGAGTCATGTCCTACCTCTCCCAACTCGGGTAAATGCCCTCCCCATTCAATAACGCATACAGATGCTGTGATCTTGCGGTTTCAGACCACTAGGTGGCAGTCTTACAGCTTACACGTCCTATGAAAGTCCATTGCACTTTCTCTCCATGTGTTAATTGTTTACCTGTTGTGCTAATGACTTATTGATGAACTGATATGGATGATATAAATTTTAAGTATATTATGTGTATCTGGCCACTGTAGTTTACCTTTGCTGAATTTTGCGCTATGCTTAATGAAGTCCAGTGACCACCATGGATCATAATTGAAAATCATCATCATCAAAGTGGTAGTAATAAAGTAACAAAAATGACATGACTGATAAGTTTTGTCATGCTGCTTTCATTACAGCAGACATAAAACTTTACAGTTTACATTGAAAAAAAATGTCTTCTTGGAAGAAAAAAGTCTAATGACTTGCTAATATGAGCTTGCCTTAATGCTTTCTGTGCCGTTTCCTGTCAGGTTTGAGGTGGTGGGTTACGGTTGTATGACCTGCATAGGGAACAGCGGCCCTCTGCCAGAGTCTGTGGTGGAGGCGATTACTCAGGTACCTCACTTACACGCACACAGATACTGACCGCATGCACACAGCACCGCAATGTCTATTTGCCTCATCCGTCTTTGTCCTTGTCTGTAGGGAGATCTGGTCGCCGCAGGGGTCCTGTCCGGCAACAGAAACTTTGAGGGTCGAGTCCATCCCAACACCCGTGCCAACTACCTGGCCTCGCCACCGCTGGTCATCGCCTACGCCATCGCCGGAACCATCCGGATAGACTTTGAGAAGGAGCCCTTGGGTGAGAGCTGTACAGGAAGCAGACTGAGGGGTCAGATGGGTAGTGTAGTTTCAGTACAGGTTCTCAGCCTGTGATTGAGTTGCAACCATTTTGCAGATCCTTTTATCTGGATGGTGGTGACATTGTAGCATAATAGAGACAGAGGCAGCCTGGGAAGTGTGGTCCTTGGAGACTTCCTATGCCATAGTTTTCAGCCGTGTAATGTGTTCCCAGCATTAGAGCCAGTGTTTATCATTTGAGCTTGGCTCTGATGCACGTGTGTCCTCTCCCAGCGGTGAACGCTGAAGGTAAGGAGGTCTTCCTGAGAGACATTTGGCCCACCCGCGAGGAGATCCAGGCCGTGGAGAGGCAGCATGTCATTCCCGCCATGTTTAAGGAGGTCTACGAGAAGATTGAGGTAAGACTGAGTGTGGGGAGGTCTCACACACATGCAATGACTAGAATTATAAAAACAAATCTACTGTAATATTACCAGGGATTTAGTTAATATGTGAATATTGCGCTGAGCTGTGTATGTGTCTCTCTGTCTGTTGTCTTCTATCTTTCTGTGTCTGTGTGTGTCTGTGCGTGTGTCTGTGCGTGTGTCTGTGCGTGTGTGTGTGTGTGTGTAGACAGTGAACGAGCGCTGGAATTCCCTGAAGGCCCCATTGGATAAGCTGTACACATGGGATCCCAAGTCCACCTACATCAAATCACCGCCCTTCTTTCAAGGCCTGGTACCGTAACAATCTAGCTTTACTCAACACCATTTCGAGCAGTTTACTCTTTTACAGTTATTGCAGATTACATCCACTGTCACTGAAAGCTTAACTACGGTTTGTCCTCACCAGACTATGGAGCTGAAGCCGCCTAAATCCATAACGGATGCGTATGTACTGCTCAACCTCGGGGACTCCGTAACGACGGATCACATCTCTCCCGCCGGCAACATCGCTCGGAACAGCCCTGCAGCGCGCTACCTGTCCAATGTGAAGGGGTGCGCTTTTCTCACAGCTTAGCTACTCATAAGGGCTGCCATATTTGCAGGATTGTGTAATATCTTTGTGATCAGCAGTAAATATTTGCCTGGAAAATGAGTTGGTACCCCTCAGGATTTGGGTTTGACGACTGTGAGGGCCTGTGTGTTTGCAGGTCGCCGAATGCTAACAGTTGTTTTTTAACTAATTGATAAATGTCCGTGCCTGTGGAGGGCAGATGATCTTGGACACGTGGCTTTGCCTTTTAACAACATGGTTCCACCTCTGCAGGGTGAACCCACGCGATTTCAACTCGTACGGATCTCGCCGCGGCAACGACGCGGTAATGGCCCGAGGAACTTTCGCCAACATCCGCCTCTTCAACAAGTTCCTGAACAAGCAGGCACCACGCACAATACACCTACCCTCTGAAGAGACGGTAACTGTTCATGCTTCTTTTTCTCCAGTGCATACACTGTGACTGAAAGCATAATTTTTCACTGAAACATGGAAACAAATATAAGTAATTGTGTATTCGTACATACATTGTGTATATATATATATATATATATATATACACACACAGATACAGTGTAAGTTATGAATGATCATCATCATTCCATCTGTATGACTGCCAACATGAATGGATGAAGACAGTGATAATTGGTTGCCTGCATTGTCCCTCCTCAGCCTGTTTGTGTTGTAGTGTAGTGAGGTGGTAACGTGCATTGTGTTTTTTTTTTTTGGTACGGCATGTAAACGCTTTGTCTCGCGCTGCAGCTGGACGTGTTTGACGCGGCTGATAGGTACCAGAAGGACAGCATTCCCCTCCTCATCCTGGCGGGGAAGGAGTATGGCTCTGGCAGCTCCAGAGACTGGGCAGCCAAGGGGCCCTTCCTCCTGGTACGCCCTCCGCTCTCACCGCCCTCTCATTCAGTCACCTTCCGTTACATTACATTACATTATAGGCGTTTAGCAGGCACTCTTATGTAGAGGGACTTACAACAAAAAGTGCATTTCTTTCCCAAGCTCTTTAACAACGGATAACTTTTCCATAACAATTCCGTATTTCGTTTATTGCTCTCAGGATATTCCATTTCTGGTTCTGTCAGAATGTTTAATGTTTCTGTAGTTTTTTGCACGTCACTGTGGTGTTCAGGTGTTTATTTGCTTGACGTTAATTGCGATCACAGCTATGAATGGGCAATGTATCGTTTAGCTTGTGGAAAGTAAGGTAGACATTTTAACAACTAAGAATCCTCGAGCGAACATTCTCTTTTAATGGCCTGTAGTTTTGAACAGAGCCACTGGTGGCGCTGTCACATGTAACGCTGTGTTGCGCAGGGCATCAAGGCGGTGCTGGCGGAGAGCTATGAGCGCATCCACCGCAGTAACCTGGTGGGTATGGGCATCATCCCGCTGGAGTACCTGCCCGGAGAGACGGCCGACTCGCTGGGGCTCACGGGCCGGGAGCGCTACACCATCACCATCCCCGACCCGCTCACGCCCAGGATGATCATCGATATCAAGGTACAGACCGCTGAGATCACAGACCTGCACAGTACAGACCGCTGAGATCACAGACCTGCACAGTACAGACCACTGAGCTCAAAGATCTGTGCAGTACAGACCGCCGAGCTCACAGACCTGCGCAGTACAGATCACTGAGCTCCAAGATCTGTGCAGTACAGACCACTGAGATCTGAGACCTGCACAGTACAGACCACTGAGCTCCAAGACTTGTGCAGTACAGACCGCCGAGCTCACAGACTTGCACAGTACAGACTGCCGAGCTCACAGACTTGCACAGTACAGACTGCCGAGCCCACAGACCTGCACAGTACAGACTGGTGAGCTCACAGACCTGCATATTACAGATCACTGAGCTCACATACCTGCGCAATACAGACCACTGAGCTCACAGACGTACGGAGTACAGATCGGTGGCATCACAGACCTGCACAGTACAGACCAGTGACCTCACTGACCTATACAATACAAATTGCTGACATCACAGACCACTGAGCCCACAGACTTGCACAGTACAGACCGCCGAGATCACAGACCTGCACAGTACAGACCGCCGAGATCACAGACCTGCACAGTACAAACTGGTGAGCTCACAGACCTGCAGATTACAGATCACCAAGCTCACAGACGAGCCCCATCTTACCCTAACGGCACTGTTGAGGCAACTTTCTGTTTCCTGTTCCTGCAGCTGGACTCAGGCAAGAGCTTCCAGGCTCGGATGAGGTTTGACACGGATGTGGAGCTCACATACTTCCACCACGGCGGCATCCTCAACTACATGATCCGAAAGATGAGCGGCAAGTAGAGTGAGCCCTCAGGCAGAGTGGAAACACCAGGCTTTGGGCACAGCACCCGATTAGAGAGAGAGAGTACTGTGCAAGAGTGAGAGAGAGAAACCCCATTCTCAACGAATGAGCTGTCACAAGTCTCCTCTGTCTTTGGTCTTCATGTCTTCTCTGTGTTTTCATTGTGTCGATCTCAAATGCATCCCACGTCCAAGTTCGGTAATCATTTTGATTGAAACCGTACAGAACGTCAGAGTTCTGCTGCTTCCTTCACTCTGGTGTGCCATCATAGTAGCGTAGCTTAATGTCGTAACTTTTAATGGCTTCACACCCTATCACATGTTTTGCAGAGCCGTCATCCCCCATCTAAAATAATGTATTTTGGCTCCATGTATTGGAGTCTGGTCTATAAGTCAATTACATTGTCATTGTTTGTTAAATAGGGATCAAAATGGCCTCCAGCCATCTGTTATTTCTTCTAATAGTGTAGTGTCTCTCTTTTGTGGATGGCACAATAGTTGTTGTCATTGTCAGGCCTTCGTTTTTTGGTTTTTGCACTAAAGCACAGAAGCAGAGGAGTGTTGTGTCAGTCCTGGTGGAAATTGGCAGGTAGTCTGGGTTGCCATAGTAGCCTCTGTCACGCTGGCACTTAGAGCTGGGTCTTAGGCCCAGGTCAAGCTTACACGCACATTAAATGGTTGCCAGGAGGTCAGCTGACTTCCTGTTAGCCTCTGACTAAAATATATCTTTTCTGAGCCAAAACAGGCTTTTTAGAAGATGAAGACCTTGCAGAAAACTGTACTGCCATATGCAGATGGAGAGATACCGTTGTTTTTTTTTTTTTTGTTTTTTGTTTTTTTTTTTTTTTTTTGGATTTCAAAGTATGCATTTCGATGTGTACATTTACACAAAGCAAACAGTGTTTGCCTTAATTGGTTATTTTTACAATATAAACCCTTGCATGTTAGGAGGTAAAATCGTTCTTCAAAGTGCCTACGTCTTCACATTCTACAAGGTTCCTGAAGTGAGTGCACACCAAAGGCATATATATATATGTGTGTGTGTGATATATATATATTTTTTTAGAGAATATGTTGGCAGCGGAATCATGGCCTATTCCTATCATGCATCTGCACTTTTTGCGTTCACGTCTCTTTGTTTACACTTCAGCCCAAAGGCCGTCCAGATAGCCATGCTTAATGCTGTATACAGACAGGACCAAGGCTTGACCCCGAACCCACAATGCCCATGTCATAGGTGCCACTGTGTCACCTTCGCTTTGGCCTCCGACATTGACCAGGCACCCATTGAAGAACTTCATTATAACAGCCCATAGTCTGCCCTCCCTTGCATACCATAGGGTTACTTCTGTACTGTACTCATTATTCTGTTTTGATTGCAATAGTGTGAACTGCTGTTCTCCCACTCACACTTCACAGATGCTTTAAATAATCTAATGGTGTGTACCTAATCTGAAACCAGAATAAAAGTCTTATTGTCAGGTTTTTTTTCCCTCGTGTCTGATCCTTCTCCTTCACATGTCATTTTAAGTGTATTCCACCAGTAAAATTTTTAAGGTGCTGTACATTTTGTTCAGTTTAAGCAGCGGGGGAAAGTGGTCTGTCTTCTGTTTTTGTTCAGATATCCACTGTTACACCAGTTATGCTCTACCATGAAAAGTCCTTCTTTTAATTAAATTACTGTAATGGTGTTTAAAAAACCAATTACAGATAAAAGATTGAAGTAATAGAAAACATCACCTTTGAAACACTGAAGAAAAATGGGATGGAATTTCCATATATGCATTTTCATTTACTTTTGAAAATGTAATGGAAGAAAACAAAAAATATGATTGATACATTTGTTGGATACGTTTACAATACATTATTTTGGTAATACAGTGAAAAGGTAGGGACCATATAAATACATGCAGAATGAGGTGTGCACATTGCATATGATTGCTGGCAAGATTTTCCATCTTCAAAGCTGATATTGAGAAGAAACACTCCTATTTTTCTCATTTAGCACCAGGGAGTTTCACAGTTATGGTAGTGGCCTAAAAAATTATTTCTGGATTATTGTCTTTTGCTATATGGATGTTTCCACCAGGGAGACAAAACTGTGGTCTATAGCCGAGCAAGGAAGAACACAATAACAGCTTGCAAGTAATCATTTTAAATATGAGATGCGTGGCAACCAGGGATAAGTTAAACCCAGTTCTTCTCTACATTTACTGTAACCACAGGTTTTTACATAGCCTGTTCTTACCAGTTTCTGAAGGAGCAGATGCCCCTCATTGAGACAAGGCAAGGTGAACTTGCAAGTCTCCCACAAGGTGAATGCTATTTGTGAATCCACTAACTCACTAAAAAATAAATAGTTAAAAAAAAAAGAATTTACACATTTAAATTGGTTTATACATTATACAGTAACACATAAATTAATATAGCTCACTTCAGTGAATAGTGACTAAACTGACACAACTGTTGACAAAAGAAAGCTTTACATTTTCATTGATTTTTTTTTCCATTTTTGATCATTTTATGAGTCTCTTTTCAGCATGCCAGTCCGTGCCTGACCCATAGCATGTCTTGTTGGGGATGTATGCCATTATGGAACCAGCGCTTTTGAGGTTGTTAAACAAATCCACATCTGCATAGATATGGCGTACACAAACATTTTTAGGGGTTGAAATTACATATAACAAGACATATATAAAAACATCTGTGTTTGTGCTTTGGCTGTATACCATGCTTTGGCGTGTGGGTACTGTATGTGTGTGTGAGAAACTGTACAGCTGCTGTGGCACTCATGTTTTAATGTAGCACACATAGCGATGCTGCTTCCCTTTTTTACAGTCCTGGATCTGCCATTTGGCTCTCCTCCTAACCAGGACACAGTTCATTGCCCCCTTCCTCTTCACCCTCGGGGGGCTCTTCCTCCAGTTGGTGTAGCTTACCGGCTCCCCATCAACCCACTCCCAGCGGCCCTTGCTCTCCTGGTCATTCAGGCCTGGGGAATGGAAGGAACAAATGAGGTCAGCTGTAGAATTCTGGGTATGAAGTTCTATTTCCTCAAAGGTATTTTTGTGGCAAACACCCACAAACATACAGAAAAGCAGGCTGGATGTTTGCTTAAGGAAGACAGGAAATGAGGACGAAAAAAAAGAACAAAGGCAGAAAGGTTCACCAATCCAGAACGGCTTCCTGCCGCTGAAGTCCCACAGCCAGTCCATGTCCGTCTTTGAAAGAATGCTGACAAGGTTGCCATGGTGACTATGCGAATGAAAAATACACTTGGTTAGAATGGAGAAAACCTTCCTGTTCATACTGCAGTCTTAATTTTTATATGCCTTTGTAAAGAGCAGTGTATTTAGCATGTGTCATACTGAATATATGATTCCAACCAACAGCACTAATCATGTAATTAATAGAGAGCAAACCCTGTTTGAATAATCAGTGCATTCCATCAATTAAATTATATAAACTTTATTACTGATTTCAGAGACTCTGCATTAATTCAGAAGCCTTGTAAAATGTGAGTCAAACGACAATATAATTAATTTCCAGAGTGAACACAGGCTTCCATTAGCAGCTGGTCTGTAGTGTTGTTCAAACTCTGTCCAGCATGTGGCAGCACTTAGCAGAAGAGAGAAGCCACTGGCTCATTGGGGCCGCGAGGCTCTATGAGCCAGTCCCCCAAAACATGGGAGGCCCATGGGCTGTGCAGCCCCTCTGTCCCTGCTAAGTGAATTACTTGAGAATCAAACGCTCACAGTGCGGACAGTCACGCTCTCACGCTGATTAGCGCTAAGCCTGTCACTTGAAAGCACTGTTCTCCATGCTTATGGCTCCCCTGCTCTCTGTGGCCGCTTTTGGCACATGGGAACACAGCTCTTGATCTCCCATCAAGGCTCTTTGCTCTGGCTGAGGCTGTTTTGCACGCCCCTGACCGGTGCAAGTTTCAGCCCTTACATCTCCCTGCATGCCCTGGAGGCGGCGTTCCATGTGGCTCTCTGCTCTGCCGCCAGGAAGTAGCAGAAGCCCCCGTGGTGGGTCCATCCCGCCGGGCACTTCTGAGCCCTGACCATCTGGGGAGGAGGAGAGATGGAAATCAGCAACTGTCACAAGGGTGCTCATTAGCGGTGTCAGAGTGAGAGGCCGTGAAATCCTGGATAATGAGTGGAGCTGCAAGGTACCGTCTTAATCATCGACTTTTTTTTTAGCTAATAAGAAGATTCTCCTCACCATAGCAACACACACTGATGTACCAAATCAGTGACTTATGGAAAACATGTGGAGGCTCCACCTGTTTTGGGTGTATGACGTCTGATTTTCCAGTCACAATTATTTTTCAACACTATGCGGCCTACCTGTCAACACCACTGAATTTGGAGGCCAAAGAGAACTTGTTTTGTGATTGGACCATACGTGATCCATCAGCGTTAGCTGGTAGTGTGTTGGGGTGGTGATATCCAGGATGATGCGCTGAATGATTACCTCATCGGTCAGTGCCCAGGGCTTCCAGGACACGCCGTCACAGCGTAGAAGCTGGCTGGAGGTCTGGTTGAAGTGGAGGAGCCCCATTAAGGCAGGTGCACAGGCTTTGGGGGAGGGACCTCCGTGGATATTCTGTGGAAGCACATCCAGAGCCTCAGCAGGGTGCATTCACCATCCTCTTAGCCTGTCTAACATTACTCTCTAATCCCCTGGATTATATCGCTTTAGAGCACGGCGTCGCTCCAGGGGCGCAGGGCTGAGGGGGGAGTCTCCTGCCTTCTCTACCTGTGCAGTGAGCTGGGCTGCCCTGGTGTCTGCAGCCAGGACCTCGCCCTTCCCTGGAGAAACAGCTGGAGGTATCTGCTGCCCCCTGCTGGTCACCAGAATGTTGGCTTTTCTTCCCTGCCTGGAGGGAGAGCTGTCATCCTCCACCCGCATGGACATGATCCCATGGTACTGAACATAAAGGGAGAGAGCATGACACAGAGCAAAGTGGAAGGGTACAGTCACCTCTGTTGCATTATTCAGATGAATGCAAACATTGTTAAAGTCTATACAAAATTATTCAAAAGAAGAACATTCTCACCGTAAATACCAGGTCTGATCCATTTTTATGAACAGAGGACGGGAGGACCTGTGGATGAAAGTGCTGAGGTGTAATAGCAGAGCTGTGCAAGCTTTTTTACTCATTTGTTTCAACCACTCTTTTAATTATTAAGGGGTCAAAAGTACACAGATATTTGTACAAAGGAGCTGAAAACCCACTGGGATGCAAGAATAAAATAGATTTGAGGACTGCCTGGGAGGTGACAAACGCCTGCTTAATATAGGTGTTTAATACTTAGTACTTGCCTCTGTGTTTATCAAGACACACCAGAGGAAGTGACACAAAAAATATACGAAGTGGGTAGAACAGAGCAAACTGTTATTACTGTCATTCCATTGCCAATGGTCCTCAGTCTCTTCTTGGAAGGAGGGGGCTCAAAGGGGCCCATGTTGTCTCCCCTCATCCAGCCTTCTGAGTCCCGCTGGGTGAGGGGCAGGGTCTCCACCTGGATGGCCCCATGCCGGCGATGGGGCCCCTGGGAGACCTGCTGTCCTCTCAGACGGGGGCCTTCCAGAGCACCGTCACTCCTGCACTGTCCTGAAATGGTACGGAGGGGTAAGTATGGGCTGTGTTACTGCATGAACCTCAGCAGTGAAGAGCGCCTGAAGGCTGGATGTGGGTGACATTGCACTTAACTTAGCAATGGCAGAAATTCAAATGGGTGTAATCTTTCAGAAACAGGTGGCTGGGTAGTATGACAGAAGTGAATATCAAACACATCCCAGCTCTGCAAACCACCCTCTGGGAATCTGACAAATACCTAACCTGACAGATCACACTCTTCTTTGCATGCAATGCACCGCAGATTTCTGTTACAATACTTAAGGAGTTGTAATGCTCATGGAATTACAATAATATCCTTTATTGGCCTACGCGCTGTGATAATATTGTATCTTGAGATCCCTCAGAATTCCCTTTGTGCCTATCGCAGCTACAGTAAATTCTGTTCCCAGACAGTAAGGTTAGAGTCTCTTGAGGTCTCTTGGGATCTGGCTGTCTGAGTTCTGAGATTGTGGCTCTTTTTATAGGGCTTTGCGCATTGTGCTCCAGTCAACGGCTAGGAAGGAATCTGGGCAAGCAGCACTTTACAGCACCACAATACAGGCATTTTTGAAGGGAAGAAACTTCACCTTTCCTGGAGTCTGTGATTTTAACCAGTGCTTTTGTGAGGCTGCCCAGCACGGTGCTGACGGGGGAGGCCAGAGTCACTTCAAACGTCTCCTCCGGTTCCTCCAGCTGGTCCCTAACAATCTCGATCTTCCAGCTCCTGCTAGACACACCTGCGGGAAGAGCACAGACTCATCATGATCAATAGATAACAGGCTGAGGTTAATTAATACCTCTCTTAGCTTCCACTGTGCTTCCAATTCACTTCTCTTTGTGAACCCAATGGGGAGTTTTAATAGTCAGTTTAAAATTTTATAGTCTGTAACATCACTAGTTTCTTACCACAATGGAGACACTTTCGGAAATTGAACTGATGTTTTACTCTGATGGTGTAACTTCAGTCTGTGTTTTTGAATCAGGCATGCATAGGCTATTTATAGAAAATAAAGAACCAAGATAAATAAATTGATATTTTGAAAAGTGCAGCACAGCACATACCAGGATCAAACTGGATCAAGGAGGACGGGCTGAGAGTGAAATCCTTCCCGGTTGTGGCAGTGACGTCTTTCACCTAACAAAAACACACTTCCTAACTTCATAACACGTAAAAACGCATAGGAGTGCATCCTCAAAACAAATGCCAGTACCCCTACAATGAGCACAAATAGGAAGACGGTTCACCCCCTAAATAAAGGGGAATCTTACTTCACCTTGACGGTCACGTAGGATGACTCTGCAGTGTTGCCCTTCCTCACGACGGTCAGCATGACCGTGCCGACGTCCTCGCACACAGCGAGCTCAGACTGCGCCAGCTCCACACGGGACCACACCAGCTCCAGTCTGGAGGGACAGAAGTAAGATCATTGGCCAGAATCACAATAGACACCCCTGCCAAGATCAGGTATGGGTGGTATTTCACAGAAATGTATCTGAAATATGTAATATGGGTTTCCTTCCTGTGTTGTATAGATTATGCCTTGGTGCTAATTGCATAGCAGCCTATGCTAAGCTACCACCATTTTCAGTTCAATCAAGAATGGGCAAAATAAATGTATTTTGTTGCAAAATGCAAAATAATCCTTGAATGTATTTAGAAACTGTATATCAATAGGGGGTAGACACAGGTTGTTTCTCAGGTGGTACAAAGGGTATAAGCTGTACAAAAAATAGGAAAGAAATCCATATCACATATGAATATATATTACTTTCAATAACATGTAATTGACAAATTGCCCATCCCTGGCATTGAGGAAGTGCGGGCGTCAGCGGGTACTGTGAGGCAGGCGGAGGTGCCTTACGTCTGGGGTGCCCCAGCATTGCCCTGTGGGTCGGAGACCTGGAACTGAACGCTGTCAGACAGGGCCTCCAGGGAAGGGTTGATGACGTACAGAACAATTCTCCTGTTCAGGTCACTCTGAGAGAAGCGCTGATTGACAAACTGGCCTTGAAAAAAGAGAGAGACGTAACTGAAAGAGAGCAGAGTCTACTGAACGTTCACCACCTCCGCTCAATACTGGAGAAAGACATCCTGGAGAGAGAATGTTGATTTCCTGTCACACAAGGAATGTAAATGTTTAAGAACAGCCAGTACACATTAGAATTCAATTACTCTGAAGAGGTTTTTTTATGTTCTGTGCACATGTACACACAACCAGGATTGATGAGTTGTAAAGAGAGAAAAAAAATCAATGTTCTTTGACCTTTCACTTAGTTCTGCTGCTTTGATCTGGGTGGTGTTAATCAGTCATGAGTTCCTGTCTGTACTGGAACCACTGTTTGGTCTCATATCAGCTTGTCTTGGCTGCAGACAAACCACTATGGAGGCTGGAAGATATTCAGAAAATGCCTGCACCACACTGGACTTAATTTGTACTCACATCCCATGTCAACACAACCAACTACACATATACTAATATTAGGTCAGTTTGGAACACTGTGTTGATTGTTCAACAAAATAGTAGGAAAATGAGGAAATGAACAATACATGTGTTATGACACAACCTCAAACACTAACTCATACGTTTCTGTTTAAAGATGTGGATACACTATAGTTGAAGAATATCTGACCATTGAGTTATGATTGGCACATTAGAGTCAAAAAGCTGAATTAGCATAAATGTATTATGTAAATGACATGGTTATGTACAAAATGGAGGATTCGCTTGTAACCTACCATCACCAGCACATTCTACCTATGAGGTCTCACCTGTGGTGGCATTCTCCAGGTAGCCAAAGTAGGGTGGCCGGAGGATGTGGAAGGTGATTTCCTCATCGCTGGTGTCCGTGTCCAGGGCCTTCAGCTCCCGGGAGGAGATGAACATGCCGTACCTTCCGTCCTTCAACAGCTCCACCTTCCACAGAGCCTGCAGCTGCACCACCCTGGGTGTAGAGCTGTCTAGGGACTCCATCTGAGGAGAAACACCAACACACAAACACTGATTTAACTGCTCATACCCTTAATTTCAATCAGTTCAGTCTTCTTCCTCAGTTTTGGGCATGTTAGTCATCTAAAAAGAATGGACAATACATAATTTAGCAGAACTGGACTGGTAAAGCACTAGACTGTTTCTTTTAGATCCATCATTTCCCTTGTGATCACTTTCTGAAAGACACTGCTTTTTCAGTGACAGAACTGGTTGTGATCATAAGGTACTCTCTCAGGTGCCCCACTGTCATTGAGAGGTGTAGCACCTCGTGAGCATGGCACACCTGGATGGTAAAGACGACAGGCTCTGTCTGTATCCTCCCCTCCACCAGGAAGCCCTGGTTGGCACCGTCAGAAGCGGTGAAGCTGAAGTGATCGATCTGGGAGGGGCCGCCACCATGCCGATAAGCCAGATCCAGGTCCAGAAGGTTCTGCTGGGTGAAGTTTCCCTCGGTGAGTGGCGCCCCCTTCAGGAGGAGCTGGCCATACTGCGGGGGCTGCACCAGCTGGAAGTAGAGGCTGGCAGGGGGGGTGTCAGGGTCATGCAGGCTAAGGGCCTCAGAGGACACAGCCATCGTAGAGCCCTGGAACACTCGCAGACCTGAGTTACGGGACAAGGATGGCGGAACGCGGTCTGTCATCTCCACGACAACCTCCAGGGTTCCATTACGGGTGGACTGGCCATTGCTGACCACAAATCTGGCAAGAAAGGTAAGAAAGACCAAAATTGTGGATATATTTTCTCTTTCACTTCTCAGTTTACAAAAACTACAAGACAATTAACATTTTCAGAAACTAAATTTCCTAACTGTAAGCAATATTAGAGACATATATAAACAATCATCTCTTAATAAAAGTGCACATTAAATTCAGTAACAAAGTACATCAATATATCGCAAGTGTAAGAAAATGTAAACATATAAGTGGCTCAGAATTTGTACCGGATTGTCTCCCTGGTAGAGGTCCCTCGGTTGTCATGGACAAAGCACACCAGGTTTGCAACCACATCCATCTGACTGAAAGTGTTGATGGCCACACCAGGGTGTCTGATGTACTCAACATGGCCGTGGGTGGGAGGGGTGGTTATGATGTAGATGAGTTCCTCCGGTTTGTCGGTTCCGTCCACAGCCAGCAGGACATCGGTGGTCAACACCACACGCTCACCCCGACTGGCCTTCATGGGCTTGAGGAAAACGGCAATATCCCCTGGGTAATCAGGAAGGAGAGATCTCACCAAAAGAGTTTCAGGAAGGATATTGCCCAAAGTCCGATATAAAAATTTGGTATAGTGCATTAACACTTAAGTCCTCAGCTCAAAAAGAACTACTTTAAATTTGCTGGCTTAGTATGGGACTGTTAATTGAACCTACGAGTTTAGAACTCTAACCCAGTCATGCTCACTGACCTTTCTCCATGTCCTTCACAGTGATGTAGAAGTGTTGAGCAGGGGAGCGATTACTCCCGTCATGCAGGTAGAAAACAAAGAAGTCTTGTCCCTGAGTGCCCACTGATCCAGTGTGGAGGTACCTGAACAGGTTCATGTCCACGGCATCCTGGGAGCAGTTCATTCCTACAGAGAGGGGGACCCAGTCCAAGCCTACCTGAGGGCCACAGAGAAATCTGTGAGCTTCAGGGACCAAAGAGTCACAAAGACACGTAGTAACACTGATTTGCCAACTGCTGCCATTCTCTTCACTTCAAGGTTAAAGTGAAAAAAGTAACAAAACACTACTATTTGTAAAAGTTCAGTTGTGTAGATATTGACATTGCTGATGAAACTTTTGCAGTCAAAAATTCTTCAAAATCTCAGGCTCAAGATTCCAACTCTCGTCAGCCCTTTTGCAAAGCCCCCTGTGTCAAAAGACAAATTGCATCACAGTCCTAAACACGCAAATGCTTTACTTATCCAGTACGAAAGGGGGAGTGTTCAGATGGCTGAACTGAAAGAGCCTAACATGGACGTCATAAAATTGTAGCTAAGTGCTTGACTACTCAAAGGGGCCTTAAATGAACGTGTTGAGTCAGGACCAGAGCCATCAGAAAAATGTGAGTATATATGTGCATGACACAGGATTGGACAAGTCATAACTCTTTGACCAAGTAGAGCATGAACATTTATGAGCACGATCCTCAAGCAGTCACCTTAAGCTGCAGTACTCCCTGAAAGGGAACACTCTCAAATATGTAGAGGATGTGTTGGGAAGGCGTGTCTCCATCCTCTGCAGAAAGCACAGCACTGGAGATCAGCCGGGACTCCCCCATCTCCACCTCTATCCCGTTGTTCCTACGGAGCCAAGAATCCACAAAACCCCTCAAGCTGGTGGAACCATGGGAAGAAAAATCACCAATGAACATTGCTTTTTTGTAGATTAAATGATGAATACGGGAGCCATACCTGATCACCCGAGGTGTCTCGTCATTGACTGGCATAACCTTGACCGCAACGTGTTTTTGGAGACGGTGTTTCCCGTCTGTCAGCTCAATAGTGAAACCATCCTGCATGCTCTCAGTGTCATCATGCTTATACATCACTGTCATTCCTAGGGGGGGAAAGACCCACAGTTCATATGAAACACTAAAGCATATTAAGCATGTACTTAATATTAATTAAGCACTTAATTACGCATGTACTCAGGAACATACGTGTCTTAAGAATCAGATTTCATTTGATGCACTGAACAGCAGAATGTACACTGTGACAACATACAACATGTACGGTATAACAAACATTCGCCCTCGCAGAGTTAAGTGGTGTGATGCAGACTGTGCAGTAAGGCTTCTTGGATAAACATTAGCTGGTATTTAGCATTAGCGGACATT
Organism: Albula glossodonta; assembly: GCA_019788955.1. Classification (NCBI taxonomy): domain Eukaryota; kingdom Metazoa; phylum Chordata; class Actinopteri; order Albuliformes; family Albulidae; genus Albula; species Albula glossodonta. The sequence goes on from JAFBMS010000149.1 coordinate 759,571, forward strand.
AAGCTGTAATGTGCCTTAGTGCATGGATGTAGGAGCTGTTACCGTTCCTCAGCTCCTCCATGGTGAAGTCCTGCACCGCCACCTCAGAGTCGTGCCGCCTGTTGACGAGCCTCTTGCGGCGCGTGATGTCATTCCCGTCGAGCCGGCCCATGATCTGGCCATGCCGGGGCTGCTGGACCACGCTGAACACCAGATGATTGTGAGGCACATCCAGGTCCACCGCATTGAGGATGGTAGGGTCCAGCTCCTTCATATCTCCCTCTCGCACCTGCAGGAGAACAGAGTACAGGGACGCAATGTTCTTGATCTTCAATATGAGCATACCTGTTTAATGCATACATGCAAACATGGTACAGCATCATGGTGCAAAAGTGGAGCAAATCTGAGTTTCATTATTTAGCCAAACACAGCAGCAGTATGTTATACAATGAAGGAGCATGGGCTACAGATGGGAAACAAGTGGCATTGACATTTCTCAAATTCAAGTGCAAAGACAAGGTCTTACAGATGCAATAAGCTCTTATGCATTGCTCATGTTGTTGCTAGTTGCTTTACATCCAGAAGTTTTAGGTCAGATGAGCAGATAAGCTCAGTGCATGGCTGCAGCGGTTCAGGACTCACAGTGATGTTTCTGGCGAGGAACTCCGGGACCTCATCGTTGACAGGACTGATGATGATATAGAAGGGAGTGTCCACGGAGCGCTTCGAACCGTCAGACACGTAGAGCATGAACTGGTCCTCTGTGGGCTCTATTCTCTGGTGTCTGGACTGTACGTAGTTAATATGTCCATTCATCACATCCTTATATGAAAAAGAACCTAACAGACAGAAAAAAATGAAAGTAGGTGGATGTTACCATTTTCTGGTTATCTAAGTGAGTAATCTCAGTGGTAATCACTCCCTCTATATACTCACCGATGCTAATGCCCATGTTACTTTTCTCGAACCCGGGGCTGGGCAGGATGTTCTCAATGTACCCAAACTGTGGAGGAGAGACCAGGATCAACTCCAGCTTATCCAGGGGCGTGTCCATATCAGCGGCCCTAAGGTGGGCCACAGTGATGGGGGCGGAACCCCCTTCGTCCACCACGAACACCTCCCCTGTGAGAAAGAGCACACTGCTTATCATGATCATGAATTCAGTTTCTGTGTCTAAACCGTCATGTAACTGATGACACAGGAGTGAAGACTGCGATATTCATTAAGTAATGTGCCTACAGAGGTTGACAAGTATCCATTGTGAAAAGAGACAATCCATACTATTATGCTGTCATGTATGAGTCTACTTTGTTAATTAATTCTAATGTATTACTAACAGTTGGCAGTAGAACACATGCCATACCAGTCTCCAGTCATTGAGAGCCATATCCTCGCTTCTAATAACAGAAACATTCTGTACCCAACAAACAACTCCTCTCCAATAATGAGACATAAATCCAACACTCTTATCAGAAAAGCCACCGGGCCAAAATAAAGCTATTTAAAATCACCAATGGCGATGGAGGGGGGTTGGCTGTCGACGGGGAACACGGTGATATTGAGGTCATAGACGGGGAGGGTCTGCTGGAGCCTGTTCGTGGGTCTGAGGTTCGAGGGTCCCCCATTATGGCAGCACCCTGGGAGGGTCTCTGCCTCTCCATCTGAGATGACAAACGTGATGACGTCATAACGCGGGGACTGTCCTATCTCACCCCCTGGAAAACAAAACACCCCATGTTGGGTGTGGCAAGATTGTGACATATTGAACAAGTGGTTCTCAAAGGATAGTCTTGCAGATAGCAGCACACTATGGGATAGGATACACTTGTGACAGGCCACCACAATGTCTTTGGGGTGTTTACATTTTAAGCAACATATTATGTGACACTTATCCAGTTTACATTTCTTGCACATTATTCATTTATGCAAGTGGATATTTGCGGAATTAAACATGAAGCCACATGTACAGTTATATAGCAATCATATTACACTGCCACCCTCATTTTCACCCCATGATTAAATGTGTGATGTTACCTGTGTGCTTGTAGGTGATAATTCCAGCAATTATGTCTGCCTGGATGAAGCGATCCACCACAAAGCCGTTTTTCCGCACAACCCCGTGGTAGGGCTGCCGGGCGATCATATAGGACAGCCTGCTGTCGTCGCTGTCATTGTCTGTGGCATAGATGTACTCCGTGGTGATGATCACTTCCTGTCCCTCGGCACAGTCCAGAACGGGTTTCAAACCTGGCATCAAGACTGGGATCTCATCGTTGACCAGTATCACCTACGAATGAGCATAGGGTTTTTAATTAACCGCACTGGTGAATAGTCTGATTCACATTATTACAGTACTCAAAGAGAAGTCATGCATTATGAAATGAAACGGGAGAAAGGGATGGAGCTATCCACTATAAGTGATTGCCTTACCTTCACTTGCAGAACAAAGTCTGCTGCATTGAATCCATCAGTGGCAATGAAAGCAATGTCATCCTGGATGGTTTCAGTGCTATCATGGCGATACCTACGGGGATGAATCACATTCAGCAATGTTACATAATGACATGGTCATACTGTTACATACAGTATAGATTTACTAATGCTAACATCAGTCCAAGACATACTGCAGCCTAACAGGTTTTATTACTCGAATTCCTATGAACGCAAGTGAATGTGAGCGCCTAAATGAAGAAGGGGAGGAACTGACACAATATGTCTGACCTAACTTTAAGGCTTTTCAGGTCATGCACGGTGAAGGCCTGTCCTGGTTTCATGGGGAAGCCGTCCAGCTCGATGTATCCGTGATGGGGCTCCCTCTTTAGCTCCACCCGCAGTGCCTCCTCCATGGAGTCCTGGTCTGTCAGGAGCAGGTTCTCCATCCCCACCTGGCAGTCTCCCCCCTCCTCCACCGTCAGCTGGTTTGTATAAACCTGAGCAGGAAGGGAGTCAGTCTATTGATTCTGGGTGTATAACTATTTCTCCTTAACAAAATCCTATAAAAGGTTCCTTCTGATTTTTCATCCTGTCATGGAACCAGCAATTTTGAAGAGAAGTTGGGTGAAATCATTTAGATATTCTAGCTGACTAGTTAGAAATTATATCCCTATTTGTATCTTCATGACAAGTTGTTAGCTATGTACTAGCAGTTAGCTACTCATGAAAATTGTTAACAAATATCAGTAGAATCTTTTTTCAGCAACTAGCTAACCATATATCAACTAGCTAACCATTGTGTCCAAATGTGATTTGGCTAGCTGCTCCAACCTCTGCAAAATAACCACATTTGCATGTAATAGTGCCCATATTTGCCCATATTTGTACCAATACATTTGCAACTGATTTGCTTCAGAGTGTTATAGAAGTAAACACATGTGACATGGTAAAATGAAAGTGTACAGTACATGGCTAGAGTGAGCAAACATTCCTCTTCATTCAGTAAGGAGATATGTTTGCTGGAAGTGTACAGTAGCCTTGAAGACCACTCGACCACTGGTGTCAAAGCAGAGATTTCATTCCACTGCTGCTGTCTTTCAGTGATTCTTGGCTTAAGATAAGATAAAGACAGGACTTGAACTTATAGCCACAGAGTCCAGGTTCCAGGTGAATATCTTTACTGAATGGGCTACACAGGAACCTCATCTGTGTGAATGTTAAGATCAAGGCCGTAACTTTGGGTTAAACATTGGGGGGGTTGAATATTTTTCATTCATCATGATGATATGATTATTTGAGGGGTTTGTATTGGCCAGTTTTGATTATAGGGGGGTTCCAACCTCCCCATCCCCCCCATAATTTACACCCATGTGTTTTCTGGTACCTCTGGGGCCTGATTATCCACTGGCAGCACAGTGATGTTGAAGCAGATTCCGGTGATGGTGCTGCCCTGCTGGTTGGTGACAGACAGCACGAGCTGGATGTGCTGGGGGTAGGGCCCTATGTCCAGAATGGGAGGCATGTAAGCCACCTTCATGAAATTTACAGCGTGCTGGAAGGAAACACCAGTGTGAATACATTACATTACATTACATTACGGGCATTTGTTAGACGCTCTTATCCAGAGCGACTTACAAGGCAAAGTAAATAAGAACAGTACAAAAAGTGTGAAGATAACTTGGAAGAATAGATTGGACATTGTTCATACATCACTTCAAATTTAACTTGGCTAAAATGTGTTGTTTTAAAGGAAGCCATTAGGATAAACAGAGGAACGTATTGTGTACGAACCTAGCTACCCAAACCAAACACAAATTTGCTGTTTGCAAAACAGAACAAAAACAGTGGGTCTTTAAAAAGGTGAAACATCTGTTTAGAAGGCTAACAAAGAAAAACATGTTAAACGTTCTAATGACTTCCTGATTACCTCTGGTTCTGTTGTTGGTTAATTTAATCTTAGGTTTATAGATACACGGCGGGAGTATTATTTATGAGTTGTGTTGCAGTAATGTAACTATCAACAGATAAAGGATTGTGTTTCTTTAGATTTATGTATCAAATAGGGAAATACATTCCCTTGCATTTGTATCTCAGAGGTTCAACTATAATCAAGGTAGATTATTTACCTGTGTGAAGAGTCTCAGCACTGGTGCATTGGGGTCCTTGGTGAATTTTGGAATGCTGTCAACCAGGAACATCCTCCCAGCATCATGTCTCCTTTTGCAGAAGTAGGAGAACAAATATTAGGTACATATGCTTCCAATAAGAAAAGAAGTTAGCCTGAGTGAGGCATTCCCATTTGATGGTTTCCACATGCCGTGTTTGCATGAAGCTCACCCGTAATTATGGCTGTAGAAAGGGGGTGTTGTGACAGTGTAGGTCAGCTCACTGTCAGGGGATTCTGTATCAATGAAGTGAAGATGCTTCTTGGTTAGGTGGATCACCTCTGTCTCCTTGACGACAAGTTGCCGAGTTATACCCGGTGCCTCCTTAGGTAGTTGATCATGCACAGGGAATATGTGCACGACAATAACCTACACGGGTAAGCAATGATATTAATTTATACACAGGTTCGACAACCATAACAAGACCACATCTTAACAAGAGCCATGAGATTAATCAGGAGCCAAAAAAAACTCGAATTCCTCAGTCATCATAATAAATGTTGTTACAGCACTACGACAGTGGAGAGGTGCAGAAATGGATTATGCACCTGGGGCTCAGAGAGGTTGGGAGGGTCATGGAAGTCTGAGAGCACAACTTCAAAGGAGTCATCAAACACCTCGTTCCCAAGGTGTCGGTAAAAAATAACTGAGTGGAAGAGGTCTCTCTGTAGGAATCGGGTGACTGGATAACCTGTAAGGGGAAGAGAAGACCCTGTTACCCCTCCAAAACACACATAAATCATCTTGTATGGAAGCTCAACACATACAAATCCAGTCTAGAGAAGATACTTTTCAGTACAGCCTTCAGGACAGTGGATGGTAAGTGGAAGCTAATGAATGTGCGGTATGTCTGTTTTTCACTGTTATCAGTCATTATCTGAATGTGATGCACTTGGGACAAAACTACCACGTGAGTGAATGTATAATGAGTAATGAACGTCCATTCACACCTGAACAGAGATATAGAGGCAGACTCATAAGCCACAGAGATCTTGTACAGAAAATAGTTTTTGACAAGGCAAAGAGGTGGGCTACCCGTGAGTCCGGGTCCTGGTATCTTCATGAGCTCCCCGGCCTGGGGTAGGCGGGTGATGTTGTACAGGATGTAGTCGTCGCTGGAGTCCATGTCGGAGGCCTGCAGTATGGAGCCCCTCAGAAGGGCAGTCTGACCCTCAGACAGCTCCAGCACCATGTTGGTGATGAGGAAGGGTGGACTGTCGTCCTTGGGCAGGATGTTGATGGGGAACTTGTGCCGGGTTTGGTGGCGGCCGTCTGTGATCCTAAAGACCACGTAGTCTTTCGTGGTGTCGCTGTCGTCGTGGTGATACCGCACCACGCCCGCTTTGATGTCGCTCACACTGAACATGAAGCCTTTCCCACCTAGATGATGGGCAAAATGAGAAGCCAGAAAAATAACACCCATTTATAATGTACGTCTTAAATATTTTTATTTTTATGAATAAATTTTGAAATATTCTGGCTTTGGTAATTCTGAAGAGGAAAGCAGGCTTGAGATTTTTTTATCATGTACACCTGTTGGGGTTACACTTGGTTATTATGATAGTCAAGTATTATTTAATTAACAGTGCTTGACCCCATTACCATTTACTGTCAGTCTCCCGTGTTGGAGCCCGTCCACCGTGATGAGGCGCACAGCCTTCAGGTTGTCATTGTCAACGATCTGCAGCTGCTCCCAGGTGATTGGACGAGACTGACCCTCAAGAAGACTGATACCTGTGGCAATCAACAGCACACAAGAATATAACATGGCAAACTCATTCCTCTCAGTTCATTTCCGTTTAGTACCAAAAGGGTCAATCTGTGTGGAATATTAGCTGATGATGTGATTCCTACCCATGTTCCATGACACCCTGGGGGCATTGGTGTCTGCGGTCCTGATCGATACATGGACCATGATGGGGGAGCTCTTTTCAAAGAAGAAGTCATGGACTTCAAAATCCACCTGTCAAGAGAGAGGAACTCTATTGAGCTTGTTTTTGTGGCTGAATTGGCCAAGAACCAAGACATCATTTCCTGGCATATACTAAGGCTCTGAAGCCTTGTTGAAAGTTTAAAGATCTACAAAATCTGCTTACATCCAACATCGATAAGCCTTACTGCTGCTCAAAAGCAGGCTGATGCTCACCCATTGTGAATGAGATGTAACAAGATCTACAAATACATTTTAAATCCACTAGGAAATATGGGGTAATGTGAGTTGAGGAGAAAGCTTAATACCTCATAATTCCTGCGCTGGGTGTGACTGGAGTTGGGCGGCTGGTAGGCAATGAGCATGTCATTCAGGTCAGCCCAGGTGAAGGAGGTGATGGGTCGGGTGTGGTCAGACAGGTGTGTGATGAAGCCCTCCTGAGGGGGCTTGCTGATGTTGAAGACCAGCAGGGATTTGGGCGTCTCGCTGTCCTCTGCATCCAGAGCTGCTGTCGTCAGGGGCGTGAGGATGAACTGGTCCACCTCCACAATAAACATGGACATGAAAGCCGGTCTGGGGGGCTGGTTCGGGATGGCGTTCTTGATCGAGACTGGGATCCAGGCTCGCTCAGACTGCACAGAGGAACAAACCAAGACATCCGCTGTGAAATCAAACTGTGTGCCAACTAACATCGACAGCCTGAAGCCTGCACACCACATGCTAAAAAAAAACACTGCACAAGCCGTTTCTAATACTCAATGAACTAATACAATGAAATTCAGGTCAGACATGTAGCACTCCACTCACCCTCATTACCACCCACACTGGATATCAATACAAAAATGATTTATTAGTGACACAATTATTGTCAGTGCCCAAATAAAAAAAATACAAAAGAACTTAGATGTAATTGTCAATGGACCATCATTCATGCATTGCAGGTCAAAATTTTCTCATGGATTTGGGAACTCCAACGCTGTATATGTACAGTAGACATGAAGAAGAACATACTTGGTATATGCTCCTGCTCCTTGTGTCAGTGAGGTCGAGTCTAATGGCGATGTAATCGATATCAGGCGAGGGTGGGTCAGTGTGCTGGTACCTCAAGCCCATCACCAGAAAGTCCTCACAGGACACCTTGGTGGTCTGCACAAGCTTCATCCCTTTCCGGCAAGCCTCGTCTTTGCACTTTGCTCTGGCCTTGTTCACTACAGAGACAGCACAGCAGTAAGGACACTGATGGTGAAATTAAGAATCAATCAATGAGGACCAGAGGTTAAGAGCTAAAACTGTAAAACCTTCACATCTGCTACCACTTGGTCAAACTGTACTGTACTTAGCTAGACTGTAGTTACCTAGACTGCATTCTCCTGAGAATGGAACTACTTCATTCAGACACAGGAGGCCTTACTTAATTGCTGGCGGATAGGAACAAAGCTGTGGGGCTCATCTCCTCTGGGTTCTAGCTTCTCCAGCTCCCCGATGACCAGCTGCCCATGGGCGGGTAGATGCGTGTTCTGGGTGGACACTCGGATGGTGCACTCCAGGTTAGGCCTATGGTCGTAGTGGAAGGACAGCACATTTCCATCCAGGACGTCCGACAGGCCGTAGAACTCAGGCACCTCCAGGGACTTGGGCCCTAGCCTGATGACGTTGCAGTCGGGCTCCAGAATCTTCACGTTCAGGTAGAAAACTTCTTCATAGGTGTCTGTGTCTGTGAACCTGAGGAGACAGGTGCATTAAACCTCTTTAACCTGGCTCTACTCTTTCAAGGAGAATGTTCATATGCTTCTCATATTTTTTGAACACAGATATTTTCCAAAACAGTTGGAAAATATTCTTTATTAGCCTGCGTGGTGGTATGCTTTAGTATTGAAATCTCTCTCGGTAGTTCAACACACCTATACAGCCGAAGCATGACTCTGTCCTCACGTAGAATTGGGCAACCGTTATGGATGTATTTTATTTCATCGGCCAGGTAGTGGCAGTCAAACACCTAGAAACAAGAACACACCTGTAATATCAAATAGACAGAAACGGCCAACAACCATTGTTTCACCTCAGAACTGATGAAAGTAACACTTTAGCTTGTCAGAGTTTATCATATGAAGACACAAAGGAAGACCAGCATTAAAAGATTGCAGTTAGTCTTCACAACAACAATCATATGTGTGACTCAAGTTGTAAATACTCATAACTCATATCAGATGAAGAATATCAATCTTAAATCTCAAACTGTTTGGTGTTTCCTTTGTGCCTACATTATTAGACACAAATGCAGATATATAGAGAGGAGATGTTGTGAGAAAACAGGCCCAGCTCTCCGCTCATGAACACAGAAATCTTTTTTAATTGCTGCTTTGTTTTGTCATTTGCTGTAGATCCCCTCTGGAGCTGGGACCTGCGGGCACGCTGAGCCCATATAATGCGCTGCGGTAGGTGATCTGAGCCTTGTCATGCAAAGAGAGGAAAAGGCTGAAAGAAGCACCAAGGCCAGAATGTGTTTGAATCAGCCAGTGAATTCTCATGTGTGATGTGTTAACTAAGCAAGTGAGCCACATGGAGTGCCCTTTACACCCAGTGTTTCTGAGCGTTCCTCACATCAGCAGACATTAGGCAGAAATATGGCTCTCTGGCCTCAAATTGTCATGAGCCTAGCCCACATAAAAAGAAAAACCCAATAAATTATCATAAATAACACCTGCCAAATCCAACACAACTATGTTAAACATTCAAAACACATAGCTTAACAATAACTCTGCAATTTGTCAGTGTCAACATGAAGCTTGTAAAAGGGGAAAGCAAAGAACTTTTTAGACTAGACTGTCTGTTTGGCTCTGCTGTTGGTATGTCTTCATTACAACCGTCACCGTTGAGCAAGATTTCTTGGCCACGAAATAGAGCAAAACTACATGCCTCTTGCAGACAAGTATCTGGCAGCAGCGCTGTAACTTAATCACATGATCTAATTCAGATCCTCTCAGACTGACTGGGGTTCCTGCGCTTGCTGTCCAGACAATGGGGAAACTGGAAACCTCAATATGGCCGTTGCTAGAGACAGAGGCATGCTGGGATCGATGTGGTGTGGTTTCCGTATTCTCAATTGTGATGTCACGGCCTGCTGATTAACTGGCACAGAGCCTTCTATTTTCTGCACGGATACAGCCAGACATTAGAAGCTGGCAAAAAGTGTGCCCAGCCTCTATCTGATTGAACACAGATGCAGAGGTTTCCTCACTCAGAAAAATGCTTTTATGCAGAGGAACAATCACAAACACATTTTATGGTAAGGGATTGTAATGTCATCTTGACAAATGACTTATTCAGATATTTAAAAAATTAAATATATAAACAGTTAAGGGAATACGGCGATTCTGGCTTTCTGTTGAAAAACAGCACAAAGTACAACATGGGTTTCAGTCGGCACATGAGAGGAATGCAGCAGCAGTAGTGTGTCAAGATCATTCAGGTTTTCCAAGCTGCCTTTCAATTATAAGGTACATTTACGATTGTGACCCGGTGAAGAAACAGGTGTTTTGACTAATTATCCGTGTAATGACCTCATTTAAGTCAGAGAGATGCAGGGTGAAAGAATACCAGGGAGCCCTTTGGCCCTGCCTTGTCCTGGTGCAAGCCATTCGTTTTTATGTGCAGCTGCTGTCAAAGGCATTCATTTGTGAGCAAAAACATGTTTACAGGCCAGGTCACTTAAACTATCACCCAGGACTACTCAGCTATTTTTGAAAAGAAGCAAGGAAATGAAAGACACAATGCAATTATGTTGTACAGGGATTTGTCACAACTTTTTGGCTTTGAATGTGGAGTTTGGAGAAATTAAATTTTTTAATTTTCACACAAGAAGTTTCGTTGCTCTTCTCAAGCTGAAGCATTGACCTCCCCCCTTGCCTGTGCACCCTGTTTTCCCTTTGGTCCTTCTACACCACATCGCTTCCTGCATCAGACAAACAAAATGAAGGATGGAACCTGGGCTAGTACCTGAGGGGACACGGTCCCGACCCTCTGTGTGATCGGCTCGTTAACGACCACCTCCACCTTGCAGGCGTCCTTCTCCCGGGGGATGTTGAATTGCAGGTCCTCCTCCTGCAGGTAGGCCGACTGGCCCCTCTTCACGCTTAGTCCCTTGTTGACCTTCACCAGGGAGCCTTGTGTCCAATGGAAGGCCCCTAGCAGTAGCAACAGTGCCCCTGCTGGCCACATGGCTTCAGTTCAGCTGTGGCCCCTGCCTCCCTTCCCACTCATAGAACAGCCCACGCAGAGAGAGGGTGGAGGACAGGGATCGCTGTTTGAAGGATGTAGTTACCACAACCGTCGTGACCTTTAGGTGCCCTCAGGATGACGTGGTCTCTCCTGTTTCTGCTTGCGGCTCCGTCTTTTTCAGAGACGCATGGAGGAGGACGTGTGGAAGCCGTTAAGTTAAATAGTGGTGACGAGGCCTGGTTCAGGACGCAGATTATTCAGTGTCGTGGGATTGTGTTGGCTTGCCGTCCTTCATCAGGAGTGGAAGGTGACTGAAAAAGACATTCATTTAAGTGTTGTCAAAACAAGCAATGATGCTCTCCAGATTCCATAGAAGAAATCGATTGGTTTTCAAAAGCAAGTTCATACATGACTGTAGTCTTACACAAAAATGAAATAGTATGATTTGCCTCCATACTAAGTTTAGAATCGTTAACATGCAATGGCAGTTTCAAATCCTTCATATTCACAGAAGTCCAAGTTAGGGACTAAAGTACTACAACTATGTAGATGTATGTTCTTTTTTCTTATTCCCTTCTTTGTCCCACATTTGCACAAAGCAGAAATGTAGAAGAAATAAAGACCAAAATTAACACACCAAATACGGCTCCCATTTGGGCTCATGATGGTGCTGTGTAATTTTCAAAACCTCCATCACAAGCATATAACATGCCATAGAGGCCCAACACCTGGGAAAAATCTTTCCTCACATTCAATATTTTTGCAACTGACACATTGTCATTCTGCCATTGATTTTTCCCTCCTTCATGACCATTTAATAATCTGACAATTTAGCAACTGAATAACTAACTATATTGTAGCCAGAGGTCACATGTTTCTTTAGGGGGTCTAAGCCATGCTTTATTACTTGCATTATTTCATTTTCTCATACTCTATAAAGTAATTGTTATACTCTGTACATTACACATTGTACACAAAATTTCTGGTGGAAGACATTCCAAAGCTGCACATTGTCTCTCTGAAACAAAAATAAGCAAGTTTAAATATTTGTGTCATTCAAAGAGATCTTTACCCTTTCGTGACCTGCAGCCTTGATTAAAGCTGATACCCCTGCAGGTTTAGTGTGAGAAAGAGCCAAGGACAACGCTAATATTCACGCAAGCTGTTTCTGCGTAATTAGGAATGTGACACTGAGCAGCTCTGGCACTGAAGGTTAACCAACTTAGAGTGTTTGCATGAGCCAGACGAAAGCTGCAGCCCTTGTGTCCCGTGACCTTTGTCCGTGCATCTGGTGAGCATCTAAGATGTCCACTCAACAAGAGGATGCAGGGAGCAAACTTAAAACACACACAAAAAAAACAAAAAGGCTCAAGTCAGCCGGATTGTCACAAACATTTTTTTTATGTTGATGAAAGGAGAAATACAGGGCCTGAAAAATACAAAACCAGCATTACAGGATCTTTCTCAGAGAGCAAAAAGAGGATGCAGAAGGAGGAACTGCAGAATGCGTGGGAAGCCTGAAGCTTGTAACTGTCAGTGTTAGAATACTAGCAGAATTCTGTGGCTTTTTCCAGCACTCATAGTCAGAGACATGGTTCACAAACAAAAGGACACACTACATCTTATAAGGATGACAGCAATGAAACATAGCCCTGTGTGGCTTAATGGCTGGTCCATGTGCTACAGAGGGTATAAAATGTTATAGACTGAGGTCATAGAGTAACTGATGCGCTTACATCACCATGACCCGCCAAATCTGGCAGTGCTTTGGACCCTATTTTTCTGATCATCCATTTAAAGCACCATGACTGGCTCAGGTCTCAGGACCGGATCAGAGTGCCACGGAGCTTCTGCTAAAATGTCTCCCGTGATCCGGGGTCTCAAAGCCCTGTGTCCTGCAGAGCAAGTTGTCTCTTGAAAGATGACCTTTGACCTAGGAAATTCACGGGCAGTGGAATGGCAGGTCGGTGGGGGGGGGGGGGGGGGGCTCGGCTGTCAACACCGAGCACTCTCTTAAACGTGCTTAATTTCTCAAACAGCTCTTAAACAGCCCGTTAATCCCAAGGCAGCAGGATGTGATATATGGCTTTTCCCTCCAGTGTCAATCTGACTGACAGGCAGATGCACATATATCATAGTCACTGGTTTTTCTTTTTTTCTGTCTCAAACTCACAGCTTTTTCGGAGTTTGTTCTTAGCTCATTTCCTTCCACTTAAGACAGATGGCATGAATATGTGGATCCAGATTTACTCAAGTCCACATAAGCTGAGGAAGCTCAGAAAGGAGGCTGCAGACTTGGGTGATATAAAGCTTTAAGTGGGACAGAGAGGGAGGCCTGTTTGAGTCCAGCACATACTATATGAGGCACTGCAGCGCCTCTGAGCCCTGCGTCACACAGTGCTGACAATATCCAGAGAGTTCAGCCTACATCCCTGCACCAAGATAAATAAGACCACTGAGACACACACATACACACACTCTCTCTCCCACACACACACACACTCTCTCTCTCTCCCACACACACACACTCACACACTCTCTCTCTCTCCCACACACACACACACACACTCTCTCTCTCTCACACACACACACACACACACACACACTCTCTCTCTCTCTCTCACACACACACACACACACTCTCTCTTTCTCTCCCACACACACACACACACACACTCTCTCTCCCACACACACACACACACACACACACACACACTCTCTCTCTCCCACACACACACATGCACACGAAGGCACATTTTAATTGTCACTGTTGAGAATGCTATGCTAAACATTATTATGGGTGTAAAGCATCTTCTCTGCAAACAAACAGTCATAACCGTTATTATGGGCATTCCATTTAACGAAGGAAAAACTCACACAGAGCTCCCCTAAAAAAGTAGGATCAGGATTTCAACATGTTATAAAGAGGATATTCCAACCATAATTATTCCAACCATTAACATCAGATGTCCATTGTGATTACAGTACTGTTAATCACATAAGAGTAACTGATCTCTGACTCTTTACTCAAAGAAAACAGCAACTTTGAAGTCATCTTTGAAGATAAAGCCTCATGTTTCATTTATGATTGAATGTCGTGTTCACACTTCATGGAGTTCTGCCATTGAGTTCTGAATGAGTGTACGCCCTCAATAACACAGCGAGTCATAATAAATCAGTATTATAATAAAGCATTGAAAAATTCCCCCCATATTGCTGTTTTATGCTTTCTTTGTTCCAAGACCCATGCTTTAATCATTGAATAATCAAAGAGGAAAGCAATAAAAAAAAAATCTGAAGACAAATACAATAAATCCAAAAGCTGAACTGCCAGTGGTCACAGTGTGTTTGGAGTAAGCCTTAAATCTAAGACTCGTCTTCATTCATTCATCGCAGCCTCCCTTTTTGGCAGATATCCTTGCCAGCACCTCCCCCCTCTTCCTGTTCTCCTCCAGCACTCCCTTTCATGTGCTGCCCCCCCCCCCCCCCCCCCCCCAAACAGTCAGGAATGCTGGGTAATGCAGGAATCAGGCCAGGAGAGAGTCAAGCCCTCGACGATGCAAACAAAACAAGCCCACTTTCACAGCTAAAGCACAGAAATTACTTTAAACGTTCTTACCAAAAATATATGGTGTTAAACGAAAAAAAGGGAAGCTCCATTGAAATGTTTTTGTTTCACTGCTAATAAAGTTTTGGTTCTGTCACTGCAAAGTCAACATATAACAATGAACTTGGCTATCGACTATTAGACTTTATTTTTACTTTAGAACTGCTGTAGTAATGTTTAAAGGATGCACTCACTCTCTTGTATTTACACTGACTGCATGCACTGATTGTCGCTCTGGATAAAAGCATCGGCTAAATGTACAAATGTAAATGTAATGCCTCTAGCTCTTGTAAATTCAAAAAAATTTTTACTATCTTTTCGCTGTAGGAGTCTAATTTTTCTGTTTTCTTTTTTGTTTTTTTTTTTTAAGTAAAGCTGTTCTCTCGGTCAGTCCGTGTTAGACATTTTATACATTAGTTTCCTATTGTTACTTTACAAAAGATATTTTTTCTAAATAAACGTAAAGGTGCACAACATGATCTAAGAGGACAACAGCTTACAACAGCAATGACTGTACTCATGGAGCGAAAATACTCTGTGAAATCCGATTGGTTGCCAGTAGGTAGATCTCTCGAGCGGGGGGTCAAAGTTGCTAACTCGCAGGTCTAGCTGACAGAAGTTAATGTTTAGTGTTTTATCTCTTTTCTTCTTTGATCTCTTTTTCCTTCTTTCTCGCTATTTTCTTTCTTTCCCTCCTTTTTTTCTCTTTTTTTCTTCTGCCTATCGACTTCTTAAACACACGGGTCTAGTTAACAGAATTTAGTTTTTTGTTGTTGTTGTTCTGCCTAATCTACTGATCCACACTCGTCCAAGAGGAGGCGGTACTGCAATAAATAGCTGTGCTACAACTGGCGTAAAACGCCACTGAGGAAGTAGAAGGGTACGCTCCTCGACCGCTGCAATCCCGTCGTGCCCCGCGTACGCGTTTCGCCTGATCTCAGGCCTCGCGGATGGACCAATGCGCTTTCAGTTTATGCTCACAGGCATGCGGTTATGTTTTGCTCCTACTATATCTACCAGACCCACTTTCAGGCGAATTTCTTCATCAGTTCAAATGTGCAGCTAGTGTGATGGAAACAGTCATTCTTGTAGAGAGGGAAATAATAGGTACGTATTGTTTTATTCTGAAATGGGAGTGTTCAACAAAACGTGTGAACTTACAGTAGGCTTATTTCACAACAGACATTTCATTGGCTAAATGTGGTAGCCCCAAACAATGAGTACAAGCTAAATGAAAACGTTTCCCAGTAGTTTTAATTCAGAGATTTCCTTTATTTGTAAGGTAATGGCTCTGCATTGGCTGCTATTTCCAATTTGTTTATTCAGTACAGCGCCTGACCTGGTAGAATGTTAGAAGCTTTTCCACTTCACAATGGAGAAGACTGTAACTTTATATTTGCAGATGGAATAAGAGCAGTTTTGATCTTTGAAAACAGAGATTTCCCTGCTAATTGTAGACAGCTCTCTGAACCATGATTTTAGCTAGCCAGGAGCAGCTAGATATTTTAAAATGCAAAAGCTCAGTCTCAGAAGACCAAATCTGAATCTTCATTTAGCAAGTAGCCAGCCAAATCTTTGGGATCAAATGATTATGTTTTAAAGCTAAGTACATAACTTGGTAGCTACTGGTTTCTGGTGTATGAAATTGTTTTGCCTGCTTATCTTTTTTGTGAATTTTGCAGTTTTCCATTAACACTTCATTTATTTTGCTGCTGTGAAACTATCCACATTCACTTGCAGAGTGGTGATTTCTGCCCATTTGACTGACCCCAACAGCCAATCACGGTCTGTGTCCTAATGAATGCATTTTTAAGCTCCGCCTCTTTAGGTGAAGACATGAAAACAGAATCTGTACGAGACATCAGGGATAACACTGGAGTGGATCTGAAATCAAGTCTCAGCAGTAGTGAAGACATAATGGAGAGGAAAGTGAGTCAGAATGAATATGAGATTAGCAGAGAGGAAAAAGACATACTATCCAACATAAAGGAAGAGGAGGAGGAGGCAGGTGGGGGGAGGCAGTGGGAGGATGCTTTGAGAGATGAAGGACTCTGGAGTCAGAGAGAAATAAAGAGGGATGAACAGACTGAGGGAGACATAGCTGATCAGATCACCCATACTGACAGAGTGGAGAAGAATGAAGGGAAATCTGAATGCAAGGAAGAGGAAGGGGAGGAGCTGTCCACTCTTGTCACTTCCTGCTTGTTAAAACAACCAAGGGTGCTGATTCACAGATGTAAGATCACAGATGTTTCGGTTTCTGTGGAAGCATCTCTTCATTCCATGTCCAATAAGAGAGACCTGGGAGTGAGATCTCCATGGAGACGACACAAAACAATTGGCCAGTTGAAGAGACCCCAGAAACAGCAGTCAGCTTCATCGGAGAATGGGTGAGAGGGAATTATGAGCTAGACTGTGGAAATCTTCTCAGTGCTGCCTGTTTTACACTGAAAAATGTGCCTTTATGGTCTGTTTCAGGATCTGTGCTGAAGCCTCACTGAGCTCTCCTGTTGTCTCCCCCAGGAACCAAAACACAGGTTAATAATCACTCTTTCATGCTAATCATTGCTTATCATTTTTGTGATTTCTTATTTTCTTCTGACTGGAAGTGCATATTCAACTTTTTGGAATTTTGGCTGTGTTTGCTGAGGAACCTAAAAATGTTACAACTGGATGTGGTTCCTCGGCTAGACGGCCATTTTTAATGCGAGCAAATCATTTGAATGCTCATATATTATATATATTATAGTACCTGCTTACTCCTGCATTTCCAGTGATAATATCTTTATGCCTTGTCTGTCCTCAGGACAAACTCTTGACGTGTCCTCTCAGGTGTTTGCCTGCTCTCAGTGCCCATTCACTCACACTGAAGGAGTGAAGCTTCAGCAGCACATTGAGAAGGTTCTTACAGAAGAGCACATCAGGGTTCAGAATGATGAAACCGAAAACCCACTGCCTAAGTCCTACACAGGCACCCCAGGGCCCCTCACATGCTCCTATTGCGGGAGGAGCTTCAGATTTAAATCACAGTTATTAATTCACCAACAAAAGCATACAGGGGAGAGACCGTACCGCTGCTCTCAGTGTGGAAAGGGTTCCAGGAATTCAACTGATTTAAAAAGACACCAGCTGACCCATTCAAGGGTACGCCCGTACCACTGCGCCCAGTGTGGAAAGAGTTTCTGGAGTTTAAGTGTTTTTAATAAACACCAACAGACCCATTCAGGGGAGCGCCCATACCACTGCGCCCAGTGTGGGAAGAGTTTCAAATGTTTAGATTTTTTAAAGAAACACAAGCTAACCCATTCAGAGGTACGCCCGTACCACTGCTCCCAGTGTGGAAAATCTTTCATCAGGTCACATTGTCTAAAAATCCACCAGAAAACTCACACAGGAGAGCGTCCGTACCAGTGCTCCCAGTGTGGGAAGGGTTTCATTAGATCAAGCTATTTAACAGTGCATCAGCGAGCTCACACAGGAGAGTGTCCATACCAGTGCTCCCAGTGTGGGAAGACTTTCAGAAGTTCAAGTCATTTAACGAGACACCAGTGGATCCATTCAGAGGAGCGGCCATACCACTGCTCCCAGTGTGGGAAAACTTTCATCAGGCCACATTGTCTAAAATTACACCAGAAAACCCATACAGAAGAGCGTCCATACCAGTGCTCCCAGTGTGGGAAGGGTTTCAAACGTTTAGGTAGTTTAATGGTGCATCAGCGGACCCACACAGGAGAGCGTCCGTACCAGTGCCTCCAGTGTGGGAAGAGTTTCAGGAATTCAAGCTATTTAACAGTGCATCGGCGAATTCACACAGGAGAGCGTCCTTACCAGTGCTCTCAGTGTGGGAAGAGTTTCAGTCAGCCGGGAAATCTAAAGAAACACCAGCAAACTCACACAGGGGAGAGCCCATACCAATGCTCCAACAGCAAATCCACAGGATAGTAGTGTCAGACTGTGCTTTGCATAACCTCTGTTATTCTGTCATTATCATGAAACGCACATCATCAGTTGACGTGTACAGTGGACTGTATGAGTGATGAGTTGAATGACTTTTTAAAAACTGTATGCAGTCCAACTTGAAGATACGTTTTTGTTTTTTTGTGTAAATGGTTAGAATTGTGTGTTTCACACATAATTCTGTGTTCTCATAATTCATAATTCTCAGTACTCTTCCCCCCCCACACTGAAGATGTGACATTGATTACTTATAAATTCAGCAGAACACGTAAGAGGTTGCGTTGTGATCCTGCATATATAATTGCCTTAAGACTTGCCTTTTATGGTTTTTCCTCATGATCATTTATGATATGAAAAGCATATTTTGGTTGACTTTACAGTTTTTTTGTCATTCCTCAAGTTGTATAGGTTTATGGTCTAAATTCAAAAAACATTATTTTCCTAATAAAGTTTTGCTTAAATTAATGTGACTCCAGTAGATGAAAAGTATGTGATAATTAAACATTTGCAGCATTGACTGTTTTGGCCGTGTGAAGGAAATATGACCAGTTTATTTCCGTGATTTTGGCACTTCTGTAATAGTCAATGTTTAATTTAATTTATATGAAAATAATAATTAAATAAATTACAACCTACTAGAGAATCACATAAGCCCTCTATGTGCAATGGGCCGGCCCATTTTCAGTTCCGCTACCACACAGTCAAAATCACACGAGCTGGACTTATTATCATGCAAATACTACTCTATATAAAGAACAACCAAAATGTGCATGCTCTTTATGTAGCCTGGGGAATATTGTTAAATTATCATGGAAACCTACAAACTACTTACTGGTGCCACTCTAATCAATCTAAAATTCAAGTCAGAAAAACGCCACCTCGGTTAGCGAACCTAACGCTTGTTTGTTTTCAGGTGAGAGCACTAGATTCTTAAGGACATATACTGAATTGAAGCCAACATTATGTAATAAAACGTAAAAATAACAAAAGATGACGTCAGAGAGCACAGTCCGTGTCCTGGCAACCGCATTCCAAAGCTCGTTATGGCGCCCAGTGACCCACCCCCCCACGGAAGTGGGCCGGGTTTGACTTTAGGTATGCCATGGCAGAATTATTGTCCCAGTCCGCCCCTCATTATTAGTCACATGTTGGAAGACAGCACCCTCTCTTATAGTCTGTCTGTATAATGATGCAGCTAAACGTAGGATATTCTCATATTGATATCCTCATTCGTATTATTGCAAATGATGATACAAGTTTGTGGGGAAAACAATGATGTCCTCCGGTGACACAAGCACCTCCTTTCTGTTCTTCTTAACGGCAAAACCTGCAGCATATTTGTGTTCAGAACCAAGAGGTAACTCTCTGCCTCTGCTCAGAAAAGGGTCAGGCATGGCTAATTTCAGTGCGTTGTTTGAAAGCCCTGGAGGTCCGTTTGCTGGAGCTCACTTAATCTATTTAAATGGAGGCCAGACAGAAGGATGGGATCGATGACAGTGTGCTTTCCCCGATCCTCACAGTAAATGCATATCCAGCAAAGTGCTCTCTGTCAGGTTCCTCAACTGCTTCATCTGCAGATTACTTCAGATGATCCCTGTGTAAACAAACACAGAGCGCTGCGCTCTTAGGGCCCTTTCAGGAACACAATATAAGGTGGAGAAGTGGTTAGAGTATGAGTATAAGGTAGCGGCTGGAACACTACTCTTGGTATTGCAGTTCGATATCATGCGGACCCCTGAGTCATGTACATTAAATAATGCTTTGACTGATCCTGTAACTGTACAATACCGTAGGCCTCAAATAATGTCAGGATGTAGCAAAGAAAGAGGCAGCATAATTTATTGACTGTTCCCCAGGTATTGCTGACTGCTGTAGTTGTCTCTGCAGGACTAGTCGAAGCAGCATGGGGTCTGTGACATTGAACCTGGTGCAGCGATTGCACAGCCGAATCCCCCTGCCCCCCACACACACACACGCACCTCCCTGTGCCACTTTGAGTGTGTGTCGGGTGGGGGGGCACCCTGGAGAGGATTCTGGGAAATATGCGGTCAGTGCTATAGCAGGTTATGGATCAGTGGACAGTGAAGGAAAAGACTTTAAGGGTCAGGAGGTCATTGCTGACACACCCTTTACTGTTTTGTGATCTGATTGTTTTTTTGTTTTTTTATTACTTTTTTTCCATCTCAAACTTTCCACCTCAGATAAGCTAATTTACTTCAGTCAACCATTTAATGAGGTAGTGATGGGGGAGGTTGAGGTCAGTATAAATCCAGAAAAAGACAATTTTTGTATAACAAATGACTCAAAAACATTTTTTTAATGCACAAAAGAGCAATACAGTCTCACTGAATGAATACTTTTAACAGTACTATGGCTTGGGAGGGTTAGGGTTAGGGTTAGGGACAGCAGCAATGTCCTGTTCCACTCTGCCAAACCTTGCGGGGGTTGGGGGGGGGGGGTTTCCCTCACTTATTCTTAGTCACGTCTACTGTTAACATTCCAACCTTAATAATACCCCCCCAAGCAATGCGTAATGATCCATGCCAGTGCCCCCACCACCATCCCCACCCTCACCCCCCACGAAATTCACATGTCACCGCTCTTGTTAAACAGCAAACTGCTCTCTCACAGAGTTTTCAGTATGGATTCTCCCCAAAATGCCCCTACACCACCAGCGACCCCCCCCCGCCCCCCCCCTTCCTGCCCCTGCATTCCAGCAGCTGGGGGGCTGGAACTTGGCCTGTGTCGCTCGGCCTTGGCGGCCCTGCCTGTGATAATGACATGCTGCCCTCCCCAGGCCCAAACCTGCTTATTTCGCAGGAGCTCCAGCTCCACCATGTCTGCCTGGATGGGAGAGCAGCACAGCTGCCTTGGGCAGCCTTTTCCCCCCTTGCGGCCCGGCCTCTCTCCCTGGGAGACACCATGCCCTCCAATCTGTGGCCCCGGTGCCAGCTGCTAATGAGACAGGAGGGAACGGAGCAGGCAGGAATCAAAGAGCCCCGTTCCCCCGCTGATGGATCTCCCAGGGAATAGCTCGGCTAATTACAGTGTCCTGGGACCTGCTTCACTGCTCTGTTTCACTGGCATGGCCCTCAAGAGGTACATTGAAAAAGAACATAATATCGGAATAGACCTCACAACATATGGCCAAGCTCATGTGGTGTCCAGGTGCCTTTGGTGTTGACCAAATGTTTTTTTTTGCCTGTGTATGAATATCATTATACATATGTGAATCATATCCTATATATATATCATTAATTGATATATTTATAAATTTGATACAAATTCATTCCATTTGCTTTTCTTGCTTTTCCTAATAAAAAATGTAAAAACAAAAGTTGGTTCTGTATATATGACCACATAAACAATTTATATATACAGCTGGCTTCTTTGAATTTCAAGAAGGGGGTTCAGAGACGAGGGGCAGGTAGAGGTACAGTGAAAAATGATTGTGAGTGAGTGTACGGAAATAACCTCCCGCTATACAGCCGAGCCTCCAAGAACACGTTAATTTCTGGGGCTGTTTCTGTTTGATTAGAATCCCTCACTTGGACTCCTCGCAGCCCCTGTGGATCTTATCGCACTGTGGGGGGGGGGGGGGGGGGTGGGGGGGGGATTAAGGGTTCACCGTGGTCCTCTGTGGCTCAACAGAGTGTCTGTTGTCGACGGTGCATGCCTGTGTGATTACCTGCTGGCTGTGGGCCAGCCAGGGGGTGGGGGGGTTGGGGTGCAGACAGGTAAGCCGTTCCCCGACCGCTTGTGCTCACAGTGGCTGGGGTTCACCTTGCTCACTTTGCACTGTTTAATCACGTTATCATAACACCGTGCTGTGTGTTAAACTGAAGCTAAAGACATGTTGCTGAGATCGATATCAGCAAAGCTATTTCAGGCTAAGGGGTGGGCTTTCCAAAACGCCTCATGTAAATATCAGAAAAAAGTATGAAACAGACACGTTCATTATTTTACATCGTGTATCCCAAGCTAAGTGTAAACTGGTGTAGAAAGGATTGTTTGAGGAATACTCAGGATCTTCATGAAGAGTATTTTCAAAGTGTGAAAGGCCGGCCACACCTGTGCATTTTACCCATAAATTAAGGTATTTTTGGAAACACAGGGCTAAAAAATCCTGATTAATCTGAGGCCCCTGGAATAAATTTATAAATTTAATTAATGTCTGGGGACAATTCATTATGATTGTAATGATTACCTGACTGTTGCTATGTTTGGTCTGTTCAGACTAGTGGTCTGGTGTTGGGATGAATAAAACATCCCTAATGCAAGGCTTATCGTATGAGAAACCGAACCATCAGCCATGGCAAAGGGTAAAATGAGTACAATGGGCTTTGCCCCGGCGCGGTCCGAGCACAGGAAGTAAGATTACCTTCTGAGGATGTGGAAGGCACGGTAAAAGCCCAGTTCCAATGAGCCCATGTAAAAAGAGCTGGAGGAGATCCACAGCTCAGGATGTCCCATGTGGAGAGGGGATTAGGTCCGAAATCCTGCCTACACTCGGGCAGATTGACTCTGGCGACTTTCCCACCATCATCATCCACCCTGTCCAGCGTTCCGAAGGCTTCCTCCACCGCCCCTAGGAACGGGGGACGGACTCTTTGTGGAAGATCAGAAGGCATTACCAAGGAACGGATTACGTCGGCGCTGTGTGCCATGACAATACAACCAGGGACTGCTGGAGAAATCATCATCCCGAAGAAGGTGCATTTAAGCGCAAAGAGGGGAGTGTGCGGATGTTGTTTTTGTACAGGACGACTGCGGTAAGCCTCCACTCACGTCATCATAAGTCCAGATCTTATCTCCAAATGAGTTAAATTTAGCATTACGCGGCTATGGGGGTTCACCTTGGTATCATGTTCCGAACCCAAGCCTAAACACTGTCAGACCTCCCACTGTGCTATAGGCACTTTAATGTCTGACGTCTATCATCCCGCTAAACAAAAACAGCCTCTACCACTCTTCAAACTAACGCTCCCTATATTGTGTGATTGACATTATCTGTCAGGTTAACAAACCTGGACCCGCCCCCATGCATATCCGGACAGGTACAAACAAACTCTTGGGGATCCATTATGTACAGTATCCATACAAACATGGAAGGTAGACCTTAGAGTACCTCAATAGAATTACCTGGAATTAAACATGTATAATTTGCTAGCCAGTATTCTAGTTTCCTCTTTCACTCTAGGGACTCCCTGCCAGATCTCATAATTATGTTTCAACTACTGGTGTTCATTACACTAAGCCAGTGTCTGGAACACTCTGTACATGAGTACAGTCTGCTTTAGCAAATAGGATCATTTTCACCGTCACTGTGACACCAAGCTAGAGACTGAGAAACTGACTGTTTTCCAGTTATGAGATCTAACAATCCCGGAGTCATCAGCATTGTTCCAGGGGGGGCGAGATACAACATGTTTTACAGACCCTGGCTCTGATTATAAGGTTCGTTTCTCTTTGTAACGAGTCTAGAGGAAGTTCAATGCACAGTGTTGAAAGGATTTTGTGTGGGCCTGGAATCGGGGGGGGATGGGGGGCGCAATGGCACAGACACACAGATAGGTCTAGTTGTGGGATGAATCATTTTCAAAGGCAGACTTGACCAAATGTCCCCACAGAATGTAACCCTGCCAGACCAAACAGGCACCTCGTTTGTGTGATTACAGAAAAGGGTCCGAGCTAACTAAAAGATTCTGCTCACCATTAAAACCTAATAGATATTATTTGCCGAAGCAATCCATACAGTTCAGTTATAATATTAATTGTAAGAATCACAGGAATCAAAGAAATGTTTCTGTGATACCTGTCTTTGTTAATGTGATTAGAGTTTGTGTGTCTAAGGAGTTCCGACACAGTATACATATATACGTTTTTGTATCTGAGGATGAGAACAACACATAATGTTCAGTGAGCCATTAAATTAGTTACTTGAGGCCCTTTTCTGTGAAACAGTAGGGACCAGATTCAACCCAGCCGCCTTACACTCTGTTCTTTATCCTGCATTTAACCAAGCGGTAAAGGACAATGCAGAATGTGACTGCAATGAATTCCTTACATTTATTTGATCTCTAGCCCAATCAAGGAGCTCAAAGGCTCATAATGAGTTTAGGATATTAGAACTGCTTAGGTATGTGACTGTGTTTCATCCTTTAGACCTAAATAAGCACTTTGGTCAACTCTTTGTTGTTTTTAAATGTGCTTTGTAAATAAATTCACCTTGCCTTGTCTAAATAAAGGTCCCCTGTCCAAACGGGCTGCTTATACATTAAATATGTATGGCGTAAACACTGGTCAGGGCTGTTTAGTTTCTCATAAGGTATTCCACTCTTGGCTGAACTTGAATGTCCCGCTAGCAGAATGACACACTCCCTCTGCTCCTGTCAACAAAGCCCCCGTAAAATTCTGCCCTCCTCTACATAAGTGCTAAGAGCTATTAAATTTGCCTTTTTCACTCCCCTTTCATGGTTCGGTGCTTTCCATACAGTGCACTGAAGATCAATTCCAATAATTCTGTGTTGTGACCAAGCTTAAAATATGCAGCTGACTCCATAGCAGTTTGCATTTTGGCTTTAAATGGTTCTGCTTGTAGTTCATTTCTGAATTACAGGAAAAGGTGAATTTCATTCAGGAACATGCTGGCATGAATGAGTTATTCTACTAATGCCACTTCCACTACATAACCTAATTTGACTTAATGAGCGGAACTGAACTGGGAGCACAGATGTATAGAAAAGCGATGCTTGGTTTCATTAAGGAAAGGGGACCATTTAATTAACTGAGTGGCATAGTAGGGCTGACAGGCTGCAGGGATTGGTTGGAGAACTTAATGGTAGAACAATGTGCCAAGAAACTCAAGGACGTTCTCGGTGGGTGGGTGGTCACATGACCGTGATACGTACACAGCAGAGGACCCTCGTGCGTGCCGGGTGGGTGGGCAGCACCCCCAACCTAGTCTCACTAAACCAGGCACTTCATCTCTTGCAGATGCTGACCTCTGATTGGAGAATGGTTATTTAAGAGGCCAAAACTCTCTCCCGGGGTGCACATCACTGTAAATTCGGCGTTGATTTTTTGGCAAAATTTCGGAGGGTGATAATAAATTGCAGCCATAGGGGAAAGGTATGAAACAAATTCACGTGCACATGCTTTGAAAATTAGGCCAATATAATAACAACAGCATTTTGAGGTGAATATCGTTTTAAAGCTATAAAAAATGTATCTTAGAGACTAAGATTACCGTTACATATGTAATTACAGACAGGGATTTACATTGATAATCTGAAACGTACATCTCCAATTAAACTTGATTTAGCGCCAAAATGTGGAAAGACAGCTAGCTCTTCATATTAAAGCAGAGAGAACAGTGTAGCATTCCTCAAAGCCGGAGTTGAATTTAAAGAGCCTCTGATTGTTTCACTAGAAGTCACAGACAAGTTTAATTTTCTAATTCATTTGAGTCCATTGCCATTCACAATAGAGGCAGAAACAGTACAGTGACGACAAAAACAATACCGTTGTAGCGTCACCGCATCCAAGTCCATCACCGCAATATGTGTCGTTATTGTTATTATCATAATTGTAACTATGCATGTTCAAAGAAACTTCTCAAAAACTATTATTTTCCGTCAACCAACATTCATTGTAGGGTGCAATTTTGGTCTTGGAGGAAAACCTAGTGTTTTTTCCATTGACAGACCCGCGGTCCACAGCTGGGAACAGCTTGTGAAATCTGGCTTGAGACAGCGAGATCGACTGCGTTCCCTCACAGAGGACCGCCGCTGCCTCTCATCTCGCTAATGACAGGGTTCCAGGCAAGAATTTCCCAAGCGCGAGGAGTGAAGGAAAAACCCCAGAACCACAGTCCCCTTCTGCGTCCTGCACAGCGCGGGCTGACGATGTCCCCCACTCATCGCGTGGAAAAAGTTTAAGTATTTGACTTGATTGAAATGTCAGAGCCGTACATCAAACGAGAAAAAAAAACACTATTACATCACGACTCTCCATGCTTCAGTGAATGCATTACACTCTGTATATATATCCTGTGCGTGTTTATCTGTCAGTGATCTTCAAGAGAGCAAGAAGAGGAGAAATAGAATGATAGAAGTTACATGTATGTAAAGGAAGCACTTGTATGTAAAGGAATTTGTAGACAGAAGTTGCTCTGACATTCTACTCCAAAATTCCCCAAAACACATGTCCAACCTGATGAGGAGAGATCAGCCCTCTCTGCAATGAAACATTTCAGCTGTCACGCAGAGCTAATGTAACTCCATCTGCCGTTTCTTGTTGCTCCATGAGTAAGAGATGGGAGTGTGTGCTTTGTAGATATCCCCAATAAATCTCAGAAGGGAATTCAGACATGTATTATTTGAGGGCCAACCCACAGACATAGAATATGGTATTCACAATATATACAAATGCAAAACTGAAAAATCTACAAAAGACAGGAACAGTCTCTTAGAGTGAAACACACATCTAGTAAAAACAAACACTATTCACCAGAACTTTGCCCTAAGTCCTTTGGAGGTCCTCTACACAATTCATTGAGAATTGTGAATATAGACAAGCGCAACCCCTCACCCCCACCTCCAACCCCCCCACCCCCCCCCAATCCACAACCCACACACACCAAACTGTATCCCCAAAACGTAGCTCCCCCGGCGTGCCCTCTGCATGGCTGCGGCTGTGAAGACGTGCTCCTACCTGAGCCGTTCACAGCTGTTTCTTCCCCTGGCTTGGAGTCCCTAGCGCTGCCAAGCGGTCCTCCACTTCCCACAGCTACTGTCTAATTGACAGAGCGGCCTGCTTCCTCCCAGACAGCAATCCACACCCAGGCGGGGGAGGAGAAAGGAACTGCTGTGCTGTTTGGGAGGCTGGACCTCTTCTGCAAGACTTTTTTTTTTGGGGGGGGTGGGTGGGGGGGCAGATCGGAGTGCAGAGAAACAAAGATAAACACTGAGGTCTGAGATCAAAGAGGCGTCTTATTACTGCACTCGTAATGCCTTCTGTTGTGATAACACCTCCTCCATTAAATAATTACAAGCTAGGAGTGCTGGCATCTGTTATCTGTTCATCATGTAGATGATGCAGAGGAAAGAGTCCTCTCAAGACAGAGCAAAAGTTTTTGTGAGTGTATGTGCCTGTGTGCGTGTTTGCATATGTGCGTTTTGAAATCAGTCTCTGCATATCTCCTTTGTGTCTCTTTTCACATATTGTGAGTGTATGTGCCTGTGTGCATGTTTGCATATGTGCGTTTTGAAATCAGTCTCTGCATATCTCCTTTGTGTCTCTTTTCACATATTGTGAGTGTATGTGCCTGTGTGTGTGTTTGCATGTGTGCGTTTTGAAATCAGTCTCTGCAAATCTCCTTTGTGTCTCTTTTCACATAAAAATGATTCAATACCGTGGCTTAGACCATAGCAGAAGTGGTTTTATGATTCTGAAAATTGTGTTTTTGATGCATTAAAATTATTAATGCTTTGAAACACCTTGTATATTCCATAACCCATTCATAATCAGTGAAGTAACTATCCGTAAATGTTGAGAATTACTTTGTCGTATTAATTAGGTAAGAATATATTACACTGAAGAGAGATTATATGGGAGAAAAACAGGTTGTATTAGAAGCTGAGTGATTTACTCTGTGCTCAGAGCAACATGTTGTGGTTTTTATGAACCAATCAAAGGTCGCCATCCATCTGAGGCCATTGGCTTAGTGACCTCTGTGCCCTGGTTGACTTAAGCCCTTTGTTGTTGCCAATCATTCACTCACCACAGTGCAATCTCAAAAACCTGAACACCACTACGGCACTTCCCTAAATCTTGCCTTTGTTCTTCTCGGTGAATATGGAATCCCTCTAATGGCTAAAGGGTTAAACCACTGCAGAAAATCTTACAGTCATCAATGACAACTGTGGACACTTCTTGGTTTGTAAAATATGCTTATGAAACAAAATGGTATTTTATCTGATGGTGTATCTTTCACCTCCAAACACACAAGCACTTGATAAGAATTGTTAGTGAGTGAAATGTTGTAGGAAGGTCTGGGCTGCATTGTGGCTCATTATATAGTCTGTAGCCCACTTTTGACTGTGGATTGTTTACAGTTCCTCCTGAGCCAGACTGACAAAGAATGTTGGTTTTTACCGGCTGAAGAGTTAAGTAGAGCCAGGTTTTTTGTCTTCAGGTTTGACACAGTTTATGTAATTATAAGAGATCGCCGTTACGTTCATAGCCGCACAGCACTCTGCAAAGTGTGTCTCCATTGCTGTTTCTTCTCGATCTACTGTTCTCAGGCTCAAGGTCAGTTAAGCCTCATTCCCTCCCACTTGTGCCCCCAGGACCACAAAGCTATTGTGTTTACTTTTCCTTTCAGTTGAAGCCTTCAGTCCCTTAATTTTGCCCCCATTTTTTCAGGCCCGTTTCCATAGCAACGCCTGCCAACATTCAGCTCTGTTGGCCGGAGCAAATAATTAATCCCTCAACTGTCTGTTAATATAAAACAGATTAATAAGTAATAAGCGGCCTGGCTTCCTAAAGAAGTCGGTAATTAAATTACTTAAAGAACTTAAGTCTGAAAGTTTAAGTAGAGCTTTAACAGAACCCCAAGTTATGAAGCAACAGATTAAGAATGAAAGACATTAATATGGAACTTGTTTTGAGTCATGCTTAAGGGTTTTACCAACATAACACTTTAAAACCTAAACAATGACTTGAAACAATAGGACATAATTATGAATGTAACCGGTTAGCTTCTATATTAAATAAGCATAACAAGGGCTGGAGGCTTATTACATTCTGTCTAGAAAAAACAGTCTTCTGTTTTTGAACAGGAAGCTAGCAGGAAGCAATATATTCTCACGGTCCCACATAGGAAGAGAAGACATAAAATTTTGTACACTGGGAATAAAAATAATCTCCTATGTCTTTCATAAAATAAACAATTGTGTATTATAAAATGGTTTCATGTCTTTAACTCTGGAAAAGAAAACGAGTTCATATATGTTGCGCAGATTGACTGTAATGCAGGTAAACAGCAACAGAGAAAATCCACCTGCTTATCTGTGTCACAACCTTATTGAGATCTATGATCAATTTCACAGAATAGAAGCGAAAGCCAAGCAGGTACAATGAAAAGGAACGTTCTGTCTTTTGAGAAGTAATATAAGCTATATCTTCTTGACATGTAGAGGATACACAAGAGACATTCCCCAGTGTTACATAGTGCAGTTGTGGTGAGCAAATGTATCACTAACGCTAACTAACAATGCCCCGTACTGCATAACAAGAATTAGAATTAGACAGCACTTTCACAAGTGCATGTATCATTCTTCCTTTCACCAGAGCCATGGCTGACCCCTGCAGTGGTGATCCAATTAAAAAACAGTAAATAAGGGGAGGTTCGCAACAGGTTCTACTCCAGACTGTGTATTTGTCCCCCAACCCAACGGTTTCTGAGAATAAACAAGCTTTTAAAAGGAAAAAAATAATAATTGTATCTGATCAGATGAAGTGCAGCAGGCTGGAACCCTTCTCTGTCACCACGTAGGCCCCCCCAAGGAAGAGCTGGTGAAAAGGCCCCCTTTTCACCACCTACAGCCAGACGCAGTGACAGAGACGGGGCCTCAGATAGGGGCAGATAGAGACCCCACTGATCAGGTCCTACACAGCTCTGGATAGTGCTGTCTTGATCAGGGCAGAGATAAGTCCCACTGGAAAGGGAGAAAGACAGGCTGGGCCCCATGCATGAAAATCCTTCTATTTGACATATAAATACAAGTGTATCCTCTCTTTTTCTTCATAAAAAAAACTGTTTGGTAAAGTTAATTTTGGTGATCACTGAACTCACCGAATTGTGTGTGTCAAAAAAAAAACATATTTTTTTAGCTCCTATATTGTGTGAGTGAAGGGGTCTTTACCCTTTTAAGTTGATTGAATCAATGGCATAATTTCTCTCAATGAGCTCCTCAAAACTCACAAAAAGTGAAAATAAGGAAAAGAATATTGAGATAAACAATTTTCATAAACAGGTTTGTGATGCAATGGCTTTGAGCAGAGGCATGCGTTTCGGATACAGTGTGGTAGCAGGCTCAGGTTAGGGATATCATTCACTTTTTTCTGGGTTCCATCTGTGATGCATTTTGCAGGTAATCCTGAAATAACACAGGCTTGGGGGGCCCATGTTTCTCCAAAGATCAGAGATGCTGTATGTCCTGGTTAAGACCTCACTTCCTCTGGTGGGGGTCTGCATGGAATGTTAGACCCCCACTGTTGGACTGTCAAATGCTGTCCAATCATAATTAAAATGACAAGTGCTATCACTGTTACCACGACAACACCTGCATATCTGAATGAGTGACCCAATTGGATCATATCTATCCCTCTGAGTATAAAGTGTACTGCTTAACCCAGTCATTAAAATACACATGACGGCAGTACCTCAGCGTTCAACTATAAAGACATACTAAAGCGCATTCTTTGTATTGTACTGTCTCAAAACATGTGACTGCTTCTAAACCTGAGTTCATTAAAAGTAAAACTTGACAATGTGACCCTACAGCAGAAAAGCAGCAGATTGATTATATGTTCAGCAGGCCGTTTTTGCCCCACGGGCTAAAAAACAATCGCGTTAATGGTATGGCACTGGGTGGTTTCTGTGCTCATAAACCACCAACTCCGTGACGATCTCCAGTGTGTGTTCATCTGCTCGGGGAAGCTCACATTCTTCACAGGTGAACGGATCTGCAGGGTCATGTACCCCAGGCTCACCTGAGCAGACGTCTGTGGGACCGTATCTGAGGTGGTGCACACATTTGCTGGAAAAAAACCTTCACAATTACATGTAAAACCAGAGGTGGGGGGGTAGGGGGGATGAGGTATGAGAGAGCAGGTTATAACAACAGTCATTCTCAAATGTATGGTTCAGATCTCCTCATGACATTTGTCTTTCATTTGATATACCATACCTCACTTCTGCAAAACATAATGAAATGCTTTGCCATGCTGTAATGGTAATTCATATGTTTTTGAATACCTTTGAAATTAAAAAGGAGACAAAACATACCGCAGCTGAAATGTTGATGAATTGAATCACATTGAATGTTGATAAAGTGAATCAAATTGCTATAAATAAAACAAATAAAGTACAAAACTCAAACCTGATGGTTCTGCCATCACTGCTCACTCTCTCAATCTCTCTTTCGCTCTCTCAAAATCTCTCTTCTTTATCTTTTTCTACCTATGCCTCCCTCCCATTTCCTTTTTTTCTTTCTTTATTTTCATAACTAACACAATGCAGAATTCTGTTCTGTCCTCTCCTGAGGAAAAGAATATTATCCAGTTGGCCCTTTTTTGTCCTAAGCCAATTATCACGCCACTGTTAAAGAGCATTTTATTTGTGTGCCTGAGGACGTGGGAAATATTTGCCTAATGTCTGCAGTGATACACAGGCAGGGCTAGGAGCGCTTGGTCTTGAAAGCGCTTGATCTCTGGTTAGCAGCCTGCTTTTGATAGGATGTCTTGAGTCAGGCTCATTTTTCGGGTTAATCACAAGGGAAGTTTCAGACCATCCAGCGAGCATGCTGAATTCCTGTGTCTTCTGGAATTTTGGTGTTATTTACCTCTGCTATTAGCATCAGTTAGTGACAAACAGACACTGACACTTCGAAAAAAGACTTTATTAAAGACCACTGGCTTCAACAAATACATACTGTGGTCCTTCAGTCACAAGGAAAAACCACCAGAGCAGCAACTAATAGCGTCTGCTAGCATTTTTTTCTCCTTACCGGCTCACTCCTAATTCATGTTTGATTGGTTAAAAAATTCTTGACGGTCTTGTACTTTTTTAAAAAAGAAAGAATATCCTTCAGTTAAAGCTTGAGCAGATCAGTCGCATTTGCCCTTATCCTTTTAATAGAAGGGAAGTAGGATTTCAATGCACATGAGAGAATAACTATCCTGAGAGAACAAGAAAAAAAAAGAAACCCTTGATCAAAGTGCTACCTGTTTGATGATTTCAATGTCAAGAATGTGCAGGAAATGATGTGTTCTGCAAAAACACCAAAAGAGAATTACATTACTCCCTTCATAATTTAAGCTCACTTGCATTATAAATGCTGTTTTTCAATCGTGTTTGGTCTTTTGGCGGGATGAGAGTGAAAAGAGGCTAGCCTGGGCTTTTTCATGTTTATATCTGAGGTGTGAGTTACGAGCATTGTGCTGCTAATCCTGAACAACGGGGAAAGGTAGAAAAGGAAGATAACTGATTTCTACACTGAAAACAACACTGGGCCTGTGTTTTCAGTTGGCAAACGTTGAGATATGAGGCATAGTACAAGACCTGCCGACTGCATGTGACAACAAGTTTGTAACAAAACATCTGTTCTGTATGTCTTAGCAACAGTAGCTCCTGTTTGCTAAACTTTCCATCTAGTGCTGACGTGCATATTATTTATTTGCACTTATTGGAGCTGTATTTGTAATTTTTTTCCCCTAACCAGATTAGTTCAAGTGAGAATTAAATGCTCCTTTGTCGTGATGACCCAGTGAATCAACATACCCATGTTTGGATTGCAAGGACCAATCAGATATAAGGGCTATTTAGGTGGACAGCCAATTGTTGTAGGATTTTAACCAAGACGCTGAGGTTAACACTCCTGCTCTTTCGACAAGAGCCGTGGGATCTTTATTGACCACCGTGAGGCAGGACCTAAGGAGTCATCCAAAGGACAACACCTTCTACAACACAGCACCGTCATCACTGTGCTGTTGCATTGGAGTTAACTTTATGGAGGGAGGAGCGCCCTCTACTGGCCCATCAGCACCCTCTCTAGTAGCAACTTTGCTTCCTCCTTAAATAATAAAATAAGATAATACTTTGTTAACGCCACATACAGGGATAGTGCAATAATGTCTGATGCCTCCCTTGTAAGTACTAACGAAACCCTCCCCTGCTTAGCTTCAGCAGTTTGACATTTGAAGGGTTCAGGATGGTATTTTTGGATAGGGGAGGATATTCATCCATGAATATCCTTATTAGCAAAGGCATGTTGTTTGTTTGCAGCTGAACCTCATGTTTAATAGAAAATGCCCATCTTTTTTAATGTTTTCTTTTTACCCTCATATTTACAGGTCAGTTCTATTTCTTCTTGATCCAACAGTGACCCCTGTTGATTGACACTGGAACTAAATACGTTACAGACGATTCATAGTTTTTTACAGACCAAAGAAAATAAGGTCTTAACCTCCTGGACTGTGTGCTGACCAGAAAGCAGAACCAGAGGAAGTTCTTTGAAGCATTCGGTTGGTTTTGTCCTGTACTGTATGGGCAAAAATCCAATTTAAGGAGTCCATCTGAGCATGACTACATTTCCTCAAACTTTTGTAATTTCAATGTGCAAATAAAAAAAAAAATGAAAGAAAGAAAGCTGACCCAACACTGCAGAAAGCACACTTGCAACATTTTACAGGTTGAAAAGTAGCCCTAATTTTACATTTTACAAGTTAACTACTTCCAGACCAAACAAAGCACAACTGTGTCTCTTGTCCGCTGGTAACAGTGCGGCTACAATACATGTCAAATGGAGTGTGACATTCCAGGGGTTTTATGTGTGACCGGTAATTGCTTTCCCGAAGCTGTGCCAGAGGGGGCCAGAGTGTTTACCACTAATTAGTGCATAAACCCCCCCCCCCCACCCCCTGCCCAAACTCACCATCAGCGTAGGATCCAGCTTCTGCACAGCTCTGCAGGTCCAGAGGCCCAGACCCGGGTCCCCATTCCGCCAACGGTGCTCAGATCCACTGCTCACGGACATGGGTTTGGGGTGCGCTCCCGCGGCACTGCTGCTGCTCCTGTCGGCGCTCACCCTCGCCCTGCTCCCGGCCTGGGCCCAGCCTCTGGAGGGGGACCCCCAGGCCCCCACGGAGGACAGGGAGCTGGGAAAGGCCATTCTGGAGATGCTGCATATCAACAAGCTGTCGGCGCCCCAGCGGACCCAGCCACACCCCTACATGAAGCAGGTGTACCTGTACCTGGACTCGCTGGAGCCTCGAGACCCAGCCAGCTCCGACGGGACACTGGTGCAGAGCTTGAGAAGCATCCAGGGTAGGTGATGTACACCCCGTCTTCTGCAACGAGTTTCACTGTGCATGCCGGCTCAGATTTCATTACTATGAAAAATGCATGTTTTGTTGATATAGGTCAGTGTCTGCCCCATTTATTCATTTTATTTCAGTGATTTAGATCTGAATGCATAGCATTCCAGAACTGTTGAGCACTTCAGAAACAGAAATGAGTTAACTGAAATGCTTCTTTCATTTGAGGCACTGGTGAAAACCAAATTGGGAAAACATCTAATTCTGTTTGTTCGACTGAAGTAAATGGTTTGAAATGTCATTGGATCACATGAAAAAACAAACTGACAATTGTAATTAAGAAATCCATTATAGCTTCATAACGTTATTACTGAGACTTAAATATATTTGAAACTGAAAGTGACATATATTTTGGTAATGTTAAAGATAACAAAGATGCCATTTTAAAAAGTATTATCAAAGTAATGCCTTTACACTTGTACTGCAAATGATTAAACGGTCAGACAAAGGGATTTCCTTGAGCTGTAACTGCAGTCAGATTCAGCCGTCAAATGCTTTTAAGACACATTGGTACTCGGGATGTACCCGAATACGATATTCGGAAAGACACAGATGATGCGATGGAAACGGAAATTTCTTCGACCCGAATTTTCACGTTATTATGCGGAAAAGAAACCCATGACTGACTTGTCTTTGCATCAACCAGTTGAGGATCTTCAATTTATTCATATCATTGAGGATGTCCATAAGATAAAAATGACCATTCTGCAACACAGGACTTAAATTTCAGTAACTGGTCGTTTCATTTGCTACACATTATTGAAAAGTGATCGCTGTATTCCACCGAGTCAGCGCAAAGCACAGTCGACTGAAAGCTGAATGTTCCTGGCTATTACGCAGAGAAACTCTCACATCGAGGAGGAGGGTGCGTCATGTGCGGGAGCTAGCGAGACAAAGGCCTGGAGTGACAGCTGTAGTTTTTAGCTGTATGTGTTAATGTCCTCCGTTTAAAAAACCGAGTCGAAATGCTGAAAACAAACTACGTTTTACATTGTCAATCAATATTCAGTATCAGTGGTCAGTGCCCCCCAGCTAGTTTAGGCGGGTGGTGATAGGGTTCAGATGAGTTCCAATAAATGGAAACTTAGTTCAGTAGGTGAAAAAATTAAATAAAACAGGCAGAACATTCCCGTAATACAGTTACAAATCAGCATTGATTTAGCTACAAGGTTGTAGCTACTATTTGCCAAAGCACCAGAATAAAAACCAGGCTGTGTGAGAGCCGGAGTCTGCTTGTTTCACCTGTGGTGTTTTTGGTGTCAGCCAATCAGAAAGTGGGGAGCAGGGTGCGTGGGAGAGGGATAGTGGGGGGAGGTGGGGTAGGTAGGTGAGTGGGGGGGCAGTTGTAGTCAAGATTTCATTAGCATGCGACTGCTCCAAACCCATGAGCTGAAATAGCTCAAATGGTTGGACCACCAACTTAGACGCATGGCCTTGTACTCCTTCGGTGCTGAGCTTTTGAAACTTAGCTCTGTACCTTATCCTCTGGTGTCTTCAAAGTTTGCTTCAAAGTCTTCAAAGATTAGTGTACCGACACCAGCCAACCACTCCCCTCTCAACAAGTTCAAAAGTTATGGGGCAGTTGACCTCAAGACTTAATCAGCATGCGCCATCTCCGAATCCACGATCTTAAATGTCTTACACAGTTGGACCCCCAACTCCAAACGCGTTGCCTATGTACTCATTCGGTGGTGGGTGGTCGAAGCTTAGCCCTTTATCATCCTCTGGTGTCTTCAAAAGACTAGTGTACCGACACCACCAGTTCAGACAGATCATAAAACTTAGTTTAGGTAAAAATAAAAGTAAAACCTCAGAGAGAGAGAGAGACAGTATGAGAAAGTACAGTATGAGGATCTGAAATGTCTTTCAGAATTACATGCCAATATTAAATCAATTTGATACTTTGAAAGTACCAAAAATGCATTGCCGATGAATATTAGGTTAGGAAATACAACATCTGCCTGGTTTAGTGTGACTTCCTGTGTGAACCACGCCCACTTCTGGTCATCTTTCCGAATTTAGAGACATAATTTTTTTGGTTGAACTGATACAGATAATGATGTCTCTGTAAACCTCCAATTGCTACTATCAAGCCCATATCTTGCTAGTGTTATGAATTGAACTTCACAGGTAGAATAACTTTTAGTTAGCGTTGCTACAGTCAGATTTTATTCTTTCATAAATGTAGGTGCTCAGATATAAAAAGACTGCTGTCTGATACAAAGAATTCATATAAACCTCGGGTGATGTTAAAATAAATACTAATTAATCATGGCTGTGCAGGTAAGCTACACCTGTGCACTACCTGCACAGCACACACAATTCTTTCCGGATGTGATGGATTTTATTTCTTTTTTTGCAAAATCAGGCTGGAAATATGGAACTCCAGGCTGGATCTGGTTCAACGTGTCCCAGCTGAAGCCCCCCATGGTGGTGGTGGAGCTGGTCCTGCTTCGGAAAACGCTGCATCCCGAGCCGCTTAGTGTTAGCGTGGCTGTGCACAGCATCTCCCCGCGGGCTGGAAACCTGACCGTCAGCGAACCCCTGGAGGAGAGACAGCTGACCCTGGACCAGCTGCCGCCGTCCGGCTACGACGTCTTCAACGTGTCGGCAGTGCTGGGGCGGCGTGGGTGGGCTGAAGGCGGGGGGGACGGCGGGGGAGGGTTGGTGGGGTTCCAGCTACGCTACACGGACGAGAGCGGGAGCCTGGTGCTCCATGAGGCCCTTACACAGAGCCTGTACTGCCTCAACACCAGCTCCCTCAGCGAGCCTCTGCTGGTGGCCTACCGCACGCGTCCGGGGCCAGGGCAGCTCCACGCCGCCGCCCGGGGCCCTGAGCGTAGTCAGCGGCAGTACTGCGGCACCGGCCGCAAGAGGCACCTCCCATCGGTTCGCCCACAGCCCTGGTGTAGGATCCACCAGCGCTACGTGGATCTCAGCAGGGGCCGCCTGGGTGAATGGATACTGGAGCCCAGAGGGTTCAACAGCAGCTTCTGCAGGTAGAGCGCTGGAGCAACATCCCTGCTTCCCCAGTGCGACGAGTTTCACCCAGCATGCCGTCTCTGACTGCATCACACTGAAATCATGTGTGTTTTGTTGATGTAGGTCTGTAGTGTGTGTCTCACTTCTTCATTTTATTCAAGTGATTTAGGTCTGGGTTCAGTCAACGTTTGGCCTTCACCTTGACTTTTAAGAAGTTAATTTCATTTTCAGTTTTTTTTTTCATCATTAACATTTTGGTGAGTTCAGTCATTTCCAAAAATAACTCAACAAAAAGTCTTGTGGTTGTTTCAAGGTCAGACGTAAGGACACGCTTTGATTGAACACAGACATTGGCTATGGGTCAGCACTGTCATGTCAGTGCTGATCCTGTGAGCCTCACTGATCCCAGTCTTTGGCTGTAGAGCAGAGAGGCTCAACCAACTCCTGCAGCCATAGAGTTTGCTGGTTTTTATTGTTATTGAATCATTGTGGGAAAAAAGATACAAGGTGATTTCTCAGTAACTCAACTCACCTGCATTCCTGGGTCCAGATAGGTCATAGAGTCTGCCTGTTTTTATTAGTAACAAAATGTAGCGGAAAGAAGAGACAAGTTGATTGCATAGTGACTGAACTGACCTGCATTCCATGTTCTAAATTAGTTGCTGATTTTATGGTGGAAACAAAAGAAAGCAGGTCATGAGACTCTTCAAGACCAGGACCCTGTGATGGTACATCAACTTCACAACTGAAACTGTAGACATGCCAAAGTAATTCACATGTAATATGTATTAATCCAAATGCTATCCCATGTGTCCCAGCGGTATCTGTGACCTTGGAAACACAACAGAATCACTCTTTAAAGACAAACACAGTGGAGGGCTCGCAGGCAGTGGGTAAGTGGGAATCCCTTCTGTGTGAGCAGGATTTGAATACTGTACTGTGAAATTACCTAAAGAGGAATGACAGTAAACATACACTGCACGCCACCATAATAATGTAATCAATCATTTGGCTTCTTCTTTCTTTGGTTTCCTTCTCTTTCAGGTCTGGCTGTTCCCCAGAAGAGCTATCATCGCTGACAGTTATGTACAGGAGTGACTCAGACAGCACTGTCATCGAGAAGCTGAAAAATATGAGGGCGGAGAGCTGTGTGTGCCGACCCAATGACCCAAAATAACGATCGGACAGACACTCGCCACATGAACACACACAGTAGTGTACCAAACAGAAGTAGAAAACATCTGAAAGTTTAAATCCTCATTTAATATAACAATGTTAATTAAAGAGACAATCACAGCAGCATTATAGCACCAGGAAATGGTTTTTAATCTAATGCTTTACTCTTTACGAAGGCTCTTCAAACTGGGGGCCAATGGTGTCCCCTTTGGGCCTTGAATGATATAGATGAAAAAGTGTTACTGAATATTAGATTAATCAAGCATCTAGGGGGTACAGAAAATAATAATAGAAACACTATTTTATCTTAAATTAAAAAGAAACTATATTTTAAGGTTGAACATTGTTTAACTAACCACGGACTACGGCATCCTTTGTCTTCAGAACTAATACCATTCAACTTGAAATGCTTTGATAAAAGTTGTTAATTGTCTAGCTATCTCACACCTAAGCATTTACAAAAGGCTCCTACTGTGCTTTGTTTACCCATGTATATACCACTAGAAGTGGACGTACCCTGCTCTGCACCTTAGAAATGCTTAGACTCAAAGGGTAGAATATGTTAATGACAGCATCAACTCTATAAAGATACCATTATTTATATACGACTTCTCTGTCTATAAACATCAACAAAACCATATTCCGTTCATGAAACAAACGGAATATTAACTCATTTCACCACAAGGGGGCACTAGAGAGTAAAAGTCAACCTTTTTTGAATAAATACTTAACTTTGACTGAGGGCAGACCAGTCCCTCATTAGTGGACGCGGGAAGCCCGATAGAAACCCTGCCTATGTACTCCAAAAGCTGCATTTCAGACACCATGTTCGTTGGCTTATTCAAGGCTATGAACGCTATAACCGCTCTCTGGTGATTAAATCAGTGTAATATATAGTATGTATAGATTATATTAATTCTGGATTTGTGACTACTTTGGCGAAATTTTGTTTGTTTTATGATATGCTACGTCCCCGGATAATACAGCAGGTACATAAAGGGGAAGGCAATGAGTAATACTGTTTTGTGCATCTAGTGAACAGCAATCAGCTGTTACAGTATACACACACACTCTCTAAAATCACTTCATGCTGAAATAAAATACCTAATGTAAATATTGTGTTCACGAATGAGAGACATATGAATAATTGATGCAAATTCATTTATATTCATTGCAACAGCTAAATAAATAATTTGCTGAGTGTGTGTCTTTATCGTGGTGTATGTCCATTATTTTCTCAGACTATAATCCCAAAACCTTTCAGATAATAACAGATATATTTTCGATAAATGATTGGTTTCATGTAACAAACTTTTATTTATCGCTTGAGACCAACTCTCTTCTAATCATTAAGCTTGCTTGTAGTGTTTTGATTTTCCAAGGGTAAATCCAGTCAAGTCTTCCGTTTCTGTCGTCCTCTGTGAATTGTCACGGGTTAGTGATACTGTATCTCTTCATCTGTATGTAAAACCGATTCAACATTCAGTAATTGGCCAATGAGACCTACTTACAAGATTTAGGGTGGAGGCGCGTGGTGCAGATTTTTATTGTTAGGATCCTAGCATTGAAAATCGTATTTATAAGGAAGTTTTGGGAATTGAATGTGGATAAACGGTGATGAAGCACCTCGTCTAAAACCACTGTAAACTTTTGTTTTCACACTTACTGTACTACAACTGCTCTTTGCTGTTGACCACAGGGGTGCCGAATAGTATCCCTCCCACTCTGGAAACCCAGAGCAAAGATAATAGGGACAACTATTAACATCAATTCTCTATCATCAAGTCCTCTTGTTTTATTCATATTTATGAATGAATATAACATGACCAAAATATTAAATCAGTATTGAATAAAATCACATTTAATTTTATCACAAATATACAAAATCAATGTCTGTTCACTCATTTTATACATAGTATCATAACAGTAAATGCACGTTTACATCTAGACTTCCTTTTGAATGGGCTTGCTAAAGGTTAACGTTTGGTATTTCTGTATCTGTATGGTTACGAAAAGTAATTTACAAATTCTGCAAAGTTTTAGACAATGAGCGCAAAAGATGGGGTGGTTCGTAAGCTCGCACTGTTTGTCGCCCTCCCTTCCCTCTCTTTAAGACTTCAAACCACACAAGCTACCGCCCTTTTTTAGAAAAAAAAAAAAAAAAAACTGACATTGCCAACACCCTAAATGTCTCATCAAAAATGTACCCCTGTCATCCTTCACCGCAGGAGTATCGCAGCGAATTCACAACACACTAACCTCTATCTTGGCGGTCTTGTTCCAAACCATTTTGGATTCCGTGCTAAATAACGGTGGAGGAAGTTCTGCCCATTGCAAGACAACCAAGCACCCGATTGGTTACTGATCCAGTCCGTCATAGAACAGCCATGTCTGGGAAGAAATGAACCCAACTCATTTGTGACATCCGTGGGATTTAGGTCCGCTAATCTAAACTGGATCGTAATAAGAATATCAGCGCTATCCCTTTTAAAGAGAAGCACAGGCGTTTTTGTATTGTAAGCAGCTACATTGACACTTGCGTCTGTGTCAGAAGGAAGCAATTATGTTTCTTTTATTTAAAGACCAATAAAACAGTTAGAACATTTTAACACTTCGTTGGAACCGCGCGTCCTGTGTGGGTAGTCGCCGGATCGCTGAACCTGCTGCCTTACTTATTTTATATGATTCCATAGCCTTGTTTTTATTTTGGGGGACAGCGTGTGTTGATGAAAATAAAGCATGTCAGGGAAGCATTACAAGGGTCATGAAGTCAGTTGTTGCATCAAGTATTTTATATTTGGATTCAACATAATATTTTGGGTAAGTGTATTTCTTTCAATTGTGCTTTTACTTTGCGTTTTATTGTTTGCTAATATTAGGCCTACTTACACTGGCTGTTGATTTTATTAAATGTAGATTTTCTTCAGGTTTCTAATGCACACGTTACTGCTCGCGCGCGAGTTAAATGTACGTTTCATAAGCTATGGCCTTTACGTTGTACTGCGAGGCTTTTGTTCTGGTTTAAAGACAGTTGTCTCCTTAAATCTGAGCTGTCCATGGCTTGATAAACTGCTGTCAGGCTTTTTGAAATTGTTACAATGCGTTACCCAACCTACAATTGCCCGTAGAACGGTTGGTGTGCAGCTAGTAGCGAGCAGCCTGTCATATAGAGGCAAGTACGCGTTCTAAACACTGATAATCCGATTTCTCTGTCGTCCTCTGTCATTGCCAGTTTGATTATCTGTGCAAGCGTTTTTGTCTTGTCATATTAAAGAATTGCCTTGAACGGTGGTGGTGATTATTAGTTGGTGAATAGTTATGTTTAACTTGTCGAGATGTCTGAACACGCTCATTAACGCGGAGCTGTGTATGGAGCGGCGTTAGGTTACATTCTCCCGTTGTGTTTTTCGATCAAACAATAGAAACAAAATCCCTCGGTGTATACTTGGGTTTACAGCAAGGTAATATCTTAAAGTGCTGTTGTTAAGCTCTCTCTGTTTATCTTTGAATTGTCTTATGTTCACTTCACCTCGTAATGAAAAATATTATTTTTTAAAATCTGATTTGAGCAAAGCAGTTTGAGGACCCCTATGAAAATGCTTTTAGCATATTGTGTGAATGTGTAATATCATTTGTATTAATTTTTTTTCTCCCCCCCCCCCCCCCCCCCAAGCTAAAGGTGTAGGAAGATGAAAGGACTGTGACAACAAGAAAGAAAATAAACAGTTCTTCACTACTGACCCAAGACTCTTCTGTCTGACTTTTGTGAGCTAAGGTGCAGGCTGACCACGGGTTTTTTTATAGTTCATATTTTTATGATTTTTTTTTAATATTTATAAACATTCATGCTCACCCCCACCTACACACACACACACAGACAGACACCAATATATAATCGGATAGACCAGGATAGGTTGTGCTTACACATGAATGAATGAGACAAAATGAAGAGGTTGGTTTAATTTAGTAGAGAAAGGCTTCAGCGTGCATTTGGTTCCTCTGGCACGGTCATTCGCCAGATGCTGCCTGTTCTGCACACATGACAGCATTCGCTGTATTACAGATGGATCGGTCGAATAGCGGGAAAAACAATTCTGTGCATTGTTTACCTTTTGAGCAAATGATGGATAAACCTTGTAGAACAAAGATACTGGTGATGGCACTGTCAACTATGAGCTTTCGGGTGATGAAGATTTAGTCACAAAACACCGAATGGTTTCCTTCTTTTCTGTGAATAAATAGTTAAATATTTGGTAAATGAGATGTCCTGGAAGAGGTTTGGTTTTCTGAGATGTCTCCATCCTCAGGGAATTTAGTAAGGGTGGAGGGGGGGAGCTGAGGGATAGAGTTCTGGGGTGGGGGGGCGCATTCTCACTGAGGGTTGATGGAATTGATATTGACACGGATAAATGCTCCTTCTTATGTTCCCTAAATCAGCCTGCTATTCCCTGAAAATTTAATCCCATTCTCTCCCCCACTGCCCCCCACCCCACCCCACCCCCAAACCGCCTTTGTTCCCTTTGCTCCTCCCTTTCTCCTCCCGTCTCCTGGGGCGGGTCCACCCCCCCACCCCCCGCTGTACTGCTGGGGGAGAGGAGTGTGACTTGGAGGCCAGCTGTCAGCTCAGAGTGGCAGCCTCGTGAGCGAGAGTGTGGGAGTTCAGTGGCCTCCATTAAACTACCCCCCCCTCCCCAAACCCCACCGTCCTCCTCCCCATCCACCCCGTCCCTGAGACAGTGTGCTACGATCTTTTACATTCCGATCTCTCGTGTACGGTCTGTTCTGGTACCCCCTCGCTGCTAACCGCGCGGCCCGGAGAGAGCG
Organism: Albula glossodonta; assembly: GCA_019788955.1. Classification (NCBI taxonomy): domain Eukaryota; kingdom Metazoa; phylum Chordata; class Actinopteri; order Albuliformes; family Albulidae; genus Albula; species Albula glossodonta. The sequence goes on from JAFBMS010000149.1 coordinate 803,006, forward strand.
AGAGAGAGAGAGCGCACCACCAAATCCTTCCGCTCTGTCACTGTCAGCTGTACGGAAAGCTTGGCTGTGAATGCCAGCAGATTTTATCTGGTCCCCGTTGTCATGGGAGCATCTCTGAGACACCTCGGTGGGGGCTGACCTTTGCTGATCTCATGGGCCTCTGACAAGAGCTACAGTATGCTGGAGGACCTGGAGCCGTTCCTTTGGGTGTAAGCAAATAAACTGAGAAAACTGTTTTCAAGTGCAACAGGCGACTCAAATGAATAATATACTAATAGGTGATCATTCCCTCAGGGCTAACACTGGTTCTAATGACAGTTGTGGGGCACACAGAGTCATAATCTTTATGTTTATTTTATATTACTTTAATGTAATTGTACCCACGGCATCACATTAGGAAATCATTGGGTCAGAAAAAAAAACGGTGCTTTCTGTGCAAGGGACTGTGTCATGGATTTTTAGCATTATTGTTCAGCAGCTCCACTAGTGAAGGGGAGAGAAAAATTCCATGGGTTCTGGTTTGAGTACTTTCGGCAGTTTCTCTGTTCTGCTTTTTGGCTCTCTGACTCATGACGGTTTGAAAGAAGCCCTTGGAAGTGTCGCTTTCGGTACTGTGTTGGGGAACCTGCTCCCGTTCCTCTTTGGCAGACAGACGGAGGTGTAAGGCCGAGGCCTGGGTGTCTGCTGTCTGTCAGAGAGGGGATGCACATGATGGCTTCACCCACGTCCGTCTGCAGATAAGCACCCAGGGCGGGGAGACACACTTCTGCTTTCCCAGGTATGCAGACAGTCTGAATGGAGCGAGAATGTACGCAGAATGGGACTTGGGATTGCCATGGGAAAATATGTTCTTAACCTGTCTCTTCATTTGCATATTAATACCCAAAACAAGCTTCATTCCACTTGCAAAATAAGTCACTTTTTCTCACTTCTGACTTTGGCAATTATATATATATATATTTCCCCCAAGTTAAATATCTTTTTTGCTGTGTAAATCATTCTGACATTCTTATTACTTAATACATAAAGAGGCAGAAATCTGAAGATTTATCTGAATGGATTTCCAATTTTTTTTTTTTCAAATTAAAAAATGTTTCAGTCTGAAGACAGCTCAGAAGGGCAAAATTTAACTTCACACATCAAGCTACTGACTTTGTCAGTCTGTCAGATGTATAAATAGAGCAGAGGTGAGCTGGCTTGAATAATTTATCACCGGGTTTTTCAGTAGGTACTGTTGGAGGAGCAGGCTTATACCACAAAGTCTCAATGCCGTATCTTGTCACAGGTGAGGACTCTACCCTCAGTTCTCTTCCTCTCACAAAATAAATCAAGTTCAGACTGTCTGCAAAGTAACATAAAACCGTCTTTGAGCTGCATCACAGGGCTTTCTTCCTTTGAACCTTGTGCTTTGCTGAGAGTGTGAGAGCTGTGTGCCGTTATCAATCCTGGTGTTTTATTCACTGTGGTTAACCACGAGAGGGGGACAGGAAGCCTGTTATTTCAGCAGGCGCATGTGTGCACCATACTGGATAAACGTATGAGTCAATGCTAAATAGGTTTCATTGTGACAGGATAACTGGGAGACTATGATAGGAGAACAATATTTCAGTCGTTTCCTGGCCAGGGGTTCGTTCTGAGGTCCTTGAAGTGGAGGGAGTGGAACTCGGGTCATGCACTGCATCGTACAAACCACTGCAGTAAGAAACGACCAGGGGAAACTGAGCGACACGCCATCACCTTCCCTATCGAAAGCTGTGAGGCAGTGTATCACAGGCCTTCTCCAACCTTTAAAAAAGCAAGTGCACTTCCTCATTTGTGAGAGGACCTGGACAGCTGCCTACTGTAGACTTGCAGTTACTGTATGTAGGTTTCCGGAAATATCTAGGCTATATACTGCGCACAGAGAAATGAAAATGGCACCAGCGGCTGCCCTGACTTGGGATAAGTAGACAGAAGGGCTTGATTGTAAAAATGTGCGAGTATACCCTTAACTACACTGCAGATTATCAGTCAGATGTGCGCATTGATCTTCGTTCAGGGCTGGCTGGGGTTTCTGAAATACCCCCTCAGTGCTGTGGTGTGAAGCACCAGTGGACTTTCTGTTCTTATATGGTTATTGCCATGTTGATGGTTATGGTTATAGTTATGGTCAGGGTTATTGCTGTGCCTTGATTCACTTGAGCATATCCAATGTCTGAGCGGTGTTTACCTATCGTAGATCAGAGAGAACTTGTTTTGAGTCCATTTTGGTCGACCCCATTTCATGTCAGCACCATAAAACACGATGGAGGTCATGTCATTTGTGAGGCTTCATGGCATTCATGATGTCACAGGATTCATGACATCACAAATGGGTGGAGCCGCCACCTGTGACTGACAGAGTTGAACAAATGGTTGAGATTTGCTGTGGAGAGAGAAACTCCAAATTATCGCACCACCCCTTATGGTGTTCATGAACACCAGTACTGCAGTACAGCGCTCTGTAACTGTGGGATTCAGAACACCGCATGCTGTAGTATTGGTGCTGAACAGGACGGCTCGCATCGAACATGCTTTCAGGAAAGTGTGATGAGTTCACTTCAGGGGCATGTCTTTTTTTGTCTTTTCTTTTGCCTTTGAAAGTTGAGCGAGTTCACATCAGGGTAAGATCTGAACTTCATCCCATCAGGGCCTGCGTGCCGTGTTTCAAATTAACATGTGACCTCTGTCTGGCTAGGACACATTCTATTAATTCAGTCTGCTTTAACCTACTTTCAGGGGACCCTTTCTTTGATAAGCTGGCTGGAGAACTTCAAAAAACCTCAAGCGGCACAGCTCCTTAAGTTCTTCAAATGCAAGATCGTTCCCTCTTGGAACACTTCAAAATAAACAAGTAGTTTATGTTTTAGGTTATTTTTTTATAATTTAAAAGAAATGCTGAAGTACTGTAAGACAGCCTAGATTTTCAGCTAACAGAAATGTTACATGAAGGTTAGGGAGTGTTGCAGTTAGGTTTTCATGTGATTGTGAGAACATGTGAGGAAGAATATGCCCTAAACAGTCATAGAACATGTTTATTGTTCCAAACAAGCCATGTCAGAGTCACAGAGGAACATTCTAGAACAGAACATTACATTTTGCATGTCAACATACATCTTCCCGTTTGTTATCATTTAGTTATGAAGAAATGGAGAAAATATGGAGGCTAGGGTTGGATAAATCTGGACAATGTTCCTAGCTGAAGTATTGACATGGCAGGTCTGTTCAAGATCCACAACATCCGTGATAAGAACGCCCATCCACAGTTCAAAGTATTTCTCAACTATAGTAACAGAACTAGATAACTTCTGTAGGCCACTCATACAGCCTTCCTTCTGTTTCAGGAAACTTAATGAATTTGTGTGTGCTGAGAACATTTAGTCTAAATTTCATAATGTTTCTGGAATGCTCTGAGCACTAAAGAAATGTCTGTGTCTTAATCAAGACTGTGATGGATTCACAGCTCTCCTTCACTCCTACTCTTCGCTTGCATCGGTGACTCAGTCGGTAGTCGGGAATGTGCTTGCTTCTAACAGAACCGTCTGAAAGGGTAATTTTCCCTCTTTTTACAGCGGGCATTCTTGGTATGCACTTGCAGGCAGGGCCTCTGTCTCATGCTCATGGTGCAGGGTGGTTCTGGATTCCAGGCTTCACAGCTCTGAGCAGGGCAGCTGAAGCTGAAGCAGGGGGTGTCCCTGACAACAGCAGCCAAGCTGAAGCAGGGAGCAGCTCTGAGCAGGGCAGCCAAAGCAGAAGCTGAAGCAGGGGGCAACCCAGAGCAGCCGAGCTGAAGCTGAAGCAGGGGGCAGCCCAGAGGAGAGCAGCAGAAGCTGAAGTAGGGGGCAGCCCAGAGCAGCCGAGCTGAAGCTGAAGCAGGGGGCAGCCCAGAGCAGCCGAGCTGAAGCTGAAGCAGGGGGCAGCCCAGAGGAGAGCAGCAGAAGCTGAAGTAGGGGGCAGCCCAGAGCAGCCGAGCTGAAGCTGAAGCAGGGGGCAGCCCAGAGCAGCCGAGCTGAAGCTGAAGCAGGGGGCAGCCCAGAGGAGAGCAGCAGAAGCTGAATCAGGGGGCAGCCCAGAGCAGCCGAGCTGAAGCTGAAGCAGGGGGCAGCCCAGAGCAGTTGAGCTGAAGCTGAAGAAGGGGGAGACCCAGAGCAGCTGAGCTGAAGCAGGAGGGCAGCCCAGAGCAGCCGAGCTGAAGCTGAAGCAGGGGGCAGCCCAGAGTAGCTGAGCTGAAGTTGAAGCAGGAGGGCAGCCCAGAGTAGCCGAGCTGAAGCTGAAGCAGGAGGGCAGCCCAGAGCAGCCGAGCTGAAGCAGGAGGGCAGCCCAGAGCAGCCGAGCTGAAGCAGGAGGCCAGCCCAGAGTAGCTGAGCTGAAGTTGAAGCAGGAGGGCAGCCCAGAGCAGCTGAGCTGAAGTTGAAGCAGGAGGGCAGCCCAGAGCAGCCGAGCTGAAGCAGGAGGGCAGCCCAGAGCAGCTGAGCTGAAGTTGAAGCAGGAGGGCAGCCCAGAGCAGCCAAGCTGAAGCAGGAGGGCAGCCCAGAGCAGCTGAGCTGAAGTTGAAGCAGGAGGGCAGCCCAGAGCAGCTGAGCTGAAGTTGAAGCAGGAGGGCAGCCCAGAGCAGCCGAGCTGAAGCAGGAGGGCAGCCCAGAGCAGCCGAGCTGAAGCAGGAGGGCAGCCCAGAGCAGCTGAGCTGAAGCTGAAGCAGGGGGCAGCCCAGAGCAGCCGAGCTGAAGCTGAATCAGGGGGCAGCCCAGAGCAGCCGAGCTGAAGCTGAATCAGGGGGCAGCCCAGAGCAGCCGAGCTGAAGCTGAAGCAGGGGGCAGCCCAGAGCAGCCGAGCTGAAGCTGAAGCAGGGGGCATTAGCAGATGTGACTCATCGCCATCCTGGGAAAGCCCAGGAACATGAAATGTGAAAAATGGACAGATTAAAGAGATTCAGCCTCATCCCCACACTGTGAAGGAGAGGGACGCTTCGCTGTACTCTGACTGCTGGCTCTGCAGAGCCCTGTGGCACAACACAGGGTCTAAAGACTAAATTCAATTAGTTTTTTTTTTTTTTTTTTTGCTTGCTCAGGAGGAGCCAGATCGTCTCCTGAACTGTTGCTTGATTTCTGTGTCCTGTTGGAGTGGATCGCGCTATCCACAGTGTGTGAGCAGTATTTAGGTAGTCAGGTTGTCCTGCTGTCTGGAATAAATGGATGCTCATAAACTTTCATGTTGCTGCACCTGCAAGTTGTTGCAGAGCCAAGGAAACTGTCATAACGATTATTTTAGATTTCATTGTTGGCAACAAACTAAAGTGACCTATTTTTCTTGCTTGTTGTTGATAGCTTCTTGATCCAGGCCCAGTAGAAAACTGTTTTCTATAGCTTTTTTTTCTGAAAATAGGCTAGACTTATTCCCTCTTTGTGTTTAAAAATTTCGTTGGCTGTTTCTGGAGCACTGAAACCGGGCACGCTCTCTTCCTGCCTGTTTTGGAAGATCGCCGCTGAGCCGCGGTCGGTCGTGGTTCCGCACGATGTGAACTGCCTGAGAGAATGTGCACTTGGTTCAGCAGGGCTGTCTGTCCCCTGTCCTCCTCCCCCCTGTGCGGTCATTGAACCGGCAGCTTGCGGGAGGGTCTCCCATTATTGCTCATTTGACAGCACCCCCACCCCCCACCTCCACTCCACGCCAGGGTCTCTGGAGGAGTCACCATGGAAACGAATAGACCCATTCTCCCATATAGAGTCGCCCTTCAATATTTATAGGGGAAGCAATCTACAGTGAAGGCCCCCAGAGCAGTGGCAAAGACGGCCCGTGAACCTGCTTTGATATGATATTATGTAGATTGCCACACATTCTGCCAGACAAAAGGAACGTTGCCCTTTCTTATCATGTTTAACAGCTAATCTGGGTCCGTGAAAGAGCTTGACACAAAACTTTCTTTTCCACATATTTCAGACACTTTAATAAGCCCTATCTGTGGCTGAACCACAGTTACCAGTCAGACATTCTGCATGTATTAATCAGAGATAGGCTTAGTAATCTAAAGTATCCCAGCTCAGTGTTGTGATGTTGAATATTGGAAGGCTATCACCGCAGTGGTTTGAGCTCCCATTCCAAAATCTCAGAACCGCAATTAGCCTCTCACTGAACTTGGATCAGAGGGGTAACAGAGGCTGATGCTAAAGTTTCTTGAGGCAGCTGCACCTTGACGTGAGTGAAGTTCCTACTCCCTCTTCTGCTCCAGGGCACCTGAGCCGGGTGATGTTTCCCTGTAACAGCGGTGTGGTGCTCTTAGCGTCGTGTCCATGCGACACTAGCCACAGGTGCCAAGCACGCAGATCTGTGGAGGACCCTCGCCCCCACGCACCCCCGGCCAGCTCCGTTTCACGCCATTCGTCCACAGAGCCCTTTTTGTGCCCCCAGTTCTGCCAGCCGCACCTTGCAGTCTTTCGGGCTGACTTCATTTGTTCCCGTAACCAGCGCCTGTTTATTTTGACTGGAAGCAGTTGCGTCGAAGGTCTGTTTTTATTCTGGAAGCAGTTTTTTTTTTTGTGTGAGCTATTCATTTTCAGAGTTACTCATGGCTGCCTTGATCCAGATGATTTTGGGTGGCGTTCCACCAGCAGGAATTAGCTTTATTTATGCCCAGTGACGCTGTGCTTAGAATATCTATTCATCTCCTCCCTCACTTTCAGTGAGATCTATGATCTATTGATCATTCTGTTCCATTTTTTAAAATGTATTGTTTAATTAAAAGAGAGGGCACATAATAATGACAGTGTTAACAACTATGTCATTAGATACACAGCTAGATTTAGCTATAAGATTCTATATATACACACACACACATACAGTACTATGGGTACACTGATCCTACTTTTTATCTCCCAATACAGATTTGGGTACCTGAACTCCAGGTATCGGCCATTGCTGAGTATGAATCTGATACCTGCGCTCTTTTTTCATCTTGTCTTTGAAACCTGTATACCTGTAATCCTGTGTGGAACTGATTTGGATCATTCTCTTATGCTTATAGTGTAACATGAGGCTGTAAGTACATTCACTTCTTAACTATAAACCAGAAGGCTTTGTTCCTGAAGGTCTGTAAAATTGCTATGTAAAAATTTCTATAACAACTGTGACTTAGAAACGGTATTGATCCCCGATCCATCTGATAACGTCAGTATCTGTGCCGACACGTGCATTTTAATGCTGGGTATTGAATCAGTGCAGCTCTGCACAGTACATTATGGAGGGCACATAATGATCAATCATTATGCATGCCGTATTTACTGAGGGCTATGAAGAGAGTATTGATCTGCCCTCAGTCATTACGTCAGCTTGATCGTGAGAGAACGGGAGCTGCTGGTGCACCTGATATCGGCAGGTATTTCATTCCATAAGTGATCGGACAGAAGGGCTGTTTGGCTGGAGTTGCTTATTCAGACAGGAGAGAAGGGGTGTCTGTTGACCATTTGATAAGGGGATCGCGGCGAAGCTGCAGTGATACAGTGTGAACTGACCTGGTTCAGCTCTGCCCAGGGTTGAGCACGCGGGCTGAGAGAAGCTCTGCCAAACCTGCTGCTGTCATGCTCGGTAAACAGGAATCGCGCTGAAGGGAGACCTGGGAATGCATATCTCTCCGCTGCTGCTTCCTGGTCCATTCAGGCGTGGGTCTCAGTCTCAGTCGTAGATCCGAGGCTGTTATTGACTTCCTGATGTGTGCCCCCCGCCCCCCCGCCCCCTCCCTCCAGGCAGTGCTAAACAGTGTTGCCCACTTTATGCTTCCTGAATGTACAATGTGGCATAACAGAGTTCTCCTTGGACTGAGGAGTGAAAGAGGAGGCCGCATTGGGAGACCTGCTCTGCCTTTGCTGGGGGGGCGGGGGGGTGACAATATGGCCCCTCCCAGAGGAAAAAAAAACGGAAGCTACCTCTTCCCTGGGCCATGTCTGAGTTCATGCCTGCTGGGGGTCGGTGATGGTACTGGCTGGTGTGTGCTCCCAGTCTTCGCCATGCTCTGTGATGGGAGGGTTAGAGTGCCGAAATGGGCACCTGTACCTACATGCTGGTTTACGCAGTCTTTTCTTTTAGTCAAAGTGTGAACAGAAGAGTGGACGCTGAGCTCAAAATTATTTCTCCTCCAAATGAATTCTCCTCAGACCTTCCTTAGCTGTTCCATTCCCAGTACAGACAACTGAGGGACTGATCCGCACTCATACGACACACTCATCTAGGTTAATACAGAGGAATATCGTAGGCCCCCAGACAGCTTCTGACGGGGCAGGACTGGAGTTATTGAGCTGTAAAGCAGGCCAAGACCTGTACATACAGGAGTCATTCATCATTCATTGTGTGTGTGGTCCATGCAAGAAAACTGAACCAACCGGCACATCGATGGAACATTGAATATGTGTCCGCTGAAAACTCCTGCTGGTAAAACTCATTAATACATGTTAAATTTACGCTGTATTTTATTGTTCGCTTGCCTTTTTTTTCTGTTTCTAAATGAGTTCCAGTAGTTTTATCACATCAGTATCTGTATGTCTATGGATTTATGCTGCTGTCACAGTCTATGCGTGAAATAGCTGCTAGCAGACTTTACATACTCAGCAGACGGTCAGGGTTGCCCAGGGTCAAAATGTATATTCATGACCAAATTCTATGTAGGAACATATTTTAAATCATTGTCATTATTTATGGTAGAGCAGAACAGAAAAAAAAAAAACATTTTTTGATAAGTTTGTCACTGTAATGAGAGCTCATACAGTACGCGTTCCCTGGAATTGCGCTGTGAAACTGGACTCTGGAAAAACGGGCCGTCGTGCATGGGGTGGAAAGCGAGGGTCGATGCTGTGGCCCATTATGGAAATATGGGGCTGAGCGCAGAAGTGGGTCACGGGCCGCGTCCGTTTGGGAGTCAGATAATGCCCCCAGTGTTTCCATCAGGAAGCGGGGGCTCGACCAGGGCCTGTGCAGCTCCTGCACAGCTTGTGTCACATGGGGGGAGTGCGGCGGGTGGGTGGCTGGTTTGGAGTGTGAAACGCACCACGATTCACACACTGTAGGGCCTCTCGGCCATGCCGCGCCGTCTGTAATGGGGGTATGCAGCATTGGTCCTGGGGTGCCACAGGCGTCTTTGATTTCTGCTGGGCTTGAACCCCCAACTGCATGATCGTATTTGTTATTGGGGCCAACAGAATGCATATGACCATGTGCTGGAGAAATTATTTCACCACTCACACTGTTGTACTCAGACTTTAATGTAGCCCTTGGATAGAAACAACCCTAGAAACACCCCCAGCACCCCAACACCAGGGTAGCCTGTAGCCTGTTTGGGTAGCCAAAAAGGTGGAATGTGAAATTTTAGATGTTTATCTTGTTCGTTTTTAAGACCAAACCCAATGATGAAGCATTTTGCTAATTCTGCTGACTTAGAATTCCATGAAAACAATTTAGGCAAATTGTTTTCAGTCATCTGTTTCCATTGTTTATACTATGGTTTGTAAGAAAATGTTGGCTGATCTCACATGTGGTATGAGTCATTTAAAAGGTGATTATGACACTGTGTGTCACCTATGGAAAGATCAAACCAGAAATGTTGTAATGATTGTAAATCAGATTTCTGTTGACATCCCTGTAGCAGTGTTATATACTGTATGTAGTATGTCGCATCTCTGTGAGTATTAGTCTGCTTATATATGTGAGTATGCATGTGTATGTGTATGTGTGAATACATGTGTGTTTGTACATATGTGCATGTATGTGTCGCTCTGCTTCACGGAGCAGTGACTCACTCTAGGCTGAGAGACAGAGACGAATCCTCTCCGTTGTCATGACAAAAAGACCCTGAGGCCAATGTGTGGAGGTGGGTGCTGATGGCACATTTGCTCCAGAGAAAAGATGAGTGAATGAACAACCCTGGAAGAGCTTCCATGAAGCCTGGCCTTGGACAATAAGTGCTAGTGCTAATGTAGAGTAGATTCTCTCATAGGTGTTCAGGTTTAGCAAGTGGTGCTGGATGTCATAAACAGAGGTCGCATTAAGCAGTTTTCTGTAGCAGTGTGTTTTTTGAGTTTGTGTATGCATGTGTGTGTGTGTGTGTATGTGTGTGTATGTGAGCACATGAGTGTGTATGTGTGTATGTGCATGTATGTGAGCATATGAGTGTGTATGTGTGTGTGTGTTTGTGTGTATGTCTGTGTATGTGTGCACATGCATGTGTGTGTGAGAAGCAGACTCAGATGGTGTGTCGGTGTGATGTGGCACACATGCTTGGCACAGGACTGGCACTACTCTGAGCTCCCCAGATGTCACAGACAGTCAGAGTCACAGCTGCGTGTGCTCACAGCCTCTCTCCCATTTGGGAAATTAGCTGTGCGAATAATCCCATGTTTGAACATTCCTAGCATTAAATATTTGAATTATCAAAAATCAGTTTTTTCCCCCTGAACTGCTTCAGCTCTTTCTTTGTAAATAATGAGTCACTGCGAAGAAATCTATGTTCGCTAATAGTTTTGGACAGAAAATTGTATGATTTCGATGTACTGATTTTTTTACAAGGGTTTAAGCGGTCTCGTGTAAATACTAGTGAAAAGGAGTAATAGGATTTTCTTTTCATTCTTCTGTCTTTGTTGGATTTTGTATAGATGTGTTATGTAAATTGTTGTGCTGTCATGGATTATGCTGTTGTTTAATGTTTTATTTGTAAAATCTACATGCTAGTGGTCCTGGCTTGGGCAGTTTTCTCTCGAAAAAATGGAGACCACCCAGTAAAATAACAGATTTAAAAAATCCAGTTGTAGTTTCCAACCCGTATAACTTAAACATCTCTGTCTGCAGAACGGAGTTGGTTTTCTTGCTCTGTGGTAGAAAGCAGCTCCCACAGTTGGTACCTATTGGTGCAGAGATCTGAGACATGATGAGTGTGTGGGTGTGCCCTGCACCTGCATTTGGCTTATCTTGCGTGTGTTTACGCACCCCCCTCTCTCTCTGAGTGACGACCCCCCCCCCCCCCAAGATTAACACCCCCACTCGTACAGCCAGGAGAAAAAACACACAAGGGTGAAACATCCTTCATTTCCATCTAGAAGTATGAAAACCATTTACAGCCAGCTTTGCTCAAGAGACGGCGTTGAAATCCAGTGCCTTACACTATCACATCTGCTCCTTTACAGTAGATTAATTCACGAATGCAGGAAACACGACAAAGCATTTTGTACGTTTTACCTATTATGACCCTGTACCCCCCCCCCCAGCACCCCAAATGTGAAGCGGAGAGGCACAGTGCCTTTTGTGTATTTTATAATCGCCTAAACATTTATCAAAAACAACTGAACAAAATAAGTTAATAAGTTATAATAAAGTTAGGAATAGCTCTGCTTGTCTTTTCTATTTCAGTGGTGGAGGGTATGTATAAGCCTTAAAATGGCCACCATGCTACAGTGATCTGCGCTGCTCATTTGTTTGACAGTAGCAGTGAGGCTCTTCAGAAAGGAGCCGATTCAAGAATAACAGACAGCAAATCTGTGTGCTTGTTAACTCGAAGACCCGTGACTAACGGGAGAAACCTGTGCTCTGTGCTCTTATCTGTCTTATTTATTCTTTTTTAATGCTTTTTTTAGCAGACTGTAGGGCTGCCCAAAACTATTTTCTGTTGTGGATATTTGTGAGCTACAAAAGTACCCTGAGAAAAACACAATGCTGAAGCAGGTTTTTACAGAGGGCACAAAGTGAGGTGACTTTAATTGGTTGGAAATGAGGGGTGCTAATGCTGATTGGATGGTAGTGATGAGGGGGATGCTGATTGGATGGTAGTAAGGGGGACTAATTCTGATTGGATGGTAGTAAGGGGGGATGCTGATTGGATGGTAGTAGGAGGGACTAATTCTAATTGGATGGTAGTAAGGGGGGATGCTGATTGGATGTAGTAATTCTAGTTCTGATTTGATGGCAATGATGGGGGAGCTAATGCTGACTGGATGGCAGTAAATTTTATAATGATTGTTTGTTTGCTTCCATCAGGAAAACAAACTGTAACAAAGCAACATCTATTAATAATAATGATAACTGATGTTGCTTGAACAGTTCCTCTGTTTCAGATCCCCAGCTCTTCTAAATAAAACACTTATCATGATTCATTTATGATCTTCTCTGTATCCAGGGCAGGCTTCGGTTTGTGCCGAACCCTTACTCTGCTTTATGAAAGATCTGTGCATTATCATAACAGTTATACTGCTCTATGAGAGATTTCCTCATTATCTCAGCTGCCCACATACACCTGCTCTCAGAGTACCAGTGGGCTCGGCGCTGCTGTTTCTTAAATGGGGTACAAAGTCAACCTGCCCCCGTGCCCCCTTGAGTTTTTCACACTGTTATCATGAATGGTTTATGAACGCGATCGCCTCTTCACACAGCGCAGGCCTGAAGCCCAGGGGAGCAGTGAATAACTCAGAAATACACCATCAACCTAAAGCGATGTGACTCGCGGAAAAGCACAAATAGAAGCGCGGTACATTAGGATTGAGACAACAGTTCTGTCCTTCCTCTGGGAGATTGCTGCAGTGAAAAACGGCACACATGCAGGCAAACGTGACCTTGCAAAAAAAACCTTCCTCTCATGCCCTATCATCACTAGGGCCCAACCGATGCAGGTGTCATTTCGATGTTGATCATGTTGGGTGAAAAATAAACCTTTTACTGCTGTATTTGCCAATATTACATTTCTTCTATCTTAGCATGAAAAGCAGACATTTTTAAACATGGATCCCTCAATGTCGCTCAGACAAAATGTGAAATATAATGTTTCAAATATACATAATGTTTTATATTTGTAATTAATTTATTTGTTTGTTTATTTATTAATCAACATTCATTGTCCTTTTAGAAAGTCAAAGAGCACACATAAAACATAGCTGGTTGTGAAAAAACCAAGTGGAATGTGTCAGATTAAGTTTTTCACAAACTATGCATTGACAAGGTCTCAGGATTGACAGGGGTGTATGGCCATTTTCCTTAATTTTATCACAGAAATTCCTACCAATGCAGATGTAGAATAGAATAACTTAATTTTTTCCCCGGGGGGACCTCAGAATGATTCATGTAATGTTATATGAGGTATGTCTGTGGCCAATTTCAGTAAGATGATGCTGTGATATATGGGTGCTCTGGGCCACGCAGCAGACGTTTGAAAAGTGTCAGTAATGTTCTGCAGGAGCCTCTGCGTGGAATGCAGAAGCAGAAAGCGGAGCTGCTGCAGTCGGCTGTGCTGGCGCTGACCAAGGCTCTGGCTCCATGTTTGCACAGCAGACGGGAATTTCAAACGTCCAGCTGCCCGTAATCGTTGGACCACTTTGTGTTTTATTTTGTTTCGGAACAATGTGGGGGGGGGATTTCCTAATAACTCCAAGGCAGTGTTATAAATTATGTTGTGAGATGGACTCATGGGATAGTCTCTAAGGCCGAACTCTGTGTTTAGTGAATTCTTTTAAGCCATTTTTTAAACAATTTCATGGTGTTTACTGTAACTGATATAACTCATTTAAGTAATGAATTCATGGTTATTTCCCCCCTCTTCTGAAGTTAAGAGTTGCTGAGCAGACAATGTGTTTTGGGGAGATTACTTCCAGAAACAGCCCAATGTCTCTTATGAGAAAACACTGGAAAATCCCTATTTATTACGAACCGACGGCAGGCTCACTGTCTGTGCGGTGAACAGACCCCTTTGAGTCTTCAGGGACAGACACACAAATGAACAGTGATGAATGGCACGAGGGCAGACCTAAAAGAGCTGTTTACTGACCTCATGCTTCTGAGAGATGCCGCATGTGGTGTGATTTGAATAATCAATCTCTGAAGCGATTGTGTCGCCATGGATAGGGTTTCGCAAAATGGATTTTCACTTAAGCTGCACCAGATAGACTTACAGCCGTTCAATGTCTGGGCTATCTCCCTGCGATTCCAATCACTGTAACGAATGAGGGCATACAGTTATTCCCTAAATAGTAATAATAATGATGTATTTTATTTGTGAGTTGCTTTTCATATACCCATATGTCACGGCATCCAAACTGAAGTTTGAGTGAATACTTAACTGGTTCAGTCAAGATGTCCAGTTTCCTTTCACAATTAAAATTAATAAATTTTTATTTTTACCATGACCAGTGGTTATGAACCATCACCTCAAATTATGAATGTTGCATTATCCCATGATTTTTAATTATTCATCTTGGCCACAGTGCTGCATCTCAACACTCAGCAGAGTGAAAAGTGACTCCCTTGAGACACAGTGAATCCCATTAAGAGGGAGGTTTAGCTGCATTTACAGGAATGGGCTGAAATAGTGTCACATTAGGTAAGATGTTCCACATTTCCACAGCACAGGCATGACTAAAGGAAAGTCACACTAAATCCAGGAATATTCTGACACGTCTGTGACTTTCTCACATTGCCGGAAGACAGAGGTGTTTTTTAATGAGCAGAGAATGTGCTTCTCA
>JAFBMS010000149.1:822500-842500 GCA_019788955.1 Albula glossodonta
ATGGGCTAAAAGTGGGCATGGCAGTGGGACTGGCCTGGTTGCAGCTATTGCGAATTCACGCTTGTTTGGTATAGGCTACGTTCAAGCTTATTGATTCCTGCAGATTTCTGTGAGGCTGGGTTTTGTTGGCCAGAAAGTTTTGCCTACACCTACATTAATTACACCAGAACCACCAGGGAAATTTCCCAGCTCTGAATAGCTGCCTGAACTTGGAGTCCTGCCTATATGATTTTTTTGAAGGTAGTGTCAGTCCGTTTTTTTATAAGGAAAGAACATTCCCCAAAGTTGGGCCTTTTGCCATGATCGAGACAGTAGTTTTTCAGGCTCTCAATTAACAAGAATATGACTGATTCTCTGTGCCTCAGGATTACACTTCTCTCACTGTCTATTTAAATAGTGGGTTGGTTACTGAAGTGAATCAGGTTCAACTAATCATCCAGAAATGTTGAAATATTCAGATTGCACTGCTAATGTAGAGCAGAGTAATGTAGTACATACATTGTTAATTACACAAAGTGCCTTGTAGTGAGTATTTCATATTAAGACTGATGTTCATTTAATTGGTATGGATCCCCGTGGAAAAATGAGCTCTGCAATACTTTCCAAATTAAACTAGCGAGTCATATTTGTGTAGGTGTTAACAGTGTGAAAAACCGATGAGGCTTCTTTTGTGGTTTTTGAGTTTCATTGAAACGAACACTACGGGGCCCCACATCTCACCCCTCACTGTTACTCGCCCAGCTTGGAAATATCAGCCGTGTCATGAACTATTTTTGTATGAACTTTTTTTTTATCTGTGAAATATGATGTGTGTTTCCAGGTGCTAGTCTGTATTAATTGTGCACTCATGGCACGCTAATGTACCCCCTCTTCGTTCCGCCCCATTAGATGGCTCAGGCTAGACTGTGACCTAGGGTTTTTCCCCTTTGGATTCAGTCCAGCAGTGGTGTGAATGGAGGCGGGGAAAACAGTGTGTGATGTCACTTCCTCCCCTCGATAAAGCGAGGATAATCAATTAGCTCACAGGACTGCCAGGGTTCCAGGACCCCCGCGGATGTGCAAAAACCGCGGATGCTCAGGACGCTGATATAAAACGACGTAATTTTACCCTATACGTGTTCATGACTTGAAACCCCACCTATATGTACTACTAAGAACCAAAGTAGATCATACTGGCTGCAGTATTCTACCATACGCTGCACGTGGAATTGCAAGTGTTCTTTTTGGAGAATATTCTGGATTTTTAGTTTATATTTTGGAACCGCGGTTGGTCAAAACGTGTTTGTCGCACCTGCTCAGGGGGAATGAGTGTTTGGGCCTCACACTGACTCTGCAGTCCTGACCGGGGCTGACAGCTTTTCCGCTACCACAGCGAGCGAACGTCTCTGATAGAGGGACAGGCATTTCACACCGAAGAGCCCACTGCTTCCATCTGTAAATAGTGTTCCTTTGCACAATAAAACAGTATGAATACTTTATGTATTGTCAGCTTTTCTAGAAAATGGGAAAACAGTGTTACATTACATCACATAGACTAACTTTAGCTTTGAAACCTCTCCGATACAAAGAAGACGCAAGCGTTCTGTTTATCTATATTTTAATGATGAAGTGCTGTATATATTTCAAGTGTCTAGGTTTCTTCTGCAAAAGACAAATGCGGAAACCAACCCTACCCCAACAAAAGAGGCTTTTAATCTGAATATGACCTCCTTCTGAAATACATGTGTATATGTGTGTGCGTGTGTGTTTGTGTGGTTGAATTCTAGTGTATATGAATAGCACTATGACCACTGACAATACATGGAACAGAATTGACTGAATGGCTCAGCTACAGTAGCGGGCTCCACATTTCTCTCGGCATGTTGGTAACTGGTTGACCTGGATTATTGCTGAATAGAGGCCAGCAATGTACCCCCTCCTGCTATGACATCATCTTAAATCTCACCTGCCTTATGGTACCAAAGTGCACTGTGGGCAGTTCTTTTAAGGCCCCGTTCTCCTCATCCTTCTGCATTTTACCACCCGTTTAGCCTGCTTTACCCACAATCCCTCAGTATCTGTCTGCCATTATTTATAGCCTTTTGGGCTGTGCTTTTTTGGGAGTGAGGCAGGTGCAAAGTTTATGCCCAGAGGAGCAGCAGTGCCAAACGCACACAGCTGTGTGTGTGTGTGTGAGTTTACTTTGTGAGTGTTGTACAGAGTTAGAGTAGGACCTGAGTTGTACATAAATCTTACCAACCCATATTTGCTCTTTGTCTCCCATGGAGTTGTAGTTGGTGTGACCCTGTAAGACCTTTGGAGAAAGCTCCTCACTTTCATGGACCTTTATGGCTGGTGTCAAACTGATGGACTCCTAACCGATCAACTTGCCCCCTCTCCCTGTGCCTCTCTATGCTGCCTGTAGGGGGTGCTGTCCAACATCTCCTCCATCACAGACCTGGGGGGCTTCGACCCGGTCTGGCTGTTCCTGGTGGTGGGGGGTGTGATGTTCATTCTGGGGTTTGCCGGCTGCATCGGAGCCCTGAGGGAGAACACCTTCCTACTCAAGTTTGTAAGTCTCCGCCTCCTCCTCCACGCACTGCCCCTCTCCTGCCAGCACTGTACCTGTCTGCCTCCCCCTCCACGCACTGCCCCTCTCCTGCCAGCACTGTACCTGTCTGCCTCCCCCTCCACGCACTGCCCCTCTCCTGCCAGCACTGTACCTGTCTGCCTCCCCCTCCACGCACTGCCCCTCTCCTGCCAGCACTGTACCTGTCTGCCTCCCCCTCCACGCACTGCCCCTCTCCTGCCAGCAATTCGTTATTTAAAGAGACGTACGGGGGTTTCATTCACAGAGCATTGCATACTTATACAACTTATACAACGTTTTAAGAAAGGGAGATGCATATTAATGGTTGGGAAAAATATTTAAAGTAAAGAAAAACACAAAGGGCAAGAATGGTAAGACATGAGGAAGACCTTGTGGGAATTGGACTGGTCATTTGTCACCTCCATGAAATCAGGACGTAAAGCTTGTACAAAAGTTATCTATTCTGACCAGGACTTAATAAATTTATTCATTTGTAGACGAAGTGACAATGTTATATTTTCACCTCTACCTGCTCCTCCATATACAGTCTGCCTTCTTTCTGAGTGACCTGTGACACAATGCTAGCTTCTCTGTGACCTCAGCATTATCTAGGATCAGATTACTTCACCCTAATTTTAACCCTCGGCCTTCGTGTAAAGCAAGATTAAACTGGGCCTGCTTAGAGCTGAATTTATCTATCACCACCTCGCTAGGATGTGCATCTGGAAGTGTTTTTGGAAAGGCCTGCCGACCTTTTTTTTTTTTTTTTTTTTTTGGAACCGTGCTTTTTTGTGTTACTGGAGCAAGCTGTTGAGAGCAGTTGACAAAAAGTGAAAGCTTCTGACAGTGGAAGTACACTGGGGAGAGTTAGAGACGTGAGTTTGGGGGAGTTTCAAGATCCGCTGCCAAGACTCGCACTGCTCTTAGAGTTGCTGGTTTATAAAAACCGCAATTTTCATGTTTCTTTTACAGAGGAACCCTGGTTCACATAGCATCATATTAAAACATGACTCCCAGGAGGTGCATCAAACCATACTGAGCATTGCAAGATGGTTTTTTTTTTTTTTTTTTTTTGGTGGGTGGATTTTTTCCATTTTATTTGACGGTTATGGTAGAGACAGACAGGAAGTGCAGGAGAGTGAGAGGGGAGGACATGCAGCAGGGGGCCCAGGCTGGATTTGAGCCTGGCCTGCTGTGGTAAGGCTTTACATGGCATGCACTCTACCGGATGAGCTACCGGGGCTCACTGTAGGGTGTTTAAGTGAAGCCTAAAATAAAGCCAAATTTTATTAGTTAGCTAAATGATTGGTTCCTCCAGTATCAAACTGATGTTTTGAAGTGCGGCTCACTTTATCTCCATAATTCACTAGTATTAGAGCCAACATTTCATAACTGACCTAACTTATACCTGGTGCGTCAAAGATCATTTAGATTTAATGGAAGTTAATTGTTTATCTTGGTAGTTCAGAGGGTTTGAGGGTATGAAGCAACATTCCTGGAAGCAATTAATCAGTAAACTGTCCTGTTTCCTGTTTTATAATCCAATAATTTTGCATAATTTCTTCCCAGTTCTTTGAACTCATCCTAATAGTTTTATTCTGAAATCACAGTGACACAATTCTATGCATAATATGTAATAAGTATAAAATCTCTTCTGGGAGAACCGTACTGTCATCACATAATCTTTGCTAACAGCACGGAAAACTGCAAACTTACTTTGATTCCCTCAGTTTGACTTGAACATCCTGGTGGGGAATGAAAGCGACGCTTGACGTCTCCTTTATTTGACACGTTCAGTAGCTGCGCTGCTAGAGATGAAGCCAGAGACAGATTGGAAATAGGAGAGTGGCACAAACACTTTGAAGTGGTAGTTTCCTGTCCCACTGACCTTTAACTGAAGCTCCTCTTCATGGAAGAAGGCAACATGGGATTTAAACTCAATATCCACTTTTGTCATGAATTTACTGGAATTTCATTTTTTTTTTAATTCCTGGACCCTTTGACCCTGACATTTGAGGCCAGCAGTGTAGATTATGGAGTTGACTAAACCCTGCTGTGAGCGCTCCGGAACCGAGACAGATGTTTTTTCAGCCATCATTTCGTTGCAGCCATGCTAAGAACTCAATCCACAATCCTATTTTGCTCTTCAAGGTTCAATATTGGAGTTTAAATGCTGAAAGGTAAACATTCTCCACCCACAAATAGAGGGACATATGATTTTACTTTTTACATTCTGACATTTTGGAGACACTCTTACCTGCAGTGAATTGCATATGTTATATCTTTCACTTACAATTTGATTATACAGCTACATGTTTTATTGATGCAAGTCAGGCTAATGGCTAATTGAAATACCTTGCTTAAGGATGCAATGGCATCATCCCCCAGGGAATCAAATCTGCAACCTCTCAGTTACAAAGCCCAACTATGCTACCTTTTATTTTACAATGGTGCTGCTTTTATAGCGAAGAACTGGATTGAGCTCTAAGCACTAAGGAGGAGAACATAGCCTTATTCTCTTGTGGATATGAACACTGTTTTAATTAGTGTCTGCGATGCAAATCAAATTAAAAGAGCATTTGACATGATTTGAAAGAGCAGATGTGTGCTATGAAACAATAAAGATAGAATGTTAGAAACATAATGCGTCAAAATATGTGAGGGATGCTCTTGTCTTTGTTTCGTAGTTTTCTGTATTTCTGGGAATCATCTTCTTCCTGGAGCTGACTGCCGGGGTGTTGGCCTTTGTCTTCAAGGACTGGATCAAAGACCAGCTCAACTTCTTCATCAACAACAACATCAGGGCGTACCGGGACGACATTGACCTGCAGAACCTCATCGACTTCACCCAGGAATACGTGAGCGCACCATCTCCTCTCTCCCATCGCCACGGTGCTGTGCAGACCTCGTTTCCATGGCAACCCCTGGGCCATGTGTGAGCATGGCACGGAGGCCCCTGGAAAAACATTGCGAACGCCCTCCCCCATCTCTTGTATAATGCACTGCGCACTCACAACGTTGCTGTGATCTGGTAATGAGGCCGTAATGTTGTGGAAACGTCGCAGTGATGTTATATTTAGGCTTGGAGGCAGCAGTGGAGGAGGAAGGTTACTGAAACAGTGCAGTCACTTATAATGAGTCCACTGCTGTGGTGCATTGAGTGAATTTCCTATGATGGGAGTTTGCAAGTGGTGGCTTGTAAATGGGATTGAAATAGGCTCAGATCCGTGTGGAAAAACACATTCAATAGCAAACACTCTCTGGGTAACTGTATCGACTTTCAGCACAGATTTACAATGTTTCAATTACTAGATTTATCAATATTGTACTCACTTTTTCAAAAGCAGTTGTGGATTGAAAGCTCTCCATTGTGAATTCCGTGCGCTCTCATGTCTGCATGTGAATGCGGCTTCAAGGAAAATATTGTTCTTTGTCACGCAGCCCAGTGTCCATCTGTCACTCAGAAAGCAAAGAACCTCTATAATATTTCAGTCAGGCATGCTGTGTATTTTAACATCCTTTTACTCTTTCGTAAGAATTACAGACAATGGAGTTGCTCAGCATCAAGTTACCATTATTTATTATAATTGTAAAGATGAGAATTGCCTCTGCCTTTGAGATCACAATGCTTGAGCCAGTTCTTATATTGTATTTCAGGACACAATAATCTTTTTTCATCATTTTATAGTTTGAAAATATGAGGCACATGCTATATTAAACTGCTGTGCTGTTATAATAGTTTTTGACAAGATAATATGAGTAGAACTCCATTTTCAGATAAACAGAATTTTTATTTCTCGCTCCTTTCTCTGTCTACAATTTTTTTTTCCAATGCAACATTTTTGCAACATTTCCAAGCAAGATTTGAACCTCATACAGACATATGCTAACGGATCATAAATATCTGCACTTCCAGAAGCAGCCATAAAAATACGTCCTACAGGACTGATGAATAGTTGATGGTGACGGAGTGAAACATGGAATTTACGTCCACCAGTTTTAATTTCAGTGCAGTTGTGGGGAATTTCAGAGTCTGTGTCCAACCAGTTTCAATTTTAGTGTATCTGTACAGTGCAGTGAGGAGTTAAAGACTCCGTCCTACCCTTTTCAGTATAAGTATAGCTGTAGGGTGCTGTAGGAAAGTTGTTTAAGTCAACTGTAGAGCTTTCAGACAGATCAACTGCTTGGAGTGGGTGGGGTATTTTGTTGGTCAAGAGATCGAACTCAGAGGAGGCATCAAGAAGTCTCCTTCAGGAACAAGTTACATTTCTTCTTCTTGGCTCCGATTGGTGTATGTGGTTTCAGTTTCTCTGCTCTGTTTGGGCCTTTGTTTGGATGACAGACTCGCTGCCAGGAGGGCAAGGAGCATATGACACCGAGGACAAATTTAATTGGATATCGGTGATCAACGGGGGCCTTCATACAGTAGCTACTTTGATTCTGTGGCAGGCGAGGGTACAATCCACATAATGAAGCACTTTTCTCAAACAATACCTCATTGTCCTGTATTATCTATGCAGTGGAACTGCCAGTTGGGGGAAAAAAAATGAGGGAGGGAAAGCGGGTATGCTGATGTGAAGATCTGAGCCCACTGCATTCGGGACAGTAGCTGGCACTGATGTGGGCCACAGGCATTACTGACATCTGCGCTCTAATGTCTCTTACAGTGGGAGTGCTGTGGCGCGTTCGGGGCGGACGACTGGAACTTGAACATCTATTTCAACTGCACTGATGGCAACCCTAGCAGAGAGAAGTGTGGGGTGCCTTTCTCCTGCTGCACAAAAGACCCAGCGGTACTCCCATCCACCCCCGCCCCCCCTTCCCTTTCCCCTCCCTTTGCTCTTTCACAACATTCTTTATCCTCAGTCTTCACTGTTTTGAGTTCTCATGAGTCTGAATCGCTGTTAAACCTTAGCTTCAGGGATTCTGCCCCAGTCCAGCATGTTTTGTGAGAGGCGAACGTGCTAACCGTAGCATCACACAAACACACTGGGGGGGGGGGGGGAAGAGATGAACCAGTCAGATACACATTTGTTTTACAGTGCAGGGAACCTCTGCTTGTATGATATATTTAACAAGCCAAATGGTTTATTTTCAGTGCGGACTAAGGCTCAGTGTGCTCCATCAAAAAGACAATCTACTGTGTGTGATTTCTGCTGGAAAATAAGTACCCTTTGGACCTGTTTTCCAAGGTCGATGTCTAAAGCACCACTGTGCTACAGGAGAACATGTTGATAGTATTTTAGTATTTTCTCTTAATGAGAGAAAAACGGAAAAAACAAAACAAGAACAAATTGCAGGGTGACACCCTCCCTTGAGGTAAACAGGGGGCACATTGCTTATGTGCTGGCACAATGTGGAAACCACCGGAAGGCATTGTTTAGTCCCTACAGCAACCTCAGAAGTAAAAACAGGAAATGGCTGAGAATTCTGACTGCGACGTGCCCTCCTGCAAAAAAACCTCTGTCCGTCTGTTGATAACTATGAGCTTCAGCAGGCAGGAACAATCTACCTGGGTCCTACCTGGGTCCTCCGCTCTGAATATGCATCCACGGATGCCACAGTGTGGTTTTCTAGAACTTTCTGAATGTGGTTTCTCTTTTGGCCCATCTTTACCTCTTCTGATAATGTAACACACAAGCCCAGGGGGTCCTAGGCCTCTCTGCTTGTTGAAGTTGTGCTCTCATTAACGGCTTCTCTGTCTGGGGGCTGGTGTTAAAATTATGGGGACACAAATGCCTTTTCACTCTCTGATGGAGTATACAGCGCGTGTAATGACTCTGGTGTTAATCCGTGGGCCAGCGCTGACAGTGAAACGGGGGAGTGAGGCTGAGAGCGAGGCAGAGCGGTTTTCTCAGCATGCGACTTAGGCACTTCATATGCTAACAGCTCAGTTTTATCAAGATACGCAGTGGAGATTGAGATGAACATAAAACGATCCGGAGATATAAAAACAAGCACCGTCACACTGTCTTCACATTAGTCTATACCCTGCTGAGTCCCGCAGTGATACGATAACATTGCAGATGTGTTTGAATGGAATTTTAGGACACCAAGGCTTTCTGTTTGACGATAATGTAATCATTTTTTCTCTTCTCTTTTTTTGTGTTTCAGGAGGATGTCATAAACACACAGTGTGGATATGATGTGCGGGCGAAAGCAGTGAGTTTGATTAACCATTTCTCTCCTGGAGAACAGCTGTGTTCCCTACACAGGGCTGTCAGTGTAACCCAGATCTGCCTTCAGTCTTACTTTGTGGAAGGAGGGAGAGAGGGAGGGAGGAACGGGGAAAGAGGGAGAAAGGGAATTGAGACTATGTTCTGACTTTCATTTGATGTAGTCATTTTCATCCCCAGGTGTATGTCATGTTATAGCTGTGTGTTGGCTGGTTTGAGTGATCCACCAAAGTCGTCTTGAGCTTTTTTGCCTGTGATTTATACATTTATGCATCTCCATCTCAGATCAGAGCCAAGATATGACTCAATGAGTAGGTGCATATTTAATTTGTAGTCAGCTAGGAGGATTTACCTGTGAAGCCAGAATGATGTGGAGGTATTTAATGAAAGCCTGTACTCAGGAGTCCTCTTGGGCACAGGTATTGAGAGTTATAAAGTCATTTAGAACCAAGGTATTTGTCAGTTCCTAGTTCTCATTGGTTAGCCTTTAATGCTATCACTGGTTAGGCGTCTCTAACATGAATGTTAATGCTAGCCATAGGCTAACGTGCGCCTTTGGTCCTGGTTCTCGTGAGTCTTGCTTATTGGGTGTGTTCACCTTTCCTGTGAGGTCTCCCTTGGGTTCGGCTGACCTCTTGACTCCTAGATGAGTAATTTGATCACCCAGGCCTACTAATGAATGTCCAGCACTACTATCCATTTCTTCCAGGTGAAAAGGAAATATTGGCACGCACCTGTAGAATCTCTCACGCACTGGCCGCCCGGTGACTGTTGCTAGGGACTCCCTGGCCGTGCGTTAGCGCTTTGCTGCTGGCTGGCAGGTTCAGAGCAGGTTAATGTGTGTGCCACCTCCCACTGCATATTTCTGTTTCACACCGAAAGCGGTGCAGGAGGCCGTGGGCCCTGGCGTGAGTGTGTGAGTTATGGCCTATGGACCTGCTCTGTGAAGCCACTGCCCCACCTTCCAACCCCCATCGGTTTCCTAATGCCCCGGAGACGGCTGCCAGGAATCACTCACCGTGGCAAAACACCCCCCCCCCACTCCTGGCTGAACTTCCAATGAAAAGATGTTTGACTTTGCTTTGGCCACACTCCACAGAAAAAAAATCACAGTATTAGGACATGCTTGTTTAACTTCTCTGCAGTTCCTCCCTGTCTTGCCAGCCAAACTCTTTGTGTGATCAGAACCTTGCAGATTTCTGATTTGTATGTTGAGTATTGAAATAAACAGATACAATTTTGTACACTGTAGTCCAATGTATAGTTTATCAAAGTCTGTTGAAGCTTAGTGGTAAGTGTGGCTTAGTGTATTAAACCTTCATAAAGCATTAATAAACATGGTCATTGTGCTAATGGGTGGAGGAAGCTGGTCAAGATGTGATGAGAATGGGCCCCTGTTCGAGTTCTGCAGAAAGAAGCTCTCAGCTTCATTGCTGAAATTACCCGCTGAGCTATGGGAGAATTAATGAGCTTAAGCATGAATATCATTAGCATAGCATTTTTTAGCAACGTTGACAGGATAGCCGAGGCTACTAATTTTCATCTCACAGTATGCCTCGAAAGAGGAGGGAAGAGAAACCCTGCGACCGAACGTGAGAGGAATGCAGTTACAAGACCTTCCTTTGTGTGTGCGTTAGGAATATTCTGGAATGATTTGTGGTTAGCTGAATCCTTTTTAATGTCTCTTGATCATGGGAAGGAAGACATCATATAATGAGTGTTGCTGGCCGTTGTGTGGGAAATAAACAGAGCGTAAAAATATGACAGTGAGCTTAACAAATGACTTTAACTTCAGGCACCACTGAGTTTACAATATTTGCATTATTTTTCTTACTTTACTCACTTTCTTACTTTACCTGCCATTTCAATTATATCTGAGCTTTTGATAGGATTATAGCCCTGGGATAGTCTAAGTCATCTCCTCATAGAGCAGGCATGGGGGTAGGGATATTACTCTCCGCGCGTTTGTAACCTCTGTTCGTCTGCAGGATTCGGAGCAGAAGACCTATATTTACGTGAAGGGCTGTGTGCCGCAGTTTGAGAAGTGGCTGCAGGACAACCTGACCGTGGTGGCGGGGATTTTCATCGGAATCGCACTCCTACAGGTGAGAGGACGTCTACTGCGCCTGACCTCTGATGGACACATCCCAGTACAAAACCCCTCAAACGGATACCGAGGTAGCAGTTAGCATAATACCATTAAGACAATGCCTTTAATCTTTATGTGTGAAAGGTTGCAGCTAATGGGATAGCGTGGTGGTCTGTCACCGCACGTCTGTGCATGTGTGATTGTTTTGTATGTTAATGAGACTAGCTAAAAGGCCAGCGACAGACGGCTAGGGTAATGATGCATTTTTATTCCTTGTTAGGAGATAATATGGCATGTCAACTGTGATAAGTATCCTTGCACAATACTCCCCTCAAACCTCTGCAGCGATGTGTGACAGTCTGTAAAATGCCATTTAATTACACTTCTGACAGTTTGGAATGGCCTTCACACTTACAGATGAAACAACCAATGTGGACTTCTCTTACCCAAGGACATCAATAAAAAATTCAGCTTTTCTCAGTATTGAGCTGCTGGAAAAAACAAGTGCTGATTTATACCTTTTCTCATGGATATGTGTTAGTCACACTAAAACACCAGTAAAATGGAGACCCCATAAACTTTACAAGACACCAGTGAGCACAAAATAACAGTTCCATTTGGAGCCAAACATAGTCTTTTCGCAAATAAGCCTAGCATTACAAAATGAGGAGACATACTTGGCTCTCCAGCACCCGACACAAAAATGTATAGGTCTTTTTTTTAAGCAAATTCAATTTCATGGAGGTTTAACAAGATTTGGAATGACAGGGTTTTACAGTAGTATGGTAATGATGTCCCAATTTAGCTTCTGACAAAGTGCATAAAGTGAAGCCTGTCAGAAGGCAGACACAGTGTCGGTGCAGTGTGATAGCTCTCCCTCAGTGCGCGGTGCTGTAGACCTGCAGTCATCAGGTGCTTTGGATAGAGGCTGGCCCGCTAAGGTGCAGGCCTTATCAGCGATGGCCAGCTGCCCCTGAGCCTTTGTGATGTCGTGCCTTTGTGATGTCACACCTTCCACATCGGCAGCCTGTACCCGAGAACACAGCACCGTGCTGCACGTCAGGGTTCACACACGAACACCAAGCAAATCAACACAATGACAGGTAGCCTGTCCATTACTCAGTACTGTACTTACACTTTTTTTTTTTGTTTTTACATTTTCAGATTTTTGGAATATGTTTGGCACAAAACCTAGTGAGCGACATTGAAGCTGTGAGGGCGAGCTGGTGAGCTAAAGCATGATTAAGCTATCTGTTTTGATGCTTCTAATATTTGCTAATTTCTTTCTGCTCAGCTATCTTAAAGTCCTACTAACTCACAAACTCACTATTTATTTGGCTATATTCAGTTATATTTCAGTTAACACTGTGCAAATATACAGACACACACACACACACACACACACATACCAAATGTGTGCACTGTTGACAGCTGTTGATCTCAAAGTGTGTATTTTTAATTGTTTTTGATGTTATTGTTTTTGATGTTTCTCTCCTGTCTCTTTCTGTTCTGCCATGGAAATGTTTTGTTTTGAGAAGCATGCCACCTGTTGGTGCATTATGTGTATTACACTACAGAAAGAAATCATGATGGATCTCAAGTTGAAGAAAGGTTCATCTGAATGCCTTGAATTTAACATTGCCTCCCAGTTAGTTTGTGACACACATATTTTGCCAAATATTAAGTTATCAGTCAGCCTCAGTTGATATAGACTCCAGACTGTGCAAAACTACATCCCCCAATGGCAACCCCTTCTCAGACACATATCATATGACCGTGACAGAGGGTCCATCACTCAGAATCAGTGCAGTCATTTCATTGGACATGCTGTTACTGCAGTAGGAAAGCGAAAGGGGGGGCCCCCCCCCGCGCCCTCCCATCAGCCACCTCCTCGCCTCTCACCTCTCACGCCTCATTCTTCCTCCCCATGCCTCGTCAGGGTGCCCCCCTCCCTGTCCGCGCGCCGACCGCCCCCGCCACACTCCAGCAAGAAAGCCAGCGCATACTCATGAGGATGTGTGTGCGTTCATCCCTCCGGTGGGTGCGATAGGACGCTTTTCTTCCTGTTTGGCCTCTTCCTTTTGGTGGTAAATTGTTTCATTGTTATCACTGGTACTGAGACTGCAGTTGCCGAAAGTCATGGCCCAGAGCTTCTCTCAGGGAGGCTGGACCTTGCTTGTGTTAACTGCACCTCTCTGGGTCCCTTAAGGCCAAAGCCGACAACCTCCCAACCTGGCAACCTACAGTGTAGAGATGGAGCAGGTATCTGTGATGAACCTCCAACATCTTATTTCATGACGAATGATAGGCCTTTGGTTGTGTTTGAAGTTTGTCATGTCAACATCTACACAAAAGACTGAACGCGATGGCAACATGTGGTCCTCCTAGGCCCTTACATTTTCTCACACAAAGGGGGGGGATTGGAATATAATTCCATATCAGCTCATGCACATTTCATATACATCTGTATGCTTTATTACATTGAGAACCCTGGGTTGGTTTCCTAACCACCCCCCCCCCCCCCCCCACATTAAGTCACAGTGGTTCGCCCCATTTCTTGATTTCAATACTCAGCCTCCAATCAACCTGTTCCCAGCATCTTGGGCCAATTGCCTTGCTTATGCCACCTCTCTGCGCCATGTGCCTGTCACATGACTGTCTGACCCTGGGCTCCACTTGCCCCAGATCCAGAGCACTTTCACCACACCCCACCCACACTGAAAAAGGGGTTTTAAACACCTCACTGCCCCCGCCCCCCTGCTGCACTCAGCTTCCTAACCTGCTGCTACTATCTCTCACAACAGCCTGTTCACCTGAGGCCACTGCCTGCTCCCCCACCGTTGAAGACCCAGGTAAGGCCATTCTCTCTGAAGTTAGAGAGCAGGGAGGGGTCTCAGAACTCCAATGGAGTCCAATTGGGCTCTCAGTTCAAATAAGAAAACATCCATACTTTTCCAGACCAGATTATATTTCCGCATTTCAGAACTGATATATTTTACAATTGTTCTCAATCAAATCAACCTGGATATACACCCCAAAAGGTCTGTGTTAAAACATCCTCGGCATTATTATGGTAGAATATTGATCATTAATTTATCACATACTTGGTATGAATATTGTTCTATGTCTGATAATAAATCCATGGTATGTGGTGTCCAGTGTTCGACATCCTTAATAAATGTGTCCTCAGTTCCTAGAGGTTTTGAGGGCTCCTGGCAGAAGTTTATTTTTAGAGGGTCTGGGGATGAAAATGTATTTAGGAACCCCTGTTGCAGAAGAAGAGGAGACTGGCTTTTCTGTTGTATCTTGGAATGTTTTCAAGTACAGGAAATTGGAATATATTTTCAGATTTCATTTTAGAGTTTGTCGAAGGTATCACATGGCACAGGTGAAAATACTACCTGTCCTCTTTCTCTCCGCAGGTCTCCATCAGCATGCCAACACCAGCGAGAGAGGAGCAGCGACGGCCAAGTTAGCTGCATCTGAAAACTGTACAAAGATTACCTGTACTATTTGTTCCATGATCTGTACATAATTAATAATTTTGTAGGGAGTTCCATGTTTTTTTTTTTTTTTTTCCAATTTGTGGTGGTGTCAAACACCTTGTGTAAGAAATGTAAAAAGCAAAAAAAAAAAAATCAAAAGGACCAGGTATTTGTGTAAATCCTCTGCATGCCTGACCAAATGGCATTGGTTCCTGTGTGTTCCATGATGTATAAACTCCTTTGTTGACACTAATAATGAGCATTTTAAGGGTAGCTGTGATCGTTCCACTTTTCAAACACCACAGGGGCTAGAATATTAAAAAAACAAAAGTGATTACACTAAAATGCAAAGCCACAGTCGATGCATGTGGGGCTTCTCCCATAATTCATTTTGACAGCTTCAGCGGAAACACCCGAGCGTTTGTCTGCGAAATACGGACCATGACCAAGGTGACCGTCTGACTTTCATTTCGTAGTGTTCAGGTATCCCTCTACTCATTCTGTCTTCTGACAAAAGACAAGTGAAGTACCTTGTAGTGCAAGTTTTGGTTCCTGACTAATTAATTTGGGTATGATATGAATAGGCCTTACGGGGGTCATATTTGAATTTCTTGCCAAACAAACAGGTTGTAAATAGTGCTTGAAGTCTTGTGGCAGTTCTGAGAATTTTTTCTTTTGTATAGTTGATTAATCATTTCGGGTTCCATTCCCTAAGCATTCTGAAAAGTGGTTACGCTTCTAATGTCTGCGTGCCTTTTGGCATCCAGCAACGCGGTCTATCTGAGCCATCACCCCCAGGGAGTCTCATGTCTGCTTGCCGACGTATCATGAATGAAGGCGGGTTCTTCTGTAACACAGCGCACCTACGGCTGTGCGAAGGAGAAGCCTGTCATACCCAAATGGCCCGGACGGGAGAGGTGTTCTTCTCGCTCTGATGCCCCCCACCCACCGCGCCTTTTATCTTTGCTGCGAGAGGAACACACCTAGCCAATCGAGCCAGACGGAGTGGGCCAGCTCTCTGTATGCGTGGGGGGTTTCCACCATTTTAACTTTCACTTCTGTGCTGCTGACTCCCCTGTGAACTAAACCCAGCCTTATTCCTGTACCCAGTTACATTGTCTAGGATAATTAAAAAAAGGAAACAAAAAATCTTTTGACTGTGACGTGCTCTTATGTTCTTGACCTGGTTTTCTTAATGCCTTTGGAGCAGTTTTTTTTTGGTTACTTTATACCACACAAGGTTATTAGGGTGGGGTTTTTTTTGGTTAATTCATACCACACAGGGTTATTAGGGTGGTTTTTTTTTTTTTTTTGGTTACTGCTTACCACACAGGGTTATTTGGGTGGGGTGGAGGAGGTGCTGTTCTGAGCTGTCTCATCCGGTTACATGCATCACGGTGCACACCAAAGTTGTGTGACCGCTTTGCCCTGCTACGTCACCTCTGCCCACCAGTAAGACCGCCACTGGCTGTCCCTGGCAAGATGTGGGCATGCAGAATGCTGGTGAATCTGTTACCTCTCCCACCTCCTTCACACACCTGCTCTGCGCAACCTTTCAGCGCAGTAGAGCCTCTTGCCCTTCAGGGAAGAAACACCTGAAACACACACGGCGCACAGGTGATTGATTACCTGTGTCTCCGCCTTGGAAAGGTGCCTTCAAAGGCTCAAGCACAGGGGACCGTTTGCTTTGTACTAGTGGCTCCAAAACTGGGGGCTACGATCCACTGCAGGACTGAATTACAAGTGAATTACAAGACAGCTAGAGATAGAAACAAATAACAATCAAGATCTTGCGCTTTCCATGGAAATTCACAGCCATACAAATAAAACACAGCAGCAGTTCATAATGCATGTACAGTATTGAAGTATATTAGATACATTCTCAAGTCTTTGAACATCAATCTAAAGGGATTTGGGATTGATTTACAGAAATCCCATTTACTTATACAGAAGTACCTGAGCACGCATGGCTAGGGAACTACTGTTTTTATAGAGTATATGATGTCTATACATAGTCAGCATGGATTATTATCTAATGCATAAAACTCAGTCTTGTCTCGGGATCCTCTTGAGGGCCTGTTACTGAAACACTCTGTGAGACATGGCTGTCAAGAACTTTCAGGTGAGAAGCTACTGGAGCTTATTGGATTTTTAAGGGTTCCACTTTCTAAACAGGTGCTCTGCCAGTCAAATGGAGACTCAAATTCCCATTTTAGATCCAAGTCTCGGCTCATACAATACAAAAAAAAAAAAACAGAGCTCAAATCCAGCAATAGTTTTTAATTTTCTGAGTTTCAATCCTTGAAATGTACAAGACAGCAGCAGACATTTTACAACAGACAAGGTTTAAATATGCAGTAATGGTGGTCCTTTCTGATCGACTTGTTTCTCAGGGTACAAACCTTTAATAAATTACATTTAAATAAACTGACATATAATAGGGTTAAAGACTTAAACAGTATCTAACCAGATGGCACGCCAGCTCTTATATGATTCACGAAGATCATAAGGAAAACAGGAAATTATTCAAACTGCCTGTCTGGCAGTGTAAAAATAGCTCTACACCGCTGGGGAATATGTACATTTTCACATTCCTCCCAGGGCTACACCCACGGCCATGTTCTCTATGTGCATTCTGGTACTGAGATTCTTTTAATTTTTATTTATTTTTTTTTTTGTGGTCTTGTAAATCCAATCACACGCAGTCACATGAATATGTGGAGGTGAAGTATTAGAGACAGGCACGGCCAGACCGCCTGCTGGATCACGCAGTGCCCTGGACAGTTCTGCTGCAGCCCTTCAGCTAGCCAGCACGACCTCCTGCCCGTCACTCACCTGCCACCTGGGCCGAGCAGAGCCCCGCCCACAGCTCTTCCTGAGACTCACAGCCCCTCCCCCGACAGCACCACACAAACGGACCACTTCAGTCTTTATTGTGTAATCTTAGGAACCATAACTTTATTTAATTTTTTTTTGTTTATTTATGATTTTATTGTTTTTTTCTTTTTGTTTTTTTTTTTTTACAACTGCGCGAGACCGGTGAGAGGGGAGTGGCAGAACCTTACATCTCTCCTATTGGCTGGGGGGTGGGAGAGGGACTGGTAGGGGGGTGTGGCCCCAAACCATTTTCTCCCTCGTTGCTGTGCAGCCCCTCTCCCCCCAAGCCTGTATCTCCCAGATACAGTACAACAGGCTACACCTCTACAAGGACATGTATGGGTATGCAGGTGGGGGGGGGTGGTTTGGGAGCAGGGATCACCTGTGAGGGCCGAACACTGTCACACCATCAACTGGACTAGAACATGCACGTTTCAACTACGCTGGAATTCAAGCTACAAAGGGAAATATTTCGGACACTTCATGGGTATGTGGCTGTTTTTTTGTTTTTTATTTTCAAATTTTTTTTTTTTGTTTTCACCTTCCCTTTTTATTATTATTATTATTATTTATTTATTATTTATTATTATTAGAGATTAGAGGATTTTGTATCACAGCTATGGTCTTCAAAAGTGGTTGTGTTGTGGTTGTTGTGTATTGCAGAGGGTTTGCGTAAGGGTGTCTGGGTGGGACTGCAGGGCTGCAGTTGGTGCATGCGTAGAAAGGGGGTGTTAGCGGGAGCAACTGACCAGACGGGACAGGAGGCTCTTTGGGTTGGGGGGGGGGGGGGGGATCGAGGGGTGTGTGACAATGGGATACACAGAGTGAAGCTGGGGGAGGGGGAGGGGCATGGGAGGGGGGGGGGGTAGGGGCGGTTGAGTCCTTTAGCTCTGCACCGTTAACCTCTGCTCTGTCAGAGATGCTTGGTGTGCGACCGTCTTGTTCTCGTGGGAACGCAGCTTGGACACCACGTCCAGGAACGTCAGTCCCTGGACCTCCTTGTGAAGCGGCTCTGAGGAGACAACATGCACAGAACCGTTCTTAGAAAACCCCACTGACAGAAAAAAGGAAAACATTCTTATTTAAAAAGTCAGGGACCACTGGGAAGCCAGTTAACATATTCCAGTGTGTAACCTTTCATCAGTCCCTCTTAGAAAACTTCAGCTGCTCTCTGCCAGCTCAGTGTAGCTCAGAGCTCCTGATTTAGCAGGTCAAATCGGTCACACTCTTGCACAAAGCTGTTTGTGGAGTTTATTCTGTGGGAATACCATCTTCAAGGTTCAAGAAACTATGAACAGAAATGATTTGTGCAGTTTTTTTTTTTTTTTTTTGGGGGGGGGGGGGGGGCACACTATACATTTTTTAGAGCAGGCTCAGACAACACAGGAGTTTCACAGATGGTTTCAGGATTTTGCTCCTAACGAATGCCTGCCTACACAATCTTATCCATTACCAGGGCATTATGAACGTTAAGTTTAAGCTCACAGATTCTCAATATTCAGGAACTTAATTACTTTAATATCCAGGCCTCAGGAATGTAAGACTTGCTCAAACTGTAAGAATTGGGATAGAACATAAACATTCACATGTAGAAACCTCTAACACGACCAGGGCTGTCCACCCCTGTTAGAGAACAAAGATCTTCAACCCCAGTCCAGATCGGTCACCCATGTCTCCCCACGAGAGAAATGGAAAGGGCAAAAAAAAAATGCCCAATTAAGCAGCTAAGTAAGTAAATCACAAGTAATTATTTACTGCATGGTGTGCCATTGGTTGGTATGTATTCAAGCTGACACTGAGAAAATAAGAAAAAAACATGAAGGGCCAGTTTCCAAAAATGTGGCTTAAGCCTAGTCTAGACTAAAAGAAAACTTCTATGAAGATTTCCACTGAGAGTATTTAGTCTAGGACTAGATTCAGGATTGGTCAACTGTTCAGCACACACCTCATCCCAGCCAATCCCCTTGTGCCCTGCGTTTGGCTCCGCCCTTACCTGAGCCCATGACTGCACAGATGAGGATCATGGAGTTGTATTTGATCTCAGGTGCGCTCCTCTCATCTGACAGCAGCTTGTGCAGGACCTGCACCAGGCTGGCACTCACAAAGTCCTTCTCCGCCATGTCTGTATCGCATACAGTGGAGCACACAAACATATATAAATATGCCAGCGTGTGTATGTGAACACTCTCAAAGCTACAAGGCAGCATTAAAGATAACTTCATTTGAAGTGTATGAGTTTACAGGATTAAGAGGAGAGGTGGATTCATAAAGTAAAAGTACCACGTGTTTGTTCCATCCATGCACTGATCTAGTTAATAGTGATTGGCACACCTCGTCAGGCAGGCAGATGAACTAATGAGTGAAATCACTTGTTTTAGTGCACTGCTAGATCATGTACATGATGGTACTTTAACTTTCTGAAGCTGGGGAGTTTTCCAGCTCTGACAAAGATTGGTTAATGACGAGACCGCTGGGGGTAACGTGTGATTTTTGGAGCCGTACCCAAATCCAGCGCGGCGATCAGCCCGAGAGCCACCAGGGCTTCGTTCTGCATGATCATGTGCTCGCTGGTCGCCATGGTTACCAGGTGCTTCACGCCACCGCCTTGGATGACCGTCCTGACGACATCCTGGAGACACACATGTGTGAGAGAGAGAGAGAGAGGGATGGAGAGGTGACCACACGTCTTTTGTGCGGTTGCTACAGGGCGGTTGTGATCCCGCAGTTTTGACCCAGATGGGCCTGTGCATAGACACGACCCCGTCAAAATGTCAGCAGTTTAAAAAAAAAAACAAAAAAAAAAG
>JAFBMS010000149.1:847500-853664 GCA_019788955.1 Albula glossodonta
GTGAGAGTGTGTGAGTGTGTCTGTCTGTGTGAGAGTGCGTGATTGTGCGTGTGTGTGTGTGTGAGAGTGCGTGAGTGTGTATGTGTGTGTCTATGTGAGAGTGTGTGAGTGTGTCTGTCTGTGTGAGAGTGCGTGAGTGTGTGTGTGTGAGTGTGTGTGTCTGTGTGAGAGTGCGTGAGTGTTTGTGTGTCTGTGTGAGAGTGTGTGAGTGTGTGTCTGTGTGAGAGTGCATGAGTGTGTGTGCGTGTGTGTGAGAGTGCGTGAGTGTGTGTGTGCGTGTGTGTGTGTGAGAGTGCGTGAGTGTGTGTGTGTGAGAGTGCATGAGTGTGTGTGTCTGTGTGAGAGTGTGTGAGTGTGTGTGTCTGAGCGAGTGAAGAGAGAAAAATCCTCTGTGGAAACGGTATCCACACAGATCTGTGGACGTGTTGGCAATAGCCAGCTCTGTAAAGTGTATGAACGCTCCAGGTAGCAAAAAGGGCCAGCTTAATGAGGCCAGCATGGTTGACCTTATCCGTCATCATTAATGGAGATTCTGCCAAAGGGTGTATGTACTCCATGCATATTTCCACAGCTATATCACCACTCAGTTCATTTAGACCTAATGCTATATGCTATGTCTCTGCTATGGATTCATTATTTTGTTACCATCTTCCCTAATTGTCACATTCTGATCCATATTAATTACACTCTGAGAGAAATGTGATTGATCTATCTGAATAATTATGCTGATAATTATGAGCTGGCGCATTCAGTCCTCTCTGTTCTTGAGAGAAAACCAGCGCTTGTCTGAATCAGAAACGCACTCCAAGTCTCCAGCACTAACCAGGCATCTGGCATCTACTGTCAGTGCACAGCCGGTACCGCAAGTGTAGCCTACCGCCCTGTTAATGTGTGTGTGTGTGTGACCGTCAGTGTGTGTGTCACTGTCTTGTGTGTCTATATATATGTGTGTGTGTGCCACTGTCAGTGTGTGTGTGTGTGTGTGTGTGTGTGAGAGAGAGACTGAAAGTGTGTGTGTGTGTGAGAGAGGGACTTTAAGCGTGTGTGGCTTACAGAGGGGTGAAATGAGCTGCCAGGGTGGATGACAGTAATGAGAGCGTTATGTGGACCCCCCACAGCGGGTACAGCGGGGGTCCGGAGCAGGGTGGCAAAATGAGCGGGAACTGCCCCCAGAGAGAGGGAGGGAGGGAGAGGGAGAGATGGAGGGACAGAGTGAGAGAGAGGGAAATAACGAGAGGGAGGAAGGGAGAAAGAGAGTGATGGGAGAGAGAGGGGGAAAGAGAGAGGGGGGAGGGAGAAAGAGAGAGAGAGAGGATGAGGGAGAGACAGAGAGAGATAGAGATAGAGGGAGAGGGAGGGTGGAGGAGTGGCACTGCCCTGCGGAGAGGCTGGCAGCTGGCGGGTTCAGTGGCGATGGCGGCGGACTCAGGCAGCCGCTCTGTTTCCCACACTCAGCCCATTCATCAGCAGCCTGTGCACTCTGACAGCGCCCGCGCCGCCTCCCCCCCGCCGTTTAATCACTCAAAAAATACTAATGCAGCCGGTACCAGAAAAACACCACTGAAGACTTCGATTGCCTCTACAGAAAAGTGTTTCACCAAGCCGAAGACAAATGGAGGAAATTAATCATTATTTGTGTTTTAATTTTTATTCAATCTGAAGCAAACAGAACAATGTGGCCTTTTTTTTTTGGTTTAGCTGTTTTTCACCCCCTGTATTCAAGTATTCCTGTAGATTGGTAGGGTGGCCTAAAACCCAATAATAATTTCCAGTAGCACCCTGGTGAACGGAGGCGGACAGGAAAATCTAAGCGTTGTGTAACCGGTCAGTTATATGGGGTCATGAGGTGCCCAGACAAAGAGTTATTTTTGGGAATGATGCCGGCATTAACATTGGGTCAAACAGCAGGGTTAACACCCTTACACATTCCAAAAGTGCCATGGGCACTCTAATGACCACGGTGAGTCAGGGCCACGGCTCACCATCTCATCTAAAGGATGGCACCTTCTACGGCACAGTGTCCCCATCACTTTCCAGCTTCAGCAGTTTGTCACGAGAAAGTTACAGTAGCTGCTGGCTATATCTCTTCATTAGATGGCTAACTCTGAAGACTTACACCAGAAGTTTTAAGTATGGATGGTCCCCAAGTTATAATGGTCCGACTGATGATTTTTCGACTTTACGATGAAGCGACTGCACTACATTTAAAGCATTTAGCAGGTGCCCTCATACAGGGCAACATGAGATAGTCAACCCAACTGTAGGCTAATGTAAGTGTTCTAAGCTCGCTCAAGTTAGGCCAGGCTAGGCTATGATGTTCTGTAGGTTAGGTTTATTAAATGGGTTTATCGGAACGTAATCCCATTCTAAGTCGGGGACCGTCTGTATAGCATTGCTTCCTATTTAATGTGCTCGGAATTACAGGGTTAATAACCACTTCCTGCAAATCAGTTATCGCAGTTAGGTTTGTGTCAAGATATTTTCAGTGCCCGGTTCTCCTCACAGAGATGAGGCTGCTCTTGAGAGATAAGGCTTTGCCTAGCGCTGTGGGAGGTACAGGCTTGCAGCAGGGGAGGCCACAGACTCACCGAGCGGGCCCAGCTTCGCAGCCTCCAGGCTGGGCAGCCTCTCATCCCTCCTGCCCTCCCCACACACACCGCCTCCCTGCTGCTCAACATGCAACATTGCTAATGTCTCATTTGCATACTGCAATCATGTTTCAGAGTAAAACCATGTCTGGTAAAATGGGCATTTTTTACATTTTTTTGAGTGGAACTTGAAAAGTGAGGGCGTCGCCCTCATGACACCGACCATAAAATGAAACTGAAAAGATCTGAGGTTACACACCTCCAATGAAACTGAAAGGTTAAGATTATATATTTTTAAATATTGTGCAATTTATAATCAACAAGATTCTATTTCGCAATAAAAATTGTTACATGTAATTTTACAGGTAGAAAGAAAGCTACAGTGAGCTGGCAGGAGTGAAACGGGGTCGGATCGAAGCCCCACCCCACCTTGCGTGTCGATCAGCATCCGTAGCGTCCCCAGCAGCTTGAACTGCACGGGCGGCATCTCCGACTTAAGGAACTTCAGCACCACGTCCGACACTCCAGCCGACAGCATCTTCGACTTATTCACCACTGGGCGACAAACAAAGCGGCACAAAACAAACCACAGCATCAACAATAAGCTCTGTACGCCTAACAGGGTCTATCTTAGTATGTCGCTGTCCCTTGCCTTATATTTGCTCATGTGCAACATTTTCCAGTGCAGAGTAGAAACCTGGATAGGATAATCATCATACTTCTACCCTTTAGATACCTGTACATTTTCAGGATAAACATTTCTAAAATATACATCTCTTTTCAGCAATATTCAGAGCAAAACTGTTTTATGTCTATACTTTTTGGCGAGTACCATGTGTTGTTGAAAATTCTACCCTCACAGGACTGTTTTCATATTTTATGAACATTTAAAGAGATAAAAGTATTTTTTTAGCAAGTTCTATGATACAACTCCGGCCTTGAACTTCATATCCACCAATGTCTACGTGGCTGGTGCAGCAGGAGTAACGCGCTGAAGAATGCTGGCTAATTTGACGTGCTCATCCCAGCTCAAAAACACTTCACTAATAGTATTTGGGCGCTGAATTCCAGAGAAGTACCACAAAATGCCCAATTGACTTCTATGGTACTTTCACATTAGAAACCCGCCCTTGATAACTTGTTAGCTTTCAGATTTGGATAACTCATTCTTATTCGTTCAGGTCCACATTTACAGTGAAACTACGAAAATGTACTGAGGGAGTGGCGTATATCATGGGTATGCGCTGTTGGCCCCTGTGTGAGACCCCGCAGTGGGCCGTGTGTTATTGGGAGGGCGATGGAGGCTCTTACCAGGGATGGCCAGGTTCCTCAGGGCGCTGAGAGCCGCATGCTGCACCGTGACGTTGCCCTCCTCCACATGCCTGTCCAGCAGCTCCAGAAGCTTCTGCACTATGCCCGTGTCCACCATGTGGATGCAATTCCCATCTGCAGGACATGCACGCAGCAGAGGGCCCCATCATGCATGTCCAACACACGTCCAATGCATGTACTGCGACAGCCTACAGCTGCGGTTCTCAACTGGTCTAGCCTCGGGACCTACATTGTTCGCTGGTCATTAAGTTATGACCCAAATTTTCAAAATTTTGAACCACTCAAATTTATTTCACAAAAATAGTACACTAATAGGATACAAAATGCCTTCATGCAGTGTTAAAAAACACAGTATTAACAAATAAAAATAAAAGTCCATAGAAGTACTTGAAAAGTAAAAGAAGGCTATGTAGTGGACAGACGTACCACATAAGTACACAACACGTCAATTACATGTGCTCCATACGTCCCACCACACACCATAGTGTATCTCACAAGCGTCACTAAAAACACATCTCCACCCTGTCCCACTGCAAGAGACCGTTCTTCTGGCTGACAACTAATTGCACAGTCTCATTCTGCTTCGAAAATGAAGCACATTGAGGTCAGGCCTTGCGATTAAATTGAAGGTACAAACAGCATCTTCAGGTGACGTGATTAATGACATTGCAAAATTTTTTAAAAATTCAGCACATCCAAGGATAGTAACTCATTTCGGTCGTGGGAGGTGATCTGCAATGCATTTGGAGCGGCGCCAAAGCAGAATATGCTTTAATCAGAGTAAAAAGACACGAGGAAAGCCAGCTCTGGAGGTATTCTACTCTCAGTTTGGCTCAAGGATTTGCAGTGCTGTACAGTTCACTTCCGAGTGCTGTCCAGAGCATGCACTATGCACTCTAACCACCAGGGGGCGAACTTCCTTGAGGCATACAGTTCTCCAGTGGCTCTCAGGGCTGTAGATTGACTACAGTTTACCCCAACAACCACTGGGACACCATTTTAGCCAGCCCTGATCCTAATCCCAGCCATTATGTGTGAGAAGCTGAGCCTGTTTCAGAGTACAGTACTTTTACAGCACTACCATCAGTTACTGAATGAATTCATTTCAGAACCTCAGAATTTCAGTTCTCTTGCCTCGACACAAAATCAATATCATCCTTGAACTGTGGATGTACAAACACCTGCCACTCGTAATATAGGCAGGACTGCGGTACAGCTGTCATAAAATTCAATAGTCGTTATGAAGGTAAAACCACTGCTTTAATCATGTGTTTTAGGTGATGGTAACCGGTATTTTCCAGAGGGGACTAACCAGTTTATAAGTCAATACTTTAGCTTTTCAAATGTCACTTATGTCACTGTGATAAAACCTCCGATGAGCTCTTTTCGAATGTGGATGGTGCATTTTATCTGACAGTCCCCAAGCGACAATCCCCTGTCATTGGTTCGTGTAATAACACAGCCATGCAACATGTCCAGCCATAGTAAAAATGAAACATCTAATCAAAGCAGCAGAGCCAGTACTGCAATGAGGAAATGTAACATTTAGAGTAATACTGCCGTTCTCTACACTTGGCATGAAGTGATGCCGGGGGGGGGGGGGGGGGGGGGCGGGTCCTTACCGTTTCGGGCAAAGTTAGCGATAGCCAGCGCTCCGGCCAGCTGAAGCTGATGGTTGTGGGACGGCACCCAGGAGAGGACCCTTGTGAAGACGCTGCCCTTGCCCCCCTCAAACAGCTTCTGCATGGACTCATCTGCGGCAGAGGGAGAGACGGTGACCCCCCCATCTCACAAACCCACCTCATTTCCATCCAAACGTTCACTTTACCTTCACTCTTAATATGAAGCATCACCACAACGGAGTATAAATTCATCAGGGAGGGACGGCCATTTCCTCCATTTCCAGTAAGGCTATGGACATGTTTATAATGTCCAAATCAGCTACAAATCTCTGCATCCATTTGCGCTCATCATGTCTAGTTTGTTTTGGATTTGCAGCCATTTGTGGGGCTCCTTAACAGGAGAGGCACTCACTGGCAATTTATCTGCAACCAAAATGCACACATGTGGTGATGCTGACGTTGGCGATTAGTCCTGATTGCACAGAAAAGACTGACTCCAATCGCTAACAAAAGGCCCGAATGGCAGTTTGAAATATCAGAATCTGTTAGTTGACATTTTTATACAGAGGTACTTTTAAAATACTCTGAGCATACCTTTTATGAAGGCCTGGAGGAATGCACT
>JAFBMS010001481.1:5000-40564 GCA_019788955.1 Albula glossodonta
AGCAGCGCCGAGCGCAAGCGCCTGCATCGCAGATGAGCCATTACCATGATGATTCCACTGGCAAAATGACGGCACCACCGTTAGTTTCCAGCACTGCACAAAGAGTAGATGCTATAGTCATCCACTCTGCATTCCTGCTATAGTCATCCACTCTCCATTCCTGCTATAGTCATCCACTCTCCATTCCTGCTATAGTCATCCACTCTCCATTCCTGCTATAGTCATCCACTCTCCATTCCTGCTGTAGTCATCCACTCTGCATTCCTGCTATAGTCATCCACTCTCCATTCCTGCTATAGTCATCCACTCTCCATTCCTGCTATAGTCATCCACTCTGCATTCCTGCTATAGTCATCCACTCTCCATTCCTGCTATAGTCATCCACTCTCCATTCCTGCTATAGTCATCCACTCTCCATTCCTGCTATAGTCATCCACTCTCCATTCCTGCTATAGTCATCCACTCTCCATTCCTGCTATAGTCATCCACTCTGCATTCCTGCTATAGTCATCCAAATCTGTGAGACACTAACCCCATTTTTAAATGTGATAATGGGCTATGTGGCACCACAACCTTCTGCTGTGAATTATTGTGTTGTGTAACCATACAGAATGAACATGGCTTCCTCTGCAGGCCGAGAGCAGGCCTAATGCCTGGGCGGTTTGGGGAGGGGTTTTGAATCGCTCAGGTTCCATAACTTGAGGATGAAATAATAATTTGTAATGAAAACTCCATGTGCCCCTGAAGAGAAGCTACAGGCTTGCATGAGGTTTGTGCCTCTCTCAGTGTTGAGATTCTCTTGCTCAGTTCTTGTCTCCCTCTCTCTTTTTTTCTCTCATATTTCCTATTGGTCATGTGACTGAAATCCCCTCTCTCACCCAGGGCACGGTGGGCCTGAAATTGTTTCCATAGCTACACAGGTGGTGAAGCAGAGGAGAATTGTGGGTGCTGTCACACGGCTATAACTGATCCTCATAGAGCCTCCCCAGGCAGCCAGGGACACCACGGCCATGGTTTCTGAGCTGCAAAGGATCGTGGGAAGGGGAAGAGAGAAGAGGCAGCCAGAGACACCACAGCCATGGTATCTGAGCTGCAAAGGATCGTGGGAAGGGGAAGAGAGAAGAGGCAGCCAGGGACACCACAGCCATGGTATCTCAGCTGGAGAGGATCGTTGGAAGGGGAAGAGAGAAGGGGAAATTGCAGATGTGTTCACCATTCAACAAATGGCACAATAACCATAAGAAGTGTTGTTTGTTGCTCATATCATTTATTGTAGGTGCAGTTTGTAAACATGATGAATCTTTGATGGTTGTAGTTGGATGGTACACTCATTTATAGATGGATACAGAATGCACTCGTCTCCAGTGTAAGCGACACAAACTTGGCATGCATTCTTTCCCAGCTGCTTTCCTTCATTTTATTAAAAGTGTCTTACCGTGGTTCAGGGAGGAAGTAAAGC
This sequence comes from Albula glossodonta, assembly GCA_019788955.1. Taxonomy (NCBI): domain Eukaryota; kingdom Metazoa; phylum Chordata; class Actinopteri; order Albuliformes; family Albulidae; genus Albula; species Albula glossodonta. The sequence continues at coordinate 6,460 of JAFBMS010001481.1, forward strand.
CGTTGTGTTAGTTCAGAGTGCATCCCTCTGACCCTCCATCCTGATTGGTCCAGCTCTCTGATCAGGGGGTGTGGCTCAGAGCTGCCCTTCATGGAAAAGCTGAAGGGAAAGGTGATTCAGTGACGGCTCCTGAAAACTCATCCCATAATAAGGGTGGGAACCCATCCATCAGCTGAATGTGTGACAATGTCAGATAAGTACAGTAAGTAAATGAGGAATTAGGTATGGGCTTACCAATGCAAAAAGTGCAGTACCAACAAGTCATATAGGTAGCGTGTTTTACTGTGCTGTAAAGGTGGATGGTCATGGCACCAGGTCATGATAACTTAATGTTATTTTGCCCACCCTTGTTATATCATGACAAATAAGTGGTAATAGAATGAATAACAGGCACTAAGCGATGATAACCTAAGATTCGCTTGTTTATATCTGCTGTCCCATGAGTGACATTGTAGTGTAACACAAACACACATTAGCGTTAGTCGCTGCGTTGGGCTTGTTTGTGTGTATCTCATTCCCATGGCCTTAATCAGGGGGTATTACTGCCCGCCCCTGGCCCTGGAGCAGCTGTGCTACTCACCCATAGATCTGAGCAAAGCACAGCACGTCAAACCAAACACTTTCCCTGGGGTTTGTTTTTAAATTCTTATTGAATAAACCATAAAACCTTGTATTGATCTGAAGCGCCAATTAGATGTAGCTTTCACATGAAATAATAATCGAATGGGTAAAGTATTGATTATTTCCGGAGAAAAAACCCACAGGTGCCCTTTAAAGATGGTTAAAATACTGACCCTGGGGAGGGCTTAGCTTCAAACACCCTGAACCATCGATCCGCACTCTCTTAATGAAGCCCCTCGGTGCATCGTGGTCAAGCACTGCTCATTTGATCTTGGTTGTGATCAAATATTGAGAATAATTCCAATAATTACTGCTATAGACATTTTGAGGGCAAAGTCAGAGGGGAATATGAGGAATCTGAGGAGGCCAGATCTGTTTGAGGGCTGGACAGTAAGCCAATGATGAAACATTTCAGGAAATATCTGTAAAGTATTACACTTACTGGACCAGCCAAGAATTTCATGATTATCATTCAGCATTTCCAGATATTGGGCCTGCTTTATCATTTTCATATTTACACATTTAAAGCTTTAAAAGACATTTAAAGTTTTTAAGTCATTTTGTTTTTACATTACATCATGATTATATACATAACATGTTTTATAACATGAATAAAAACATGTGTACATATAGGTGTGTGTAAGCGCTTGATAAATGAGAGCCAGTGTGTTTGCCTCTCCACCCCACTGAGACAATGCTGAAGTGCTGTTCAGGGGCACGGCACAGGTTGTCCCAGGCAGGGGGAAGTTTTGGCTCTGGAGCTGACAGTAATGTGGTGAGGGTTTAATGTGAGTGCTAATCACTGCAGCGCTGTTAGCCACATGCTCCGCTCCCAGCACTGGGCTCCTTCCAGGGGTTAACCAAACAGTGCCGCGACACATGATTGGTCTTTACGAGGCAGAGCTGGGAGAGAGGCCCACGGACGATGCTAAAGAGCCAATAATGACAGCAATTCACTGCAATCCAATTATGCAAACGGGAGTCTAAACAATTTCATCATCCCCAAATTAGATCTTCCTAATGAGATAAAGGCGCCAATTAATCCTGAATTAATTTCAATAGCTCATTTCCAGAAAAACACTCTAATATGCAAATGCAAATGAGAGGCTGAAGCCTGCAGTGAGATGCCCAGAGTTCAGATCGTTTTATTTTTGTGTGTCATGCACACAGTGGGGCCAGTAAAAGGGCTGGGAGGAGGAGAGACTCGTGAAACTCCAACTGACACGCTCCCAACCGCAACTCTGATCGCATCCCAGAGTGCATTGGGGCTGTGGATTTGGGACAGCACAGCCCAGAGTGTTGCTCTGGAGCTAATCACATCTCAGAATGCACTGGGAGTGTTCATCTGGGACAGCACATCCCAGACTACACTGGGAGTATTGCTCTAGAGCTAATCACATCCCAGAATGCTCTGGGGGATGCTGTTCTGGGACTCAGCATTGGGGGACGATCTTTGGGCTGTCCCCTGGGAGTGCAGCAGGGGAGGCCAGACAGGTAAGGAAATGCCGGCTGTCCCTTCTGCTAGCCTGCTGCATTAGCATGGATGGGACAATGCTCAGTCCACAGGGTCATGAGAAAACCAGGCTGATCATACAGGAATATTGATCAGCTGTGTGGAGTACACAAGCACCCTGCTCTCTGTCTGAACCTCATTGTGCATTCTTACCTGGTCCTGTCTCTGGTGCTGCACAACATTTCCCAGAACCTCACATGGTAAGTCTGACATCCAATGTAAACTGCTTTAAAATGGTGGCCTACAGTTCTGCATTTGTTCCACTCATGCACGAAAACAGCTGATTTCACTAATTCACTAATGAGCTGCCCTACCTGGCTGAAGAGCTGTGCTGATTACAGTCAGCTGGTTTAATTCATGGGTGGAGCAAACACACACACTACTGTGTGCAGCCTGGAATTTACACCTCTGTGTATGCAGGGGCATGAACATTATCTGCTAGAGTGTGTGCCTGCCTCTGTGTTTGTGTAGTGTGTGCCTGCCTCTGTGTTTGTGTAGAGTGTGCCTGCCTCTGTGTTTGTGTAGTGTGTGCCTGCCTCTGTGTTTGTGTAGAGTGTGCCTGCCTCTGTGTTTGTGTAGTTTGTGCCTGCCTCTGTGTTTGTGTAGTGTGTGCCTGCCTCTGTGTTTGTGTAGAGTGTGCCTGCCTCTGTGTTTGTGTAGTGTGTGCCTGCCTCTGTGTTTGTGTAGTGTGTGCCTGCCTCTGTGTTTGTGTAGTGTGTGCCTGCCTCTGTGTTTGTGTAGTTTGTGCCTGCCTCTGTGTTTGTGTAGTGTGTGCCTGCCTCTGTGTTTGTGTAGTGTGTGCCTGCCTCTGTGTTTGTGTAGTTTGTGCCTGCCTCTGTGTTTGTGTAGTGTGCGCCTGCCTCTGTGTTTGTGTAGTGTGTGCCTGCCTCTGTGTTTGTGTAGTTTGCTCATTGATATCATGCATTATAATGTGTTGTGTGTATCTCATCCAGACAGAAGAGAAGATAGAAGGGGCTTGTGCATTGTGGAGGTCTGAGACAGCGAGGTGCACATAAAATAGACATGAAATACACAGAGAAATGAGTGTTCATATGGCTGGTGGAGGGATGGTATCTGACTCCGCCGCTGTAAACGCACAGATAAGGAGTGGCATAAGGAGTGCAGCTTCCTTCCTCCGGTGGCGTCCTGTCCTTTACATCTCAGAAAGAACAGCAGCCCTTCAGGACGACGCCAACGCGCCATGCTCCGCATTCCGGCACTGCCTGGGTCAAAACGCACAGGCACAGGCCACTCCCCACTGCCAGTCACACCGTCACCACTGCGCCATGTGACCCACAGCAATTAAACTGATTTACAATGTTACTAATATATACAATTTATTCCGCATGCTGCTGGAAAAAGCACGCTCATAAATTAGAGCACCTGCCCCTCCGTAATGTGGAGGCCGGTGGAGAGAGCTCATTTTCTCTCATGTGCTGTAATTACGGCCATCATGGCTTCCGCCTTTTTCTCCTCTGTTTTGACAGGTTGTAATGGCCCCCACCCAGTCAAAAACGGGCACGGCTTCACCTTTGCCATGACAAAAACCATTTTCGTTTCCTGCTCAGAGGTCCCGGCTTTCAGCAGGCCTGGCAGCTCCCTGTGCGTTGGCTGCACATGTGATTACTGCGCTGCTTGCCAGTGGCTTGGGCCTGCTCTATTTGCCTAAGTGCATTAACCTGGGATATGGGCTCATTTTATACCTGCTTGGGTTTCAGGCTCCCGCTTTAATTCACATCCCTTCAGCCCACCACAGGCTTTTGCCACCTTGGGTTTTCATTGCTACTTTATGCTGTGCCTGTTTACCTTTCCAAGCGATTATACATTAGATAAAATGTACACAGGATTACACACTGAGATGAAAAGGAGAGAAGGAGTAACATGCACACTGACCTCCTCTGAACTGTAAAATAACTTAGACACTATTTGAGAAAACCGTGCTTAAAACAAATAATATAACGTTGACCTCTAATACCACTAAAACAAGGCCTTTTTTATTTTGTTTTAAGATTTACTGTCCCTCCATTTGGGGTCATTGTGTCAATGTAGTGTTGGCTTGGTGAGTTCATCTAGGATCACGTGTTTCAGCAAGCCAATCAGGCCCCCCTCCACTATGCCACCAGTGCTGGCCAATCGTAAATGACAGGCAGCCACATCGATTTTGTGACAGCAGGAAAAGCCAGTGTCAAATGAAACGGCGAAACATTGGGAGAAAGTTTCAATTAGGCCTTTGAGCCTGAAATTACAACCACATCAGACTCATCCCCAATGCTGAAATTACAGCCACGTCGGACTCATCCCCAATGCTGAAATTACAGCCACATCGGACTCATCCCCAATGCTGAAATTACAGCCACATCGGACTCATCCCCAATGCTGAAATTATAGCCACATCGGACTCAGCCCCAAAGCTAAAAATTACAGCCAAATTGCACTCAGCCACAATTCTGAAATTACAGCCACATCGGACTCATCCCCAAAGCTGAAATTATAGCCACATCGGACTCAGCCCCGATGCTGAAATTACAGCCACATCGGACTCAGCCCCGATGCTGAAATTACAGCCACATCAGACTTAGCCCCGATGCTGAAATTACAGCCACATCGGACTTAATCCCAACGCTGAAATTACAGCCACATCGGACTCAGCCCCAAAGCTAAAAATTACAGCCAAATTGCACTCAGCCACAATTCTGAAATTACAGCCACATCGGACTCATCCCCAAAGCTGAAATTATAGCCACATCAGACTCAGCCCCGATGCTGAAATTACAGCCACATCAGACTCAGCCCCAATGCTGAAATTACAGCCACATCAGACTTAGCCCCGATGCTGAAATTACAGCCACATTGGACTTAACCCCAACGCTGAAATTACAGCCACATCGGACTCAGCCCCAAAGCTGAAATTACAGCCACATCGGACTCAGCCCCAAAGCTGAAATTACAGCCACATCGGACTCAGCCCCAGTGCTGAAATTAAAGCCACATCACACTCAGCCCCAGTGCTGAAATTACAGCCACATCGGACTAAGCTCCAGGGCTTTAGCGGCCGTAACGGGTTGACCAGTTGGCCCAATCACCTTCACCGACCACCAGACAGACAGTCATGCCTCCTCAGTGGAATGGAGTTCAGCGCTGTTTGGCTTTGCCCCGACTGAAGGCTGATTGCTGAGTAACACACAGCACACTCCCCTCTCTCATCTTCCTCCCGTCGGCCTTCCTCAGCCCAGCCTCACGGCGGGTCAGGCTACTGCTCATCTTAAACAGGAATAAGTGCAGGATGCTACGATGCTGTGTTAGCCTGGTGCAGCTGTGCTCATTTTCAGTGTGTGCTATTGGCCGGACAGCTGATCACTGTTTTGTTGAATCCAGCAAAATCGCCAGCTTTGCCTGTAATTAACCGTATTTAATGAGCAAACCTGTTTGTCCATAACATCTATTGGATTGTTTCTAGGGGGCTCAATTAATGTATTGATGCTGCTAAATTGCTTTTATTGAGCAGAGCTGAGCTCTACCTGCTATGTGTACTGCACACCCAAGAGTGAGCATGTTAAAAATCTGCTAATATGACACTGTGTGCTGGATTGAATCCAATATGCCAAGTGTCTCTGAGGGCTCTGAGAACAGCTACTATTCAACCAAACCTGACTGTGGTATGTTTAAGGACATGTGCCACTGATTCACACAAAATAATACATGTCCAAAGGATATGTTTTCAATAAAATAAAACACACTCAAAAATGATTTTGTAATTTCAAGTCTGTTTTTATTGAATTGCATATCCTTTAAAGATAATAAATCTGGGTACAGTTTAGCCAGTGCTAAAGGTAGTCTCCTATATGGGCTTAACTTCTCTTAAAGTGGAAAAACACTGCACCCAACTTCAGTACTGGGGCTGGGGGGTGTCTGGATTGGGCGGGGATGGGGGCAGCTCTAGCAGGCCTTTGGTGAGCATGCTCCGGCTTATTTAAAAAGCGATTATGGATTCAGTTCATCATCATCATCATTATCATCGTCACACTCCTAATTGTTTGGCAGCCAGCTGTCGAGTGTTGTGATAATTGAGTAATCTGACATTGTGCGACAGAATTCTGGAACATTCTCCCATCACAAGCCAGCGCTTGTTTACCTAAACGAGTGGCTCATTTGTACGGGAGCTGTAATTTTGCCTTTCAGAGCTGCGTTCTGGAGATCTGCTGCTTATTGATAAATAGTTATTGAAGTTCTGCTCATATCCACAGGAACATTTCTGGGGTGCTTTGATCGTTAGAAGCTACAGTTCATTAGCGTGTGTTTGCCAAAAAAAAAACACTGAATAAATTCAGACGTAATAAGCTGCATTTCCAAAATAGTAGGATCATCTGTTTTTGTCTATCAAAGTTTTGTGATAAAATATGTATTTCATCTCCATTTCTGAAAGATTATCTGAGGAACATTTTGTGAAGTGAGAATCTAAATACTAGTTTTTAAGCATGAAAATTGCATCATACATTGCCAAAAAAATGAAAGATATTTTATCTGACATATTTTACAAACTATGAGCTGCATCTGTGAGCAGTGCTGCACTGAGTAATATGGTACTGATGAGCAGCAGGTGAGGTATCAGCAGTGGGTCAGTAAGGGGGCTGCTGACTGCAGTGGGTCAGTAAGGGGGCTGCTGACTGCAGTGGGTCAGTAAGGGGGCTGCTGACTGCAGTGGGTCAGTAAGGGAGCTGCTGACTGCAGTGGGTCAGTAAGGGAGCTGCTGACTGCAGTGGGTCAGTAAGGGGGCTGCTGACTGCAGTGGGTCAGTAAGGGGGCTGCTGACTGCAGTGGGTCAGTAAGGGGGCTGCTGACTGCAGTGGGTCAGTAAGGGAGCTGCTGACTGCAGTGGGTCAGTAAGGGGGCTGCTGACTGCAGTGGGTCAGTAAGGGGGCTGCAGACTGCAGTGGGTCAGTAAGGGGGCTGCAGACTGCAGTGGGTCAGTAAGGGGGCTGCTGACTGCAGTGGGTCAGTAAGGGGGCTGCTGACTGCAGTGGGTCAGTAAGGGGGCTGCTGACTGCAATGGGTCAGTAAGGGGGCTGCAGACTGCAGTGGGTCAGTAAGGGGGCTGCAGACAATTAATCACCACCGAGGCCTCTGTGAAGCTCTGCATGCGGACGAGGGTGACTACAGCTTCCTTTGTGATGTCATGCATGTCCTGCCTTTGTGATGTCATGCACGCCCTGTCTTTGTGATGTCATGCACGCCCTGTCTTTGTGATGTCATGCACGCCCTACCTACGGTCTCTGGCCTCTGGTGTGTGTCGGTGTTGATTGATGCTGTAGCATTCAGGTTACAAACACTGATTAATCCCATAGATTCCTTCAGATTCTCATTGGTGTTCTTGGTCTGTGCTGTCCTCTGCTCTGAGTCTTTCCCCCTCCTTTAAAACACAGTATTCTGACATTCTGAGATGGTCATGAGGAGCTCAGGTCAACAGTCGCTAAAAAATTGCTGAATGTTTTAGGTGTTGCTTTGTCCCACAGCTAAATTGGTTGTGTGTGTCTTTTTCCCCTTTTTGAAAAGTGCTTGTGCTGTTCTACGGTGGGCGCTGATCTAATCAGGGAAGCACAGGCTCATTAAGAGCTTCACCATTCAGCTCCCGCTCATTACAGAGGCCGGTCTGAGACGCTGTCCCCCCCCTCACGCCGCATACTGCAGTTAAGCCCACACTAACAATCACTCCGGATCCGCCAGCTCATACCATCCTTTAGCGAGACTGTTTACCATGCATCATATCAGCCATCAGAGCCCAGTTATGAGTGATTAAGAGCCCAGTGTGACCTTTACAGATCAAGCAGAACGGACCTGCCTCGCTCCCTCATGTCAGTTAAATTAAATAACAAGTTCTGATGGAACAGCCATGTTTTCTGTGTTTTCAATAAGAGAACTCGATAAAAGCGTTTCCTTTCCTCCTTATTTAACAGGCCTTGTGGGACAGCATCATGTCTGCTGGTGAGTAACAGCCAAACAGCTCTCTGAGGCTCATAGGTTAGCGCTGCTAACCCTCTGATCTCCATCCTTTCTGCTCAGCCTGATCACAGAGACATTCAATTTGGTCATGATGTCTTTAGAATTGCCTCCTGGGTGTGGCCTTTCACTGCGCAGGGCGTGGCCTTTCACTGTGTGGGGCGTGGCCTTTCACTGTGTGGGGCGTGGCCTTTCACTGCATGGGGCGTGGCCTTTCACTGTGCGGGGCGTGGCCTGTCACTGCGCAGGGCTGTGGCCTTTCACTGTGCGGGCTGTGGCCTTTCACTGCATGGGGCTTGGCCTTTCACTGCGCGGAGCATGACCTTTCACTGCGTGGGGCGTGGCCTTTCAGAGCACTGGGCATGGCCTTTCACTACGGGGCTTTACCCCCACACCTTTCTGATCAGACCACAGCCAGCCACGGACAGGAGATGAGGGGAAACCACACAACGAAACGCAGAAACACACAGGGAGGTGGAGAGGGAGGTGGCAGGGCCCCGGTCTCTGTGCGAGAGGCTCTGGAGGTGAGGCAGTTATGTTTCATTATGGAGCGCTGGCAGTGAATACTGTGCGCCTCAGACTGAGGTCCAGGGCTGACCCTGTGACCCCACGTCTGGAGCGCCACCCCAAGCCCCCCCCACGCTCAAGGCTGGCCCGCTCCTCCCTGGGCCGGAGCGCTGGAGCACCGGAGCACACGCTGCGGCCCCATAATTCACTGCCCGCCTGATCGCCTGCCAGCACGTATTGATTTTTGTTTCCCAATCTCCAGGGGAGACGGAAAGAACAGATTAAAAACACTTTGTCAGTTCAGAGTTGAATAAGAATTCTGCACTGGGATACCTGGGAATGTGTGAGGTCAGGGCCGTGCTGCGCTTGCTCGGCCTTAACCCTTTCATCGCTGGGCCACCCTAGCCTATCACGCTTCCCTGATCTGCAACGCTCTGCTGGTTACGCTTGCTGTTTGGAGAACCTATCACTCTCTGATTATGTAGCCACCATACTGGAATATAAAACTGAATAAATGCCATTTCGCTGAAATTTGTGAATTCAAATGAATGAATGAATGAATGACTGCAAAATTAATCCAGGAACAAAAGAATGAATGAACAAAGTAGCCATTATTTCTAAATCAGCACAGATCCTATAAAAACACAAAGGCAAGGATACACCTTGAAAATAATAAATATGATAGTAATTGGATTGAGCAATGAACAGATACTGTATTTGTGTGGTCCCTGATGACATTTGCACTTGCACTGATGCACTGTGCCCTGGTGCGTGTGGTTACCCTGCTTTCCCTGGTTGTGTGCTGAAGGGTTTTTTAGCCATTGGACATAAATTTCTGCTATACAAATAAAGGAAGTGCTTTTCATTAAAGCACACCTGTACCTGTGCAGATATGCCAAGACTGCTTTGGTCAGAGCAGGTTATTACTCAGCAACAGAAATGCAGGAACATGGAGTCTTAATTAGAGGTGTGAAGCAAGTCCAGCACTACCAGATGCTCTATTATACTAATTATGCTCTATTATAACTAACCAGCAACCAGATTTGCAAAAAAACCTAAGACAAATTCCTGAAAGTGTAATTTTAATAAATAGACACAGAAAAGGGAGAGTAATTATTGTGAGTTTACCTGACTGACCCATGAGGGAACGTGAGAGCAGGAGAAACAGTGGTCTGGCTCACTCATGGAGCAGAATCAGTGCCTCTTCGGCACTCCTCTGACTCAGCATTTTGATCTGCAGTTTAACCTGCAAACTGAAGCCCATCACATTGTCTGATGGTGATGGTCTTCATCGTCATCTGCCTATGGCTGTCCCCGATCCTCTCTGCATGTTCTCGCCCCGCGCGCTTTGAAAGCCTCTCCGGCCCTCTGATCTGATGTGGAGTATTCTGTTGTCTGGTTGGCACAGGTTGCCAAACCCCATCAGCCACGGTGACGCTGGGGTGGCAGTAGCCCCACTCTCTGTTTTCCTGGTCAGACGTCCGTCTTTCGGCCAGCCCCTGAGTTGGACTAGGAGTGGTTATTTTTAACCCCTTGTGCCCCGGACAAGCAGCCATGCACTTCCTGCCAGCCCACAGCAGTGTCACAAAAATATCTGATCTACTAACAGAATGAAAGCAATGAAAGTCTGTCTGAGTTAGATTAGTTAGTATTAAAGGCCAAAATTCAGCAAATTGTCTCACTAGTCATTGCAGAGGAAATTCCTGTGATGTGTTTCCACTGCTGCCAGAGAGCACAAGATTAGCTCAGATATTGCTCAGCGCGGTCACCATCCCAGATAGCCAATCAGGTCTGTGGTCACCATCCCAGAAAGCCAATCAGGTCTGTGGTCACCATCCCAGATAGCCAATCATGTCTGTGTCTTCCCCCCACAAATGAGGTGCACACAATTAAAAATTCCTCCCTTATTAATTTGGAAAGTTACAAGCAGTCTAATCAGAATTTGTGTTTGGTGGAATGGTGTCACTTTCCGCTCTTCATGGCAGGTACCTGTGTTGTATTATTAATTATCATTTGTTGACAAAGCATCGCTCTCCCTTTGGGATGCAGTTCAGTTAAACGAGAAGGCTTTATTCCTGATTTTCAGCTGACGTATACTGTCATATGCTTGTGTAAAAAGAAAACACGCTTTGTGTTCAAATATTTAAGGCACATCAACAAGCAGTAACACCTCCAGTCATGGGCTGCGGGTGGTAGATGCTGTTCAGTATTTGTTAAGCAGTGTAAATTAATTGGTCAAATCTCAAAATCCCTTTGTAATTAGATCTAAGAATCCAGAGTGAAATTAGCAGGAAACATGCTTAACACATCACTGTTTTGGGTCTTTAATCTTTTTGTAGCTCTGAATATTAATTAAAGCATGCACAATTCAGACCCTTATTTCCCCCACTGAATGTGTTTTATATGGGATTATACGGCCTCATAACGGCTGCACTTTATCACATGAATCTGTGCCAATAGGTTAAGTAACCACAGGTTAAACACAGTTATTTAACCCTGAATAATTCATCAAATCTGCGGATCTAATCCACTGTGACTGCACCGTAATAATGTCATTACATACCACTGTTTGTTCTGCGTTTGTAATTAATACTGCAGTAACAGTGAAGCTGTGTGTTCCATGGAGAAATACATAAAAACCCATCTGACCTTGAATGACCCTCCCCCCCTCCCTGCTTAATTGGTTTAAGTATTTCCTATCTTTAAATGCATCTGCCACAGATGTGTGTAGTGTGTCACACAGAGATCCACCCTACGGTGCTGTGTGTAGTGTGTCACTCAGAGATCCACCCTGCGGTGCTGTGTGTAGTGTGTCACTCAGAGATCCACCCTGCGGTGCTGTGTGTCACTCAGAGATCCACCCTACGGTGCTGTGTGTAGTGTGTCACTCAGAGATCCACCCTGCAGTGCTGTGTGTCACTCAGAGATCCACCCTACGGTGCTGTGTGTAGTGTGTCACTCAGAGATCCACCCTGCGGTGCTGTGTGTAGTGTGTCACTCAGAGATCCACCCTGCAGTGCTGTGTGTCACTCAGAGATCCACCCTGTGGTGCTGTGTGTAGTGTGTCACTCAGAGATCCACCCTGCGGTGCTGTGTGTAGTGTGTCACTCAGAGATCCACCCTGCGGTGCTGTGTGTCACACAGAGATCCACCCTGCTGTGTGTGTGTGTGTGTCGCTCAGAGATCCACCCTGCAGTGCTGTGTGTAGTGTGTCACACAGAGATCCACCCTGCAGTGCTGTGTGTAGTGTGTCACTCAGAGATCCACCCTGCTGTGCTGTGTGTCACACAGAGATCCACCCTGCAGTGCTGTGTGTAGTGTGTCACTCAGAGATCCACCCTGCGGTGCTGTGTGTCACTCAGAGATCCACCCTACGGTGCTGTGTGTAGTGTGTCACTCAGAGATCCACCCTGTGGTGCTGTGTGTAGTGTGTCACTCAGAGATCCACCCTGTGGTGCTGTGTGTAGTGTGTCACTCAGAGATCCACCCTGCGGTGCTGTGTGTCACTCAGAGATCCACCCTGCTGTGCTGTATGTAGTGTGTCACTCAGAGATCCACCCTGTGGTACTGTGTGTCACACAGAGATCCACCCTGCAGTGCTGTGTGTACTGTGTCACTCAGAGATCCACCCTGTGGTGCTGTGTGTCACACAGAGATCCACCCTGTGGTGCTGTGTGTCACACAGAGATCCACCCTGCGGTGCTGTGTGTAGTGTGTCACTCAGAGATCCACCCTGTGGTGCTGTGTGTAGTGTGTCACTCAGAGATCCACCCTGCGGTGCTGTGTGTAGTGTGTCACTCAGAGATCCACCCTGTGGTGCTGTGTGTCACACAGAGATCCACCCTGCGGTGCTGTGTGTAGTGTGTCACTCAGAGATCCACCCTGTGGTGCTGTGTGTAGTGTGTCACTCAGAGATCCACCCTGTGGTGCTGTGTGTAGTGTGTCACTCAGAGATCCACCCTGTGGTGCTGTGTGTAGTGTGTCACTCAGAGATCCACCCTGTGGTGCTGTGTGTAGTGTGTCACTCAGAGATCCACCCTGCGGTGCTGTGTGTCACACAGAGATCCACCCTGCGGTGCTGTGTGTAGTGTGTCACTCAGAGATCCACCCTGTGGTGCTGTGTGTAGTGTGTCACTCAGAGCTGCGACTGCTCAGTGGTTATACATCCAGCCTCTTGTTTAAGAGGACATTATCTCAGCTGTTACATCTTCATTCATTGCACCTGTAAGCATGTAAAATCACTCTGACTAGACAGTAACAAACCATCCCTCATCCCTACCTGTGTGTAATTCATCATTTCTTCTTCTTTTGCTTTTACTTCCCTCTTTCTTTTTTCTTTCTGTTTCTTTTAATTCCTTCTTTCTTTTCCTTTTTGTTAATGAATGAAGTTTGTGTTTATGTGTGTGCAAGATGTGTATGTGTGTGCTTTTGTGTGTATGAGGTGTGTGTGTGTTTGCATGCATGAGAGATGCGTATGTGTGTGCATGTGTGCGCGTGTGTGTGTATGTGTGTGTGAGGTGTGTTTGTGTTTGTGAGTGTATGAGGTGTGTGTGTGTATGAGGTGTGTGTGCTGATCTCTCTCCCTCTGGTGTCCTGCTCAGATATCCCAGCATGCCTCTGCAGCCAGGTGAGTGTCCTTACACGCATGGCTGAGAGCCGTGTTCATCCCTCCAGACGTGGTTTCCTCTTTCATCCTGGCATGGCGCTCCGCACCAGATGTTCACATATATTATCCCCTCACAGCGCCGTGTGTTCCACTGTGCAGCTACATTCCCCCACGCGCCTCTATTGTCCAAGGAAGAGCTGCTCTCTTTATTGTTCGGTAGAGATGTGTATTAGGAGATATCAGCCATGTAGGATAGAGAATGAAAGAATTCAGTTTACAATATAGAACTTAATCATTTAAATGTATGATGAAAATCATAATAAATTAATACTATTAAATTCTGTTCATAAATTATTTATACTGTAATAATTTATGATAGCCACAAGAACCAATCGCAGTAACAACAAATAAAGTCCTGTGATAGTAACAGAGTGAGTGCCATGTTAACCCTTGGAAAATTGTAGATGGGAAAAAGCATTTGCACTGAGTGAACAGAAGCATGACAGTGTGCCTGTCTGAATCTCTCTCCCATGCTGACGGTGCCCTGCTATATTTTGCTAACTAATGCATTGTGCTGTGCCGCAGCCTCCCTGCCACTGCAGACGGGCACCATCTCACCTAATGACACTCCAGACGGCGCAGCCTCCCTGCGCTGCAGACGGGCACCATCTCACCTAATGACACTCCAGACGGCGCAGCCTCCCTGTGCTGCAGACGGGCACCATCTCACCTAATGACACTCCAGACGGCGCAGCCTCCCTGCGCTGCAGACGGGCACCATCTCACCTAATGACACTCAGACAGATGTGATCAATGATGATCAGACGGATCAGGCTTTATGAGGAATGCCTCTTTTTTCCAACACAAATGTGTCAGGTTCACCGCACAGGCGCTGAGGTGCAGCGCACAGACAGGTGCCCCGCAGTGTCAGTGGTGTGGATGTGAAACAGGAGGAGGCTTTGAGCGGTGCGGGGGGCTGGATGAGAGTGAAGATCATGAATGAAGTCCTCATGATTCACCTACAGCTGCCTTTGGTGACTGTTTATTCCAGGACTAGCTGGATTTTTTTTTGTAACAATTGTATGACGAGGTTGTTTTGTAATAATTTCTGACCACTCATTTTTAGGGTCCGAGGTGGTGTTGTTTCAGTTATTTTTTATTTTTCATTTTTACAACCAAAGACACATGTGTAGCCCTTGCAGACGAACGCACTGGCCTCGGTGACGTGGGCTGGAGGTGCGTGGCTTTCATGCTGCAGCGCGGTGGAACGGCTGCAGGTGGATCCAGCAGGAACACGTTAAGGCTCTGAAGCCCAGGTGGAATTGGAGCAAGCTGTTCTCACCAGCACCCCCTCCCTCAGAGCTGTCAAACAGGCACTACTCATAATGAAGGGAAAAATATTTTATTCAGATTTATTAATTTGAAAATGAAGCATGCCTGTCGACAGAGGGACAGTTCTTCTCAATCTGTCATCGTTGAACCACACGCCGCTGACACCGGGATTCATTTGTCTTGTCGTCCCTGACAGTCGGATTCTCCCAGCGCTCTTCCGAGAGGGATTGTCCTGGGATTTTAAGGCGGATAAAACGCACTCCGACAGGGAACGGCCTCTTTATTAATGCAAATTACCCCAGCAAAATGCCAGCAACAGCCCCCAGCCTCCTGGTTCCTGCATCACTCACATCTCGCAGTCTCAACAATGAAAAAATAAAAAATAAAATGAAATAAATAAATAAATGAATGAATGAATAAATGCCCCTGCATGTGAGTCTCTGCTGGCTCCCTGGGCCGTGCCGGTGAGAAGACTTCTCCGTGAAATCGCAGAACCCCAGAGCGGGCGAGAGCGAGCGGTCTCTGCTCTCACGCGTCTCTGCGGTGACAGCGACAGGTCATTTCCAGCAGGACTATGCTCACACCACGCACACCGCACCCCGCACCACACACTCCTCACCACGCACCCTGCATCACACACCCCTCACCACTCATCCCGCACCCCGCATCACACACCCCTCACCACGCACCCCGCATCACACACCCCGCACCATGCACCAGCACCCTGCATCACACACCCCTCACCACGCACCCCGCACCCTGCATCACACACCCCTCTCCACGCACCCCACACCCCGCACCCCGCATCACACACCCCGCACCACGCACCCTGCATCACACACCCTGCATCACGCACCCTGCATCACACACCCTGCATCACACACCCCGCACCCTGCATCACACACCCTGCATCACACACCCTGCACCCTGCATCACACACCCTGCATCACACACCCCGCACCCTGCATCACACACCCCGCACCCCGCACCCCGCACCCCGCATCACACACCCCGCACCACGCACCCTGCATCACACACCCTGCATCACACACCCTGCATCACACACCCGCACCCTGCATCACACACCCCGCACCTCACACCCCGCACCCTGCATCACACACCCCGCACCACGCACCCTGCATCACGCACCCTGCATTGCATTGCGCACAGATGAAATAACACAATCGCTGGGGAAATTATTTCCTGCGTTCCGCTGGGACGCGTGGGGAACGACAGAAAAACATCAGTATTGCTGCTGCTGGAGGTGGATAAATGGGAAAAGGCGAGCGACAGAGATGAGAGAATATGGGAGAAAGGGTGTGGAAAGGCATGCATGAGTAATGTAGCTCTGTGGAGCCCATCTCCCTGTGCTCATACAGCCCCCAATTTGCTTTCAGCAGCAGGAGGGTGAAATTACATTTTATTGTTTGTTGGCAAAGCACAGAACTGACCAGGCCGCTGTTGCCATTGCAGAAAGCTAACAGCTTTCCAAAGTGTAATGCATTGTGGATCTGCTGAATTTATACAGTGGGTTTCACTGAGGACTCAACATCACCTCTCTGGACACCGACTGTGCTATCACACTGCTGTTATTTTGTGTGAGGAAACAGAGCACAGATATGACTGAAGCAGACAGTATGGATAGCGCTTCCCAACAGCTTAGATCTCATCATGCAGCTTAAGAAAAAAAGACAAATAATTCATTTTTAACAACTGTACAACTAGAAATGTTTTCATTAAAAAATGGCAATAGACCAAACATGGCGTAAACATTGCATTTTGGGATATATTACATCTTCATAAGTAGCTTATATTTTATTATGATTGTAATGTATTTGTGGGTGGTCTTATGCAGTGAGCACCATAAGGTGGATGGCGTGTGGTATTATATGTGGTGTATATATGTACAGTATATGTACATATACTCTGTAATGCTGAACATGACGTGGTGTCAGATATACTGACACTGACTGTCAGTGTTTTTTCATACTTCCTGTTTGCGATCCTGATGTTATCTGCGATGTATCCAGTCAGGCAGACTGGCTGCATCTGTCTCTTGTTGTTGTGTTTTTAAATGGAGGTTGAGAGGAGGGATTTTCTGCCCCCCCATGAAGGAGCAGGCAGGGCTGCGACGCCATGTCCTCTGACATTTCACTGGGCTCACCTGCTGCCCTGCGGCCCTGAGTCAGACGCATAGTGACAGGCCTTCCCTCCTCATGTGGGTCGCTCGTCTGCCTGGGAGTGGGGGGGGGGGGTTCAGCCTGGCTGAGGGGCCTTTTCGCTGGCCCCGCCTCCATCAGGGCCATGCATCCAATCATCAGCTGTATTAAATTTTAGGTGGGTACGGGCTGACATGGGTGTTCAGCGCCGGTCTACCCCTCACCACATTGGGAGTGCAAAAAACTGGTTAACAGGAGGCCAGGTTGATGAGAGTCATGAGGCTGGCTAACCAAGCTAGCTGGCTAACTTTGATAAACATTACGTTACATTACATTACGGGCATTTGTTAGACACTCTTATCCAGAGCGACTTACAAGGCATGTTGAATTAAAAAAATTTCAAGAGGCTGTTTAGGGCCACAGACAGACAGCCATTGACTGTGATTGTGCGTTAAAATTAATTTTGATCTAGCTAGTTTCATTAACAAATAAACCCTATTTTGATTTGATAATTTTCACCAAATTTAAATAACCAGTGAGCCCTGCTGTTGAATCAGTGTTGATGGCAGAGGACAGAAAGACGCTCAGTGATTATGTCTGTGTGTAGAATCTCATCCCAGGAGTGAAGAACTCTCACGACCCTTCAGATCACTATCAACACCAATCTGACCTCTGCATGAGCTGCTGAAGTCCACCTTTATGACTCTGATAAAACAGGCACATGAAACATTATAAAGGGATATTTCCATCACATATTCATGATATCATTGCTTAAGTGTTTTCAAGATATGTGTGTGCATGTGTGTGTGCTCATGTGTGTGTCTGTGTTTATGCATGTGTGTGTCCGTGTTTTTGCATTAGGTTGCTTTGTGTGTGTAAGTGTGTGTGTGAGTGTGAGTGTGAGTGTGAGTGTGTAAATGTGTGTGTGTGTGTGAGTGTGAGTGTGTGTGTGTGTGTGTGTGTGCATGTGAGTGTGTGTGTGTGAGTGTGAGTGTAAGTGTATGTGTTTGTATTTGTGAGTGTGTGTGTGTATGAGTGCAAGTGTGTGTGTGTGTGTGTGTGTGTATGTGTGAGTGTATGTGTGTGTATTTGAGTGTGTTTGTGTGTGTGTGTGTGCGTGTGTGAGTGTGTGTGTGTGTGTGTGAGTGTGTGTGAGTGTGTAAGTGTGTGTGTGAGTGTGAGTGTGAGTGTGTAAGTGTGTGTGTGAGTGTGTGTGAGTGTGTGTGTGTGTGTGTGTGTGTGAGTGTGAGTGTGAGTGTGTGTGTGTGTGTGTGTGTGTGTGTGAGTGTGAGTGTGAGTGTGAGTGTGTGTGTGTTTCTGTGTGTGTCAGATCTTTCCCAGATCTTTCCCTCCACACAAGTTTCCAAGTCCTCCCATTTACCTCATCAATTTCCCTCACAATTTCAACATATAACAAACTTTCATATTGCAAATGGAGTCATAATTGAATATTTTAAAGCACTTTAATGTGTTATTTAACCTTCCCTCAACAATTAGTGGGCTGTAAGAGGTTAACGCTGAGCAGGAGCCAGTCCAGGCTCACGGTGGGCGCTGTTCTGAAAAGCATCTCCTGCTAATGGATGGCTAGTTGATTGCTCAGCCCAATCTCCAGTTAGATGCTGTATATATTGAATAGACATTAAAACGAACATTCCTCAATCTGCCTGCGCCAGCCGCGGGGGTCAATGGATCGTGGGGGCCACAAAACGCTGAGTCAACTGCTGCTGACCGATCTGTCTCGCTTCTGATTAAAGCTGGATCCTGACTGCACCACAAGGTCCGTCAAACCTGGCGCAGCCAAAATGTTCATAATATGTAATGTGCAGTGGACGCAGTGCGGAAGTGTGCCAGGAAAACTGCACCAGACAGCATCATGTATTATGTTTACTTAATACTCAGCTACAAAAAAACCAAAGATACAAGACAAACTTTAATTTTCTTTTTTTATTTTGATACAAATTGAGGAAATAGTCCTTTAAATTTGACATATTATTGCACTGCTCCAGTGCCTAATATGACAAAAAGTTAAAATAGATCTAGTACAGTTTCCAGCTTCTTGTTCCCACTGAACTAGATCTCTAACAGACAGCTTGCAGGCTGTGGCTGGGGCTGTCAGGCAGTTGGCTAGCAATACACTGCAACGCTGCAAATTTCTCTGATGTCTTTTCAGACAGATGTAGGCCTGTGCAGACCCATTTTCTGTGCCTGTTTCCTCTCAGCCTGCTGAGGCTGGGAGATTTGTGTCATCTCAGTCTCCCCAGAAGCTGTTGTGTAGTGGTGTGTGAGACTGTCTGCAGAGGGGTTAACACCGGGGATAAATTCTAGGCCATGTTACTCAGCGGGGAGACATTCATTTTGAACCCAGCCTGTGGCCTTTTTGAACTCCCCCGCGGGAGCCAATGGGATAATGTGTTCTTGCCCCGAGCGCCAATGGGATAACGTGTTCTTGCCCCCGAGCCCCTGTTCTGATTGGATGAGGAGAGTCTGTTGTTCTTTGTAAACTCATTGAAACCAGGAGCCTCAGAGTCATATCCCAGCAAAAGAAAGGAAATAACTTCACTGCCTTCAGCTACAGAATGTTCTGAGAAAACAAACACACTGCAGAAATTAAAATACAAACGGTGCATCTTGTGATTATGCATGCTGTTTGCAGGCGCTCATGGGGCTGGGGTGTGACTCTAAGCCCTGGTTGAGTGGGAGGCTCTCTCTGGGTGGTGTGAGGCAGGGCAGGGCTGGGTCTGGGGCTGTGGAGGATGAACCGTTGCTGGTGCCTGCTATCTGTTACAGAGAGAGCCAGCAGCAAATCTGCGTGACCGTCTGCAGCTATAGCTGTGTCCCAGTCCAGTATTTGCTCAACCTTCGCTAATTTAAGTTGCAAACTTCACTTTAGAGGATACATTTTGAGTCTGAGATGAGTCCGTGGTCAGAGCGGAAATTATGGGACTGAAGGAAAAGCCAGATTGAGTCGTTACCTCTGTCCTCTAGGCGGAGCTTGGTGCACTGGGACCATATCTCATTGGTCAAATGAAATGTTAATGAGCTGTGTGGCATCCAGTGAGCAGCTACACCTTACAGCTCTTAGGGAATGTCTCTGCTTGGGTCATTGAGGAAGAGGTCAGAGAAGCTCATTCGCATTTTAGAGATGTAGTTTTATATGACACGGGTAGTGCAGGCAGCGGGGTCTGGGTTTTATCAGACTGGAGTCAGGCTGCACGCTGCTTGAGTTATCTCCACTTGACATTTGCCATCCCCCAGTTACACGCTGCCTCCACTCTGCCATTTCGTACATAAGGAAGGTCCTTTCAACTATTACTCCACTTGCATTGCATATCAAGAGTTCATACACGACATATTAAAATGCAGAGCTTGCTATCACACATTTGAATTATTGCTATTTAAAATTGAATTATTTTAAGAAAAATACATGAAATAAAAGCTAAAATTGCTCTCCATACAGTGGTCTCCCTAATTTGTTGACTGATTCTTTGAAACCGCAAATCTGTGTATCTTTCTGTGACAGAACGGCCCCAAACCCCCCATCACAGACAGCAGGGTCAGTCAGATGAATTGATGGTGCTGGTATGACAGCACAAAGGTCTGAATGCTGAAATAAAATCTCTGCTCTTCCATGAATGGCAATAATGGCCGCCATGTGACACCTGAGTGGCGATGGGTCTTCATTTTGGCTCTACTGTTTCACTAAGCAGCGCTGCCTCAGCCCATGCTCAGACCCTGAGTGGCGATGGGTCTTCATTTTGGCTCTACTGTTTCACTAAGCAGCGCTGCCTCAGCCCATGCTCAGACCCTGAGTGGCGATGGGTCTTCATTTTGGCTCTACTGTTTCACTAAGCAGTGCTGCCTCAGCCCATGCTCAGACCCTGAGTGGCGATGGGTCTTCATTTTGGCTCTACTGTTTCACTAAGCAGTGCTGCCTCAGCCCATGCTCAGACTCTGGGCCTGATGTGGGGAAGACTGAGAGCCGTCATGGAAACATAATTAGGAGTTTGAATAAACAAGGCAGTGATTGATGTGGCAGGCTGCTGGTGAAGGCATTACAGGGCTTTAATTGCAAGTGGAGAGGGAGAAAAAGCTGTTCTGAACCAAGGGTCCATTACTGCCAGAGAGGGAGCCATCTCTACTGCTGTGTAACTAACACTGCACTCTGAACTGTATTACAGTCCAAACTGGCTTTGGGAACTGGAAATGTTTTTGTTCCATTATGCTCTTAATGCGTGACCATACCCAGCTCTCAGGTTATCACACTGCTTTTGCTCCTCAACATCACCCGAATGAAACCACACATTTGAGCAAGTTTTTATTTGCAAAACAATTATCAATGGCCATTAAAGGAGACAGTTCTTTTTATTTAGTGAGGGGTTTTATTGTACTGAAATTATGAATGATGTAAACTCTGTGATGGATTTGACTCCCAGTCTCTGACATTATCCAGACTCTGGCAGACCTCCTTAGATGTAATCAGAACAGAACATCTCTCGTACAGAGCTTTATAAAAGCCATATATTTTCTAAGAGCAGCATCATCTTTCATATTTTTTCTCTTTTTTCTAACAATTGTTATTTCCCAGTTTCCCAGTCCTGCCGTCCCCGCTGTGAATTCAGAACAGCTCAGACAGACCACTCTGTCCCACTGCAGTCTTCAATCGCAGTTCTGCGCAGACCGATCCCACAGAGCACCATGAGGATTTCATTCCAGACCGTGGGACCCATCCACACACTGGAACAGTGCCTTAACAGGATGCACACCGTGGGGCCCATCCACACACTGGAACAGTGCCTTAACAGGATGCAGACTGTGGGGCCCATCCACACACTGGAGCAGTGCCTTAACAGGATGCAGACTGTGGGGCCCATCCACACACTGGAACAGTGCCTTAACAGGATGCAGACTGTGGGGCCCATCCACACACTGGAACAGTGCCTTAACAGGATGCAGACTGTGGGGCCCATCCACACACTGGAACAGTGCCTTAACAGGATGCACACCGTGGGGCCCATCCACACACTGGAACAGTGCCTTAACAGGATGCAGACTGTGGGGCCCATCCACACACTGGAGCAGTGCCTTAACAGGATGCAGACTGTGGGGGCCATCCACACACTGGAACAGTGCCTTAACAGGATGCAGACTGTGGGGCCCATCCACACACTGGAACAGTGCCTTAACAGGATGCAGACCGTGGGGCCCATCCACACACTGGAACAGTGCCTTAACAGGATGCAGACTGTGGGGCCCATCCACACACTGGAACAGTGCCTTAACAGGATGCAGACCGTGGGGCCCATCCACACACTGGAACGGTGCCTTAACAGGATGCAGACTGTGGGGCCCATCCACACACTGGAACAGTGCCTTAACAGGATGCAGACTGTGGGGCCCATCCACACACTGGAGCAGTGCCTTAACAGGATGCAGACTGTGGGGCC
The DNA here is from genome assembly GCA_019788955.1 of Albula glossodonta. Lineage (NCBI taxonomy): Eukaryota > Metazoa > Chordata > Actinopteri > Albuliformes > Albulidae > Albula > Albula glossodonta. Next base: position 28,636 of record JAFBMS010001481.1, read on the forward strand.
CATCCACACACTGGAGCAGTGCCTTAACAGGATGCAGACTGTGGGGCCCATCCACACACTGGAGCAGTGCCTTAACAGGATGCAGACTGTGGGGCCCATCCACACACTGGAACAGTGCCTTAACAGGATGCAGACTGTGGGGCCCATCCACACACTGGAGCAGGGGCTTAACAGGATGCAGACCGTGGGGCCCATCCACACACTGGAACAGTGTCTTAACAGGATGCAGACCGTGGGGCCCATCCACACACTGGAACAGGGGCTTAACAGTATGCAGACCGTGGGGCCCATCCACACACTGGAACAGGGGCTTAACAGGATGCAGACTGTGGGGCCCATCCACACACTGGAGCAGTGCCTTAACAGGATGCAGACTGTGGGGGCCATCCACACACTGGAACAGTGCCTTAACAGGATGCAGACTGTGGGGCCCATCCACACACTGGAGCAGGGGCTTAACAGGATGCAGACCGTGGGGCCCATCCACACACTGGAACAGGGGCTTAACAGGATGCAGACTGTGGGGGCCATCCACACACTGTAACAGGGGCTTAACAGGATGCAGACTGTGGGGCCCATCCACACACTGGAGCAGGGGCTTAACAGGATGCACACCGTGGGGGCCATCCACACACTGGAACAGGGGCTTAACAGGATGCAGACCGTGGGGCCCATCCACACACTGGAACAGGGGCTTAACAGGATGCAGACCGTGGGGCCCATCCACACACTGGAGCAGTGCCTTAACAGGATGCAGACTGTGGGGCCCATCCACACACTGGAACAGGGGCTTAACAGGATGCAGACCGTGGGGCCCATCCACACACTGGAGCAGGGCATTAACAGGATGCAGACCGTGGGGCCCATCCACACACTGGAGCAGGGGCTTAACAGGATGCAGACCGTGGGGCCCATCCACACACTGGAGCAGTGCCTTAACAGGATGCAGACCGTGGGGCCCATCCACACACTGGAGCAGTGCCTTAACAGGATGCAGACCGTGGGGCCCATCCACACACTGGAACAGTGCCTTAACAGGATGCAGACCGTGGGGCCCATCCACACACTGGAGCAGTGCCTTAACAGGATGCAGACCGTGGGGCCCATCCACACACTGGAGCAGTGCCTTAACAGGATGCAGACCGTGGGGCCCATCCACACACTGGAACAGGGGCTTAACAGGATGCAGACCGTGGGGCCCATCCACACACTGGAACAGGGGCTTAACAGGATGCAGACCATGGGGCCCATCCACACACTGGAGCAGTGCCTTAACAGGATGCAGACTGTGGGGCCCATCCACACACTGGAACAGGGGCTTAACAGGATGCAGACCGTGGGGCCCATCCACACACTGGAGCAGGGCATTAACAGGATGCAGACCGTGGGGCCCATCCACACACTGGAGCAGGGGCTTAACAGGATGCAGACCGTGGGGCCCATCCACACACTGGAGCAGTGCCTTAACAGGATGCAGACCGTGGGGCCCATCCACACACTGGAGCAGTGCCTTAACAGGATGCAGACCGTGGGGCCCATCCACACACTGGAGCAGTGCCGTAACAGGATGCAGACCCTAACCCATCCATTCAGTTCCACAAGTCACATCTCCAGCCTAAAGAGTTTGACTTGAAATTCAGGCCGTCACTAGTATGACCTGTTTCTCTCTCTCTCTCTCTCTGACAGAGCAAAGCTCCCACATTGCTGGAGCTCCACCTTTTTCATCTCCTGATTCTCTTCAAGAGCAGAACACCGCCAGAGGCAAAAATGTGGAAAAGGGGGGGAAAGAGAAAGAGCTGCGTTTCGTCATGCCCGTTTGAAGTACTCTGCCGAATTTCTCAACCTAAATGCGGGAGCCAATCATGGCTGACGGATGGAGTGAAACTGCAGCTTGTATGCGAACCTGATTAAATCTCAGCTTGAGTTTTTTCTATTTTTTGATACAGTCACACAGTTCTTAAAAGAAGTTTATACTTTCAAAGCTTCCAAAAGAATAATGTAAATTTTATTAGTAATGGAATGCAGATTAAAACTTGAAGGAACTGAAGTTTTCCCGAAGGAAAAGGCACGTTTATTTCACACTGACAGTAGAAATGGTACTTACAATAAGTTATAATAACTTCCATCTGAGCCAAGTTCTCTTCTAAGATCTGAGTAAAATTCTGCCATTTCACACAAAAAAACCAAGGAAAAGCACACACACTTTTTCAAGTAGTTCTGGAGTCTGTATTTGTTTACAGTGTCTGAGGGCGTTAGTTTCAGTTGTTGTACAAGTTTACAATTTACCTTTACATATCGCAAACGCCTCCACAGGAACTCTCCTCTGAAAGAGACACTGGCAACAGGAAATAGAGCATGACACTCAAGCAGCCCCAATGAGGTTTCCACACAATCAGGGTCAGCACGTGATTCACACACACACACACACACACACACACACACACACACACACACACACACACGGCACCCCTGAACACGCTCAACAAACACACACACACGGCACCCCTGAACACATTCAGCAAACACACACACATATCACCCCTGGACACACTCAGCAAACACACACACACACGGCACCCCTGAACACATTCACACAAACACACACACACACGGCACCCCTGAACACATTCACACACACACACACACACACACACGGCACCCCTGAACACACTCAACAAACACACACACACGGCACCCCTGAACACATTCAGCAAACACACACACACGGCACACCTGAACACATTCACACACACACACACACACACGGCACCCCTGAACACATTCAGCAAACACACACACACACCGCACCCCTGAACACATTCAGCAAACACACACACACACGGCACCCCTGAACACATTCAGCAAACACACACACACACGGCACCCCTGAACACATTCAGCAAACACACACACACACGGCACCCCTGAACACATTCAGCAAAAACACACACACACACGGCACCCCTGAACACATTCAGCAAACACACACACACACGGCACCCCTGAACACATTCAACAAACACACACACACGGCACCCCTGAACACATTCAGCAAACACACACACATATCACCCCTGGACACACTCAGCAAACACACACACACACGGCACCCCTGAACACATTCAGCAAACACACACACACACCTGTAACCCAAACACATTCAGCAAACACACACACACACACACACGTCACCCCTGAACACACTCAGCAAACACACACACACACACACACGTCACCCCCGAACACATTCACACACACACACACACACGGCACCCCTGAACACATTCACACACCCACACACACACGGCACCCCTGAACACATTCAGCAAACACACACACACGGCACCCCTGAACACATTCAGCAAACACACACACATATCTATCACCCCTGGACACACTCAGCAAACACACACACACACGGCACCCCTGAACACATTCACACAAACACACACACACACGGCACCCCTGAACACATTCAGCAAACACACACACATATCACCTCTGGACACACTCAGCAAACACACACACACACCTCACCCTACAGCCTTCTATGAAACATGTATTTAAACACACATCCAGACCAGAGTCTGAAGTCCCACAGTATAATGGAACCATTATAACACAAGATCTGGAGATACCACAAGATGGAAATGCCCATAAACAGCATTTGATAAACAGCGTTTGGACAGACTACACTGGAGTCTGGAGCAGTGAAGGGACCTGGGTACTGAAAGCACAGAGTATTTCCTACACAAATAAAGCCAATACAGGCCAGAGTGAGTAGCAGCTCCCCCTGGACCGTTCTGCCTGCTGGTCTGCTTACACTGAGCGTGTTGTGATTTGAGAAGAAAATCATCCTAGGAAGCAATTATTTAATATTTATAACCCTGGGACTTACTAGATACTCTGATATTCATTTGATTTTTGAATATGATTGCATAAATGTTTGTAGTAATATGAATATGATAACAGTAGAAAACTAACAGAAAAATATAAGGTGCATTTATGCCATTTCAGCTTGGTCAGTGGCTGGTTTGCTTTGCCCTCCACCTGCGTGTGGACAAACTGGCGGTATTAGGGTCATATAAGTGCGATGGCAATCTGTGTTAGTCATCACTGTCATCCTAAAGCTGATTGGTGGAGGCTTTACTTGAGTGACTCACTGCCTCCCACAGGCCACGCCCCCTATCCTCCCTGTGGTGAGTCACCATCGCACCTCTTTGGCAATGGAGTGATCCATCACTCGACTGGGTTTGCCTCATCCCCGTCTCCAAGGAAACACAACGGGCGCAAGGGCATGCACACACAAAACCCCAAAGGAACAAACAAAACCCTGAAATGGACAGATCGCATGGTAGGGGTTCGGGTGTCACTGATTCTTATCAGAACTTTCCAGGTGATACACACCTTTTAAGAAATATCGACAAATAAATTGTCAAAAAGTCCTACAACAAGCCATATGAAGAATTGTATGTTATATACAGTGGTACATAATTGTGTAATTTTAGTTTGCATCATTCAGTTCAGCAGTGGAAATTACTGAAATTATGTGCCATTTATAACAGTAATTATAATAATAAATTATAATTACTGTTATAATAATAATAAGTAAATATAATAATATTGGCAGTAATTATACTAATTACTGCCACTAAAAACCACTTGTGACCCCCAAAAAACTTTAACCCATTAGTGAAGAAACAGTGAGAGATAGAGCTGCACTTCCATGTTTTAAACTGACAAAAAAATAAATGTTTCACAAAAACCATACCAACAATGACATATGCAGCATGAGGTCAACATGGTTTCATATCTAAACTGTACTTTTGGAAAATGCAAACCTCTAATTCCAGGTTTTGAAATGGAGGGAGGTGTTTCTGCCACAGCTCCTCTCAGTGTAATGACGGGGTGTGCACTCGCCCAAATGGACTGTCCCGTGTGGTCATCATGGAGTGGTATTGTCCAGCGAAACCCTGCTTCAGACTGAATGAGGAAACATTGATCAGATTTACTGAAAGCACAAGAGAAGCAGCACTTTGGCACTGTGGTGCAGTGGTGTGTAAATCCTCTGTCGGTTAGTGTGACTGTGCTGTAGACTATCAATACTGTTAAAACATCAATCCTAGTGTTAATGAGAAAAACAACCTCTCTGTCAAGGTCCTGGATAAATATAGAGAAGCTGCTCTATGTATTTTTTGCAAGACGGAGCTCTGCATTTGCTCTCAAAATGACTGAATTGCTGTGTTGATCATGAATCTAAAAAAAGAAAACCAAGTGTTTTCTTTCTTTTATGACAAACAAAGAAACATTGCAAAGCAGTGTAGTCATTCTGTATTTGCAAGATGAATAACTTTGAAACATGAAAATGATAACCTGTCTGTCCGTTTGTGTGTTTGCACATACTTGGTTGGGCGGTGCTAATTAGCCATTACTATTCATCACTCAGGTGTTGAGTCAACAATACACCGTGCAGCTGACAGCAGAAGAAGAGGCAGAATGCTCTCTTTAAGAGAACCCCACTGGTCTGGCACGGTAACGGATGGTCTAATAACACACAGATGTAACGTTGGAACATTTACAGCAGATAAGCTTTATTATTTAAGCAGTTACATCACAATGACGAAGGCAAAGAGCCGCCCTGCCGCTGGTCTCTCCACACGGGCCCACAGAACCGCCCTGCCGCTGGTCTCTCCACACGGGCCCACAGAACCGCCCTGCCGCTGGTCTCTCCACACAGGCCCACAGAACCGCCCTGCCGCTGGTCTCTCCACACGGGCCCACAGAACTGCCCTGCAGCTGGTCTCTCCACATGGGCCCACAGAACCGCCCTGCCGCTGGTCTCTCCACACGGGCCCTCAGAACCGCCCTGCAGCTGGTCTCTCCACACGGGCCCACAGAACCGCCCTGCCGCTGGTCTCTCCACACAGGCCCACAGAACCGCCCTGCCGCTGGTCTCTCCACACGGGCCCACAGAACCGCCCTGCCGCTGGTCTCTCCACATGGGCCCACAGAACCGCCCTGCCGCTGGTCTCTCCACACGGGCCCACAGAACCGCCCTGCAGCTGGTCTCTCCAGACGGGCCCACAGAGCCGCCCTGCTCTCTGATCACACCTCTCATACCTACCTGCAATGTGTCTTGGTGAGGAAGCTCAGTGGCAGAAAGTGGCTTACAGGAAGTGCTAATGACCGCAGAGATTTTGATCATTAAATTGAGCACAGGGCTGGAGGCAAAGGCAGGTCTGATACATTTGCTCTGCTTTAATCTATAATTGACTTTTGGGTTGCGGTTTCTGATAGGAGCAAGGGCAGTATAAAAAAACACACGCTCTGGGACTCCAAATGAGTCAGACCGACTCCATCTCCAGCAGGGGTCCAGTGTCTCTGGGAATACCCTGCAGATATTCCACTTCATCCAGGAATATGCTTCAGACATTCCAGTTCATACAGGAACACTCAACTTTATCTGGGAATACACTAAAAATATCTCTCCTTCCTAACAAGCGGACTCAGCTAATCCCCATGCCAGACACAGCTGTGTCGTGCTGTCATGTGATGATGTTATCACAGTCTCAGCTACAGAGCTGTAGTGCCAGGCAGGGTTCAGCGGGAGGCCTGAACGTCCACACAGAACCCTGACCCTCCACTGCGGGGAGAGGCGATGCACATAGCAGCCAGTGTGTGATGGCATCCATTTCGCAGATGAAGGGAAGTGAAAGGCTGTAATTGCTGGGGCCCCCTACTGCCCTCACTGTGCAGGGGCTTCAGCACCACGCATCGCCTGACCAAGCCTGCCTGCTGACCCTGGTGGAGCCAACATGTCACCCAGAGCAGAGCCGCACACTCTCAGCTGCTCCTGCCTTATGCTCACCCCCACACAACAGAGGAAAATAAAACAGCACAAAAAACTGAAGAATTCCCGGCCGCTGCTCTCACACATTGAGGCAAAGTGTTGTGTCAAATTAAGGGGCTGAGAGCAAATTCATTTGCATTGACTTCATTATGAAAAATGGCCCGAGGCAGCGAGGATGGAGTCGCATCTTTGGCGCCACGTTACGCCAGCTGATGCAGGACTGACTGAGACTCTGTCAGTGCAGGTTTGCTCAGACGCTGGTGTGAAAATGACCTGCAGTGCTGGGAGAAACGCATGCGTGAGTTTCCCTAGGGGAGAGGATCAGGGTGGGGCTGTGTGTGTTACACTGAAATCCTTTATTTCAAACCATTACTACAAAACTTTGCCTTTTGATCACATAGCAAACATACTATTTCACATTTTAGAAGCTGTTTTCTACAGTCCATTTGTTAATCTAATGTCATGATGGTTTATGTTAAAACGAGACGAATAATGATGGATTATAAATACACTATATCTTTCATTTTATATTAGAAAAAATCTGGAGAAGCGTTCTTGATTATAAAACACATAACAAGCATCTACTCCACTTTAAATTCTTCAGGTTGCCATGTTGAGATTGAAGGAATCCTCATCCTTTGAAAGTGATGTAATGTAATAATGGTTAGTCATGAAGCCATGGCATTTATCCCTTTAAATATGTCATGATGTGGAAGAGAGAGGCAGCAGAAGCTCAGCGAATGAGGCGATTACTGCTCAGGTTTGTCATCCAATCATATGTGCTATAGGGAATCATGAGGGCGGAGCACCGCAGACCCTTCCACTCAGGTGTAATATTTGACATGGCAGTTTGAGAGCTCCTGGAATAAGCATACGGAGCGTAGCGTTGGAGAGGATCACAGCAGGGTACAGAGCGACATTGCGCTCTGTCAGATTAATGGAACACCTCATTGTGCTCACTTTACACCTGCTGGCCAACGCCGCCAAGCAAATGAACGTTTTTTTGCTTCCTTTTATTTTTTTTCTGTCTGATAAATGGCAATTTGGCCATTTTGAGCAATCCTCAGCAGTCTTAAAACCAGGGAATTTTCTTTTTTTCTTTCTACAAAGTCATCTGAGAGTATTGATTTGTTTGTGGCAATTGGTATTGACTGGCGCGGATGCAGGCACTGCGCTCTCCTTTCAGATTTAAAGAAGCAGCACTGTTATTTTTGTTACATGATATATTGAAGGTTCCAGTCCAACAAGATGTATTCAACAATTTATCAGATAAATGGACAAGACATTTCAAAATGCCATTTCTAGGGTAGAGCAAACATGCTGTGGCAAACGCATCAATGTGAAAGAGGTTTGTCGATCTGGATGTGAAAGAAAGTTTTATTTACGCACTGGCAGAAGGGCTGTTTCCACAGGAGGGGGGTCTGTCTCTGAACATCACCCAACCAGCAGGAGAGTAGTTCTGCAGCAGGGTGTCCAGTGGAACAGTGGTAACTGAGAAGGTGGGCATACTGTGGGGGCATACTGTAACTCCAAAGCCCATATGTATTAATGGTAATAAGGCTAATAGGTGGGTATACTGTCTGAGGAGGTTGGCATACTGTAACTCCAGAGCCCATATGTATTAATGGTAATAAGGCTAATAGGTGAGTATACTGTCTGAGGAGGTGGGCATACTGTAACTCCAGAGCCCATATGTATTAATGGTAATAAGGCTAATAGGTGGGTATACTGTCTGAGGAGGTGGGCATACTGTAACTCCAAAGCCCATATGTATTAATGGTAATAAGGCTAATAGGTGAGTATACTGTCTGAGGAGGTGGGCATACTGTAACTCCAAAGCCCATATGTATTAATGGTAATAAGGCTAATAGGTGGGTATACTGTCTGAGGAGGTGGGCATACTGTAACTCCAGAGCCCATATGTATTAATGGTAATAAGGCTAATAGGTGAGTATACTGTCTGAGGAGGTGGGCATACTGTAACTCCAAAGCCCATATGTGTTAATGGTAAGAAGGCTAATAGGTGGGTATACTGTCTGAGGAGGTGGGCATACTGTAACTCCAAAGCCCATATGTATTAATGGTAATAAGGCTAATAGGTGGGTATACTGTCTGAGGAGGTGGGCATACTGTAACTCCAAAGCCCATATGTATTAATGGTAATAAGGCTAATAGGTGGGTATACTGTCTGAGGAGGTGGGCATACTGTAACTCCAAAGCCCATATGTATTAATGGTAATAAGGCTAATAGGTGAGTATACTGTCTGAGGAGGTGGGCATACTGTAACTCCAAAGCCCATATGTATTAATGGTAATAAGGCTAATAGGTGGGTATACTGTCTGAGGAGGTGGGCATACTGTAACTCCAAAGCCCATATGTATTAATGGTAATAAGGCTAATAGGTGGGTATACTGTCTGAGGAGGTGGGTATACTGTAACTCCAAAGCCCATATGTGTTAATGGTAATAAGGCTAATAGGTGGGTATACTGTCTGAGGAGGTGGGCATACTGTAACTCCAAAGCCCATATGTATTAATGGTAATGAGGCTAATAGGTGAGTATACTGTCTGAGGAGGTGGGCATACTGTAACTTCAAAGCCCATATGTATTAATGGTAATAAGGCTAATAGGTGGCTATACTGTAACTCCAAAGCCCATATGTATTAATGGTAATAAGGCTAATAGGTGGGTATACTGTCTGAGGAGGTGGGCATACTGTAACTTCAAAGCCCATATGTGTTAATGGTAATAAGGCTAATAGGTGGCTATACTGTAACTCCAAAGCCCATATGTATTAATGGTAATAAGGCTAATAGGTGGGTATACTGTCTGAGGAGGTGGGCATACTGTAACTCCAAAGCCCATATGTATTAATGGTAATAAGGCTAATAGGTGAGTATACTGTCTGAGGAGGTGGGCATACTGTAACTCCAAAGCCCATATATATTAATGGTAATAAGGCTAATAGGTGAGTATACTGTCTGAGGAGGTGGGCATACTGTAACTCCAAAGCCCATATGTATTAATGGTAATAAGGCTAATAGGTGAGTATACTGTCTGAGGAGGTGGGCATACTGTAACTCCAAAGCCCATATGTATTAATGGTAATAAGGCTAATAGGTGGGCATACTGTAACTCCAGAGCCCATATGTATTAATGGTAATAAGGCTAATAAGTGGGCATACTGTAACTCCAAAGCCCATATGTATTAATGGTAATATGGCTAATAGGTGGGTATAGGTAGGACAGGGTGACCCCCTGCCACACACCCCCCAGCACTACCAATGCCTGATGTGTAGCTTTGTGTTTTTTTTTTTTTTTTATATTGCCCAATAAACAAGATGAGAAATAAATCTTTCTCAGGAGTTCAGCAGACAATATTTCAACACATTTTCATTACTTAGAATGTAGCATTAAATTAATGTATTTGGGTCGCTCTTCTTCATCTTGAAAACTTTAGAAACCTCGACTAGAAATCTAAGCAGCCTTCAAATTAAATATATTAGTGGCCATTATTATAGGTGTAATACATTTTATATGCAGAGTAGAGTACAACATTATTTAAAAGAATACCCCGTTGTACATTACAATAGAAGAGTGAAATAAATTACAATGAATAATTAATAAGCCATTGCTGGCATTCGACCTGCTGAAACGTTTGGAGTTTGTCTCCGTCCTCCACTCAATGACACAAAACATTGAGCACCCACATTAGCTACCTCCGCTGGCATCAATACTCTGCTTTATATAATTACCATATCATCATTATTATTATTATTTTTATTAATGACTAGGAACATACTAAATCAGACAGAACTGAAGGGATGCACAGAGCAGTCCCTCCCCAGGCTGGGGGCCATCCTCTGGGATGATAATAATGGGACAGTAGCTGTCCTCATGGGAGAGGCATAATCCTCCTATAGGTGTCAGAATACTGAACTCAACAGGAAATGAGGTATGTAACATTTATATACTTGAATTGACCAGAAAGGTTGGTTCTGATTGGTTGAAAGGTTGTCAATTATCCTCCCAAGCTTTTGTTTTATCAAACTCCAATTTGCAAACTGCATATTACCATTTAATTAAATTATAAAATTGATACAAATGTTATTTCCAAACAGAAGGTAGATATTGAACTCTGTATGTTCTGTGAGAACACATACAAATGTGCATAATTTTCATGAATATAAAACTGAACTATGTAACTCTGAAATGTATTTAAATATATAGGGGAAAGCCAAAATGCTTTCAAATATCTAGGGGAAACTCAGTTGTTGCATATAGCACTTGAATGAAGCTTTCTCGTTAAAGGTCGGGATGATTAAAAGGACTGCACCCCCCCCTTCAGAGTGGGGCAGACCTCTTGTCAAGGTCTGTTATTTATTTCAAGTTCAGGTTCAATCCATCACAATGTTGCCACCCCGACCTGTCCCACCGCTAACACCACATCTTTAAACTTATTACGGCGTCCCACCTTCCCTCTTCGATGATTGACGTTTCGTGATAAGCTTGGCAGGGCGGGGTTACATGGCCTCCTTATCCAATCGCGTCTCAGGGGCGGGGTTTGGTCTCCATACTCTCGCTATGTGTCAGTTGCCAGTCCGGGGCTAAACAAAAGCGGCTGATAGTACCCAGGCAATCAAACCTGTACCGAGGATACTCAAATCCCTGCCGCAGAAGTGTAGGAGCCTTCAAGGAAAAAAAAGTGCGCGTTTTCTAGAAGTCTCAGTAATCGTTATTATAACGGGGTTAGCACACAGATTAAAAGTTGAACCTGATTTTTTCCATTTGCAGAGCAGGAGTGGCTAAAGGCAGTAGAAGCAGTTCATATCAGATTTCATTCAGACCAGCTAGGAGAGAGAGACAAGGCTTTGCCTTTCCTCCTTTCACTGCCGGAGCCAAGGAGAGCGCAGGGGGAGCGAGAAAGGCACAGCGAGAGAGAGGGACAGACATCCAGGGGAATTTCTCTGAACATTTGGTATAGCCTAAGAGAGAAGCGTGCTTGTCAGCGGGAGTTGAGGCACTGAAGAAGGCTGAGATGACGAAACACCCGGCTGATGCACTCTCACGGAGTGGGG
>JAFBMS010001482.1:0-40481 GCA_019788955.1 Albula glossodonta
CAGTTGCTTCAAAAGACCTAAATGATTGTTTGTGTTATGCAGTGGTGATGACCAGCGGAGATGGAATTGCTGTCCCCCAGAAAGTTCTTTTTCCGGCAGAGCGACTCAACCTTAAATGGAACCAAGTTCACCGTGTCGGAGCAGGACTCCAGAACCTTGGCAACACATGCTTCCTCAACTCCGCTCTTCAGTGTCTCACCTACACGCCTCCGCTGGCCAACTACCTGCTTTCCCGGGAGCATTCAAAAACATGTAGGTCCCGAGCCTGTGTGTTACTCTGTGCAGCTGCCAGAGCCGGAGTGTCAGGAGTCTGGGTTCTGTATGATGTGCTGAATGTGTGTTTGCCCTGATGCAGGTCCGGAGTCCGGGTTCTGTATGATGTGCTGAGTGTGTGTTTGCCCTGATGCAGGTCTGGAGTCTGGGTTCTGTATGATGTGCTGAGTGTGTGTTTGCCCTGATGCAGGTCCGGAGTCCGGGTTCTGTGTGATGTGCTGAGTGTGTGTTTGCCCTGATGCAGGTCCAGGATCCGGGTTCAGTATGATGTGCTGAGTGTGTGTTTGCCCTGATGCTGGTCCGGAGTCCGGGTTCTGTATGATGTGCTGAGTGTGTGTTTGCCCTGATGCAGGTCCGGAGTCCGGGTTCTGTATGATGTGCTGAGTGTGTGTTTGCCCGGATGCAGGTCTGGAGTCCGGGTTCTGTGTGATGTGCTGAGTGTGTGTTTGCCCTGATGCAGGTACGGAGCCCGGGTTCTGTATGATGTGCACCATGCAGAATCACATCACCCAGGTCTTCGCCAACTCTGGAAACGTCATCAAACCCATTGGTGTTCTGAATGAGCTGAAACGTGAGTTGCAGTATCAGGCTGTTTGCACTGCCATTACAAAGCAAATTATTCTTTCCAAGCATTTTCACTGGTAACATTCTTACTTGTGTGTGTGTTGCTCATATTTTGGATTATCTTGCAGGGATCGCAACACATTTTCGCTTTGGGAGCCAGGAGGATGCCCACGAGTTCCTCCGGTACACAGTGGATGCTATGCAAAAGGCCTGCCTGTCTGGGAACAAGTGAGTTTACCCAGCGAGTTTTACACCCCAAGGGCTTGGTGTGCTTTAACTGCATGTATCTTTCTATATGAAGTCTCTGCAATAATGTATTTGGTGCTAACAGTGTTTACATAAAAACTGTCCAGTGTTCTCTATGCTCTGCTTCTAAATGTAATTAATTCAGTGTTTCCGTGGTCCTTGGAATATTTTCACCGTAGACGTGATTTGTGTGTAGACAAAATATTTGATATCAAAATAATGTGCTTTAAATGCAGTTGCACTGCTTAAAAGTTCCTCTATAGATCGACATATTGCCATATCGACAATTCTAGGTTTTAAATATATCTGCCGTAGAATGTAATTGGCATACTCAAAAGCAACGTTTCTTTCAAACATGGAAAGCATGTTGCTTTGATTAGAGCAGAAATCACATTTCCCTTCATACTGGGCATCTGCTTGTTGGATTTATTTCATGATGTCAGTGAAACGGCAATGTGGCCCTGCACATCGGGAGCACAGCTGTGGCAAAGAACAAACCTTGTGGACATAAGGGCTAATTAGGGTTAGGGTTTATTATACTGGATAATTGTGCCACATCCCAGTTCATTCAATGTCCTCTCTATTTCCTCTTTGTCCTGTTTCATGGATAGAACACACATATAACATAGCATTGTCAGAGTGAGTTTACAAGTCAAACTAAATTATCAGCAAAAGAACATGCAGACAAGAGAGCCGCATGTAAACACACAGTATGAGCAGGTGAACAGAAAGTAGAAATTGGTGGAGTAAAGTGCAGATAATTTAAATGAATGGATAGAGAACAAAGTAGCCTTCAAGATATTTCAATAAGAGTTAAATGTTGCAAAGCTTTTCCTGAATGAACATAATCTCATTTGTTTCACAGTTGTACAATAATTAATTTTGGCACAATGAACATGTCGCGGAAAGGTTTGCTGATCAGAAACACATTGGAGAGGGGAATCTGAGTCTTGGCAATAGGAAGCAGATTGTCCATAACATTCTCCTCATGTTAATTATTGTTATTTCCAAAAGAGATGTGTAGCATTTAAATGATAAATGCTCGGTTGTGTATTCATATTGTATGTGCTGTCTGGTCTGCTTTGTTCAGATTATATGTTTTCCATGTAATACTGATATTCAGGTTACCACCAGGTGCCTTTGGAGCAGGTTTTGTATTTATATGAGTGTCCTATGAAAAGAGTGTGATATTCTGGCATCTTTGTGTCTTTTTTGGTAGACTGGACAGACACACACAGGCAACAACATTAATCCATCAGGTCTTTGGCGGCTACCTGAGGTCCAGAGGTATGCTGTCTTTAACTCAGATTCATGCCTTTTTCTGCAAAGCAATTATGTAGCATCAAGTAACTAATGCAGTTAACACATTCGTAATGTTTCTGATTGAGCTGACTGATAGAGTTTGTTCTTAGTGGAAAGGTTGTATACCTTTTGAGCAGGTTAAGAGAGCAAAGATAATTTGAATGTGAAAGTTATTCAACATTTTATCATTTTCTTCTTTTGAGTTTTGGTACAGTGGCGTTGACAGCTTGGCACATAGATTTGGTGCTTCTTGTATCTAATAAATCAACAGTTTGCATCTAGATTTTTATTTTGAAATGAGAAAAAAATCTTTTTTCAATTTTTCTCTTTAAGTAAAATGTCTGAACTGTAAGGCTGTGTCTGACACCTACGACCCTTACCTGGATGTTGCCTTGGAGATCAAGGTAATTCACCTCTTCCACTCTGTTTGGCTCTGTTGTTTTATATAACTGAGCGCTTTTAAGAGTTTTATGCTGCATTCTGTCGCACGTGCTCTTATGCGCTGTGACTGGCATATGAAAGTGCAGTACATCATCATATTCAAAGAATTTTTAATGCAAGTTTTCAAAAGCATACTTTTTGTTTGTCTTTATGTAAATTGTGTTATATCAATTGCATTTGTATTTACTATATAGTAAAGAACTTGAACTGGTTGTCTTGCTCACTTTTAGACTGCACAGAACATCACCAAAGCTCTTGAACAGTTTGTTAAACCTGAACAACTGGATGGAGAGAATGCGTACAAGTGTACCAAGTAAGAAACACTTCTGTTTTTTCTCGGTGGCTTTTACAGGGTAGGAAGCTAACTGATATTCAAGCAACCAAAACAGTCTAAAAAATGAGTGGGAAATTTATAGAAATAATGTAATGTAAAACAGCCTGGTGTTTTATTGGTTTGTTGATTTACACTGGTGTACATAAATATAGACATGTTTCTTATTAATCTGTAGTTATATTGTTGTCCACTGCCTCTACAACTGTTCTTTAACCATTTTAAGTATTTACTTGTGAATTTTTATGTTTGTGGAAAATTCATGAAATGCAGGAAAAACTCCATATGAACATACATTATTAGTTTATCATGCTATTTCATCTCACACATGGAGTAATATTGATTTCTTAATTTCTCTCTAGGTGCAGGAAGATGGTTCCAGCCTCAAAAAGGTTTACCATCCACCGAACCTCAAATGTACTCACTCTTTCTCTGAACCGTTTCGCAAACTACAATGGAGCAAAGATTGCAAAGGTGGGGCTCTGGCATTTTCAGCGCCTCCTGATCTATAGATTATAAATGACCTCTGACCTGAGCAAGTAATTCATAATTTAAAATGTGAAGTTGCAATCAGTTACTTACCATTAACTTCACAATATACCTTGAAAGATCCAGTGGCCATAACTAGTCCTGCTCTCTCAGAATGCAGAGTATGAAGGCCTAGGGCTGTGGCAGTTAAGGACAGCGATATTTGAATCATAACTCACATAATCATTTATGTTTTTCCTTTTGCTCCATCAGATAGTTGTCTTTCAAGACATATGCTGAATTTCAGGAATTTTCAACAGCACATTGTAATGCCCCATAATTCTAGTGGCTGTTAGGAGGGAAATAACATTACTTGCTGTGCTAGCATCATGTTCTGGACTATAAAGGGGAAGCAACCACTGAAAGTAGTTACTGGCTCTCTTTGGTTAAAATCATCTCCATAACAAGATTGAGCTTGCTTTATGCTTGTTGTGTGCTTGTTGTCTTGCTTTCAGGGCTTAATGTGCTGGTTCACAGTTTCTTAGCAGAATAACAGAGGTATTCTGTCCTTTGGGCAGCTGGTGGTGCCTCTCACCCAGAGACATGTGTACAGAGCAGCTGTCTGTCTGGAGCGAGCACCGCGACTGCATTCTGCTACGCCCGCTCACCCGGGCTCAGTGGCAGCTGAATGCTGCGCTAAACCAACCCCGTAAAAGTTGGGGGTGGGGGGGAGTGTTTACTCTTTAGGTTCAACTCTTTAACCAGATATGGAGAAGCAGCTAGTTGGTGATGTGCATGAAAAAGCAGAATTGACCACAATAAAGGTTATTTGCTTATAGTCATATGAGCATTCTATATCCTTCTATATCCTATTCTATATCCCTATAACTAGCTATATTTTGCATAATAGTCAGGCTAATTCACCATTACAGTACAATGACTGAGCTTGCTAGTTAGTTAGCCGCTTGTTGACCTGTTGCATGCTATCTGATCACTTGGTGCACAGGTGACATAGCAGTGACTAGCCAGCTCCGGTATGACCTTGCCGTGAAGGAGCATTTGGCATTATGCCTCTTTCAGTTATATCTGGAGTGTATTTTTTCAAGTTCAACCTTCAGGTTAATTTAGTCCTACAGGGTTTATTTTGTTATTTTCTTATTTACTCAGAGCAGTGGGAGTTTGTGAGAGGATGCAGGTTTGTGCTCGGAGCAGTAGAGGGTGTCTGTGCTGAGGGTTTCCCGCTGTGCTGTTCTGCAGGATGTGCGCTATCCGGAGTACCTGGACATGCGTCCTTTCATGTCCCAGCCTCACGGGGAGCCCCTGGTCTACCTCCTGTATGCTGTGCTGGTCCACTCTGGGTTCAGCTGCCATGCTGGGCACTACTACTGCTTCATAAAGGTAAACCCAGCCTGTCACACCACTATCACTGCTTCATAAAGGTAAACCCAGCCTGTCACACCACTATCGCTGCTTCATAAAGGTAAACCCAGCCTGTCACACCACTATCACTGCTTCATAAAGGTAAACCCAGCCTGTCACACCACTATCACTGCTTCATAAAGGTAAACCCAGCCTGTCACACCACTATCACTGCTTCATAAAGGTAAACCCAGCCTGTCACACCACTATCACTGCTTCATAAAGGTAAACCCAGCCTGTCACACCACTATCGCTGCTTCATAAAGGTAAACCCAGCCTGTCACGCCACTATCGCTGCTTCATAAAGGTAAACCCAGCCTGTCACACCACTATCACTGCTTCATAAAGGTAAACCCAGCCTGTCACGCCACTATCGCTGCTTCATAAAGGTAAACCCAGCCTGTCACACCACTATCACTGCTTCATAAAGGTAAACCCAGCCTGTCACACCACTATCACTGCTTCATAAAGGTAAACCCAGCCTGTCACACCACTATCACTGCTTCATAAAGGTAAACCCAGCCTGTCACACCACTATCACTGCTTCATAAAGGTAAACCCAGCCTGTCACACCACTATCACTGCTTCATAAAGGTAAACCCAGCCTGTCACACCACTATCACTGCTTCATAAAGGTAAACCCAGCCTGTCACACCACTATCACTGCTTCATAAAGGTAAATCCAGCCTGTCACACCACTATCACTGCTTCATAAAGGTAAACCCAGCCTGTCACACCACTATCACTGCTTCATAAAGGTAAATCCAGCCTGTCACACCGTTGCTGCTGCTTCATAAAGGTAAACGCAGCCTGTCACACCACTATCACTGCTTCATAAAGGTAAACGCAGCCTGTCACACCGTTGCTGCTGCATCATAAAGGTAAACCCAGCCTGTCACACCACTATCACTGCTTCATAAAGGTAAACCCAGCCTGTCACACCACTATCACTGCTTCATAAAGGTAAACGCAGCCTGTCACACCGTTGCTGCTGCATCATAAAGGTAAACGCAGCCTGTCACACTCAGCATTCCAATCCTGTTATTAAAGTTGGACTGAAATTCAATCATGATTTGATTTTGAAAATATGCAGAACCATTTTAATGGTGTTACCATTCTTGTTTAAATTACTATTTGGTGACTAGCTGATTATTAATACTAAAATGCTTAATAAAATAATTTTTAAAAAGTTTTAATCTGTATATAAGCAGGGTTTGCAGGATGGTAGCGCGTGTTTGTGTATGGCAGTAAGCTCCCTCACCTTGTCTCCCAGGCCAGCAATGGACAGTGGTACGAGATGAACGACGCGTCGGTCTCCATCAGCGATGTCAGATCTGTGCTCAACCAGCAAGCTTACGTTCTGTTTTACATCAGGTGGGCCGCGCTCCTCTGTGCGCAGCGGGCTTTCTGCAGGCTCTGAGTTTCGCTCAACCTTGTTTGGGTATACCCAATGATAATTTACCCAACATATCTGATTTTGCCAGAAACAGTTTATCAAGGTATTGATAATGAGTATTCCACTTTCATTGAAGAACTTTTAATCAGCATGCTTTAGCTGTTTGCTTAGTTCTGTCAGAGAGAGGTTAAATTTTGTGTTGAAATATGTACTGAAGTATGGGACTCAAACTCAAGTAGTAGTCTGTGATGCAGACTGGGGGTTGGGAGGTTCTGTGGGTCCTGGGTTAGGGCTGCTGTGGTACTGTGGTAGGGGGCAGTGCAGACCTGCTGACAGACCCCCCCCCCCCCCCCCCCCCCCCCCCCCGTTTTGGGCTGACAGGTCCCCAGATCTGAAGAACGGTTGGGACTACAGCCCTGCCCCCCGCACACCCGGCCAGTCCTCCCCCGGCCCATCCTGAGCCCGCGGCCTGCCGCGCCACGCCCCGCCGCACCGCGCCATGCTACCACCGGCTTCATCGGGCCGCAGCTGCCAGCGCACATGAGCAAGGTACGGTGTATGCAAACATGCTGAGGGCCAACAGGCAAACAAAACGGACCGTGGTGAAAGGGAGGGGAAATGGCAGGAGAGGCATCTGGCTTGGCTTTCTCATTCCTTTTAGGAAATTGTCCAACAGCAGCTTAAATAACTTCCAAAAATGATACAGGGTTTAAGACAAACGTAACAGCAAGCAACGAGTTGTACAATGTTTGAAGATCAGAAATGTAGAATTAACAAACATTGCTCCAAAAGAGTTCTTACACACAAATCCAAACAGGCTTACCATTGAGCCTTTCAAGAATAATATGACAAATACTTGGGAAACAAACAGGAGTCGTATGGCTGCGGGTCTGAGGGTTATTGCTGCTTAAGGCTGAGTGTATGGGGTTTTGTGCGTGGGGGCAGCTTGGCTGGTGCGGCGGTGAACACTGTGTGTCTGTCCTACAGAAACCTCCTCACATCAATGGCAACGGCTCCTTGAAGGAGCTGTCCAGTGGCTCCAGCCTGCCCCAGATAACCAGCCGTCCCACTGGGATCCCGGAGCCAGCCAAGAGGCAGAAGCTGTCCTTCCCCATTGGGCAGGGCAAGGCCAGGCCCGTTCAGGCCCAGCCGGCCCTGCAGAGTGGCCCCAGCTGCTCCCAGCCCTCCACCTCACACCTGCAGCCCTCATCCTCAGCCTCGTCCTCATCTTCCTCCTCCTCTTCCTCAAAGTCTACCTCAGAAACCCGGGCAGCCACCGTGTCCCGCCCCGATGCCCTCCCCGCCCCCCGCCCACCCCGTGTCAACGGCACGCCCCCAAACCGCTGCGCCACCTTCCTGGTGCCCTACGGGCAGGAGTCCTCTGAGGAGTCTGACCAGGAGGGCAGCGCCCTGGAGAACGGTCTGACCAAGCCCCGCCTCCCTGCCACTGTAAACGGGAAGAATGGGGGGAGCGTCACCTCCTACAGCCCCACCCCCCGACCTCAGCCGCTCCCCAGAGCCAACGGCTCCTCTGCTCCAGAGACGTGTGTGCAAGAGGGCCGGCCGGGCCCCGTCCGCTGCACCCCCAAACCCAGCCAGAATGGGCTGCATGCGCCCAACGGCCTCAAACACACAGAGCAGGTATACTCTGTTAATGCATGTGTTACTACATCACCTGGAACAGTTGTGTTCATGTTTATGTGCTGATGGTGTTTGTGATGGTCAGAGAGCAGAAGGGGGGTGCTGAGATTCACAGTGTTTGTAGATGTACCTCCTTGTTATGTGTTCCTGTCACTCTAACGCGCCTCTGCTGGTTGTGTAGGCTTCCCCCGATGTTTTTGGCTCGGGTAGCGCTCAGACTGCAGCGAGCAGCGCAGCCAGTGCTGCCATGGAAACCCTGCTCAGGACACACCCGTCTGCGGTCACCAGGCCCAGGTGAGCACGCTCCATGACCTGCGACCAAAAGAGGGGAAATGAACTAGCGTAGAACTCAAAGCATGCATCATGCATTATAACAGACATGCCATCAGTGAGTCAGTGTTAAACAGGGCCTACAAGCACCTACTTATTGCATTGCTAAGGAATAAACGCTTCCATCGTCCAACAAATTAAAACATGCAACATTTAAAATAATAAATAGGACACGTGACTTCATGCTTCTGTATGTTTTATACCATAGAATTTACATTAACTTGCAACTAGTGTACAACTGGCTGTAAGATCTAATCGGACCGTTTTCTGTTTTTTAGTAATGGGCAATATGTGTTTCACTGCAGAAAATCTTACATGATCGTGGTGCCCTCAGCCAGATTGCTCCAATAACAGAAATCTGTCCTGCTCGCTGTCATCTTGGCTCGGCAGGCTGCTTGTGCTGAGCTGTGTTTAACACAAGTGCTGCCTGTAGGACCAGCAGGTGCTGGATTGCTGTATAAGTGGTGTAGCTTCAATACAGCTGTTGCATAATGTTACCTAGCACAAGAATAACACTGCCCAACTGTGTGTGTCTAACACAGTTTCTGCTGTGACAGTTGTTCATCTCTGGCAAACATTCCCACTAAACCCCGCTGTTGTGTGGGTAATAGTGGTGTGCAGCGCCAGCCACGATCAGAGAAATTAAAATTCCCCACAGAAAGTCTGACCTGTGTGACTTCGAATGTAGTTCCTGGGCTGTTCAGCGGGGGACTATTTTAAGTTCAGCTTTTGGCAACACAAAGTAGCAGACTTCACATTATTCAGTGTGATTGACTGCAGTTTTGTTTTCTTATTTAGCAGCAAAGAGTTGTCCTCTGCTGCTCCCCACCCTCCCCTCCTAGGGGGCCCTCCTCTGGACCAGAGCTCCGCCAGCAACGACACCCTCCGGCATTCCCCAGCCCCTGACAGACCACCCTCTACCCAAGACTCAAGGGCTAAACCTCACCTGCACAGCCTCAATCCACATGCACCTCACGCAGCTGTGAGCTGCGAGCCTGGAGCCCAGAGCCTGCTGGAGGCCTCGGCCAGGCAGGAGAGCGCTGGCACAGAGACCCGGGCCCGGCCACCCTGCGCTCCTCACGGCGCAGCATCAGCTGAGAGCCTCCGCTCCAGCACCACGGCCAGTAGAGAGAACGTCCTGTACGGCCCTGAGCTGCCCCCCGAGAGACCCGACCCCCTCACCGCCGCCCCCCGCCTGAAGGAGCCTGAGGAGGACTCCAGAAGCACCTGGGAGAGCGATGGCAGGGTCCCAGGCCGTGACGGGCAGCCGGAGCTCAGAGAGGGGAAAAGCAGCACAGAGAAGCAGAGATATCCCTCCAGAGACAGTCTGCCCCTCTCCCCCGCTCGGGACCGGGGCCGGACGCCGAGCAGACACAGGCCCCACAGGGAGCGGGACCGCAGCCGGGACCGACCCGCTCACAAACGCCAAAGAGAACACCGCAGCCACAGGGACAGGTCGCACAGCCGGGACCGACGCCATCACCGGGACCGTGACACCGAGCGCCGCTGGGACCGGCACACCCACTGGCACCGGGACGACCGGCACCGATCCAGGGAGAGCCGAGACCGCAGGCACCACTACAGAGAGGAGCACCACAGCCGACGGCGATGGACAGAGGACGGCCGAGGGAGGGGGCGCCACTCTCAGGACGGCAGCCACAACAGGCACCATTCGCCCCCACCCTCGGCCAGCACCCCCCCGAACCGCGACCGTCACCGGGGCGACTCTGATAGGAGGCAGCACCTCTGGGACAGACAATCAGAGGAACACAGGGCCAGGAAACACAAAAAGTCCAAGAAGAAGAAGAAGACTAGAGACAAGGACCGGGAGTACTGGTGAGCTCTTCTCTGTTTATATGCCTGTGGGTTTCCTGTGGCTTGAAGCTCTTCCCTCTGTGACTGCCCAAAGCTATCTCAGGGGCCATGCCAGTGCAGTCTCTCTGAGGGAAAACACCAGAACATTACACTACACCTACAACATTGCTTTCTTTTATTGCTACGGTGGAAGTTTTGGTAGGTTCTCATTCAGATGGCATACTGTTATTCACTAAGTGTGGAAACACTGCCCCCTGTCTTCATGATGATGGTACTGCATTGCTTTACTCATGCTTTGCTGGGAATGGGAGGTAATGGTGACCCCACAGAGCCAGTTGCTGAGGTCCCCTGAAAATGGGCTGTGACGGATCTCTTTGCGTTAAACATGGGGCGATGTTTGTCCTGCCGTAGAAATATGAACGTCTCATTTTAGGGAAATGACCGGTATGTTTTACAATGTATCCCTGCATGCTGACTGACATCAGCTCCCAACTTATGCTGCACAGATCCGCTCCGCTGTCAGCTCTGTATGGATATGCTGTGCGTCTCTGATAACCAAGAGCCCGTGTTTATTTTAATGCAGCCGTTAGTTATTGTCCTTGTAAGTTTAAGGTCAAGCCAGTTTTACACCTGCATGAATCTGCAGCTCTGCTTTCCTGTTTTTTTTTTTTTTTTTTTTAACCTTTTTTCTCTTTTTTCATTCACATCATTTATCTGTTTAACACATTTGCACTATTTTTCTATCTGTAGCAAACTGGCACCACCCATTCACTTACAAAAAAAAATAAATAAATATATATATATATATATATTACATACGTGTGTTATTTTCCAGTAACTGCACAATATGTGTAAGTACACTTTCTTTATGTTCTGCTTTATTTATGTTTACACCATGTTTGCAGTTGATTTAGTAAAATACATTCTCAAACCTATTATCGTTGCATGTGCCTAAAAACCTACAGCATGGCTCAAAGAATCAAGGTTTGAACCGAGCGGAGAAAATGGAAAGCCAGGGCACCACTATCCCTGGATTGGATATAGATATTTCATGCAAATATTTTACAAATATTACAGCTTTTTCTCCTCAACCTTCTGTAGGGCCCAAGATCCATCTATCTCAGACAAGAGCTTGGACAACAGCTCATGGAAACACAAGAAGAAAAGAGGACACGACGAGATGGACCGTGAGAAATCCCCGCGAGAGAGTGAGGGTGACTGGGTGAGCCACAAGAGGCTCTGCCGAGAGCGGGAGGAGCCGCGGCACACGGAAAACGGCCTCTCTCACCGAGCCGCCCATCTCCACGACCACACAGGTAATAACCACCCTCATGCAGGTAATAGCCACCACCACGCACTGACATCAGAGATCTGCCTCTGTGCGTTTTGTTTACTGGATGTTTAATGGGTTTCTTTTGGCTTGATCCTCTCTGAATTCATTCTTACTGTAGCAATTCAGTAATGGCTCAGACCATGCATACAGTTTTCAGAAGTCCCACTGTTGCAGTAGACCATTTCAATCAACAGATGGCGACACGATGCCAGATTTCATTCAGGAGTACAGAATGTACAGGGCTGCATGTGCCCTGTTTTGTGTGTGGATAACAGGTCATGTCAGTCCAATAGGCTCGCTCTCTGGAGGGGGTGAGATAAGCCGGGGGAGGCTAACAGGGCAGGGTTACAATCATACAGCAGGCCGGGCAGCGCAGGGCTGCCATCATACAGCAGGCCGGGCAGCGCAGGGCTGCCATCATACAGCAGGCCGGGCAGCGCAGGGCTGTGATCATACAGCAGGCCGGGCAGCGCAGGGCTGTGATCATACAGCAGGCCGGGCAGCGCAGGGCTGTGATCATACAGCAGGCCGGGCAGCGCAGGGCTGCCATCATACAGCAGGCCGGGCAGCGCAGGGCTGCCATCATACAGCAGGCCGGGCAGCGCAGGGCTGCCATCATACAGCAGGCCGGCAGTGCAGGGCTGCCATCATACAGCAGGCCGGGCAGCGCAGGGCTGCGATCATACAGCAGGCCGGGCAGCGCAGGGCTGCCATCATACAGCAGGCCGGGCAGCGCAGGGCTGCCATCATACAGCAGGCCGGGCAGCGCAGGGCTGCCATCATACAGCAGGCCGGGCAGCGCAGGGCTGCCATCATACAGCAGGCCGGCAGTGCAGGGCTGCCATCATACAGCAGGCCGGGCAGCGCAGGGCTGCCATCATACAGCAGGCCGGGCAGCGCAGGGCTGCCATCATACAGCAGGCCGGGCAGTGCAGGGCTGCCATCATACAGCAGGCCGGCAGTGCAGGGCTGCCATCATACAGCAGGCCGGGCAGCGCAGGGCTGTGATCATACAGCAGGCCAGGCAGCGCAGGGCTGAGATCATACAGCAGGCCGGGCAGCGCAGGGCTGTGATCATACAGCAGGCCGGGCAGCGCAGGGCTGTGATCATACAGCAGGCCGGGCAGCGCAGGGCTGCGATCATACAGCAGGCCGGGCAGCGCAGGGCTGCCATCATACAGCAGGCCGGCAGTGCAGGGCTGCCATCATACAGCAGGCCGGGCAGCGCAGGGCTGCGATCATACAGCAGGCCGGGCAGCGCAGGGCTGCCATCATACAGCAGGCCGGGCAGCGCAGGGCTGCCATCATACAGCAGGCCGGGCAGCGCAGGGCTGCCATCATACAGCAGGCCGGGCAGCGCAGGGCTGCCATCATACAGCAGGCCGGCAGTGCAGGGCTGCCATCATACAGCAGGCCGGGCAGCGCAGGGCTGCCATCATACAGCAGGCCGGGCAGCGCAGGGCTGCCATCATACAGCAGGCCGGGCAGTGCAGGGCTGCCATCATACAGCAGGCCGGCAGTGCAGGGCTGCCATCATACAGCAGGCCGGGCAGCGCAGGGCTGTGATCATACAGCAGGCCAGGCAGCGCAGGGCTGAGATCATACAGCAGGCCGGGCAGCGCAGGGCTGTGATCATACAGCAGGCCGGGCAGCGCAGGGCTGTGATCATACAGCAGGCCGGGCAGCGCAGGGCTGCGATCATACAGCAGGCCGGGCAGCGCAGGGCTGCGATCATACAGCAGGCCGGGCAGCGCAGGGCTGCCATCATACAGCAGGCCGGGCAGCGCAGGGCTGCCATCATACAGCAGGCTGACCTGTGTGAGCAGGATCTGCTCTCTGATGGTTCTGGCAGGTTGAGAATGCCTGTAATGAGATCAGCTGCTCTGTTGTGTATCTGCTGTGGATAAAACCACTCAGGGGACTGATGTAGCAAACTGTATATATATAATTTAATGGAGATATATCCAGTATATTTCTCCATTAAATTATTCAGACCCAGACATACATGACAGTATCAATGGACATAATATCAGACTGAATACCACTCCCCAGGAAATCTTGGGAACATATGAGATTGCATTTGAAGTCTATTCATGGAAATGTTAAGTTACGGAAATTGATAGCGCTGTGGAACACTTCTGAATTCGCACAACTGTTATGCAATGGCAACCACAGAAATACTGGCATGCATTGTAACAGCTATGACCAATTTGTCAAACATCTCCTCTGACACAGTGAAGAGTTCCTGTTTGGCAGGATATCTGTCAGGGCAATCTGCCCAGCATTTGTGTTCAGTCAGATGGCGTAGAGATTACTGTGGTGGATGCCGCCATGCTGCTGCTGGGGTGCATTGTGGGATAGTGTGGGTCCCAGACTCCAGGGGTTGAGTCATGAGGTGGGAAAGACATCAGCACAGCCAATCAGCAGGACGTCTGCATGTTTTACTGTGATTAAGAAGATTATCTTTCACAATCTTGAATGAAGCATCGCAAATCCAGCATACCCAATGTGTTTGTCCGTTATGGACCATTAGTGGATCACAGATCTTCAGCTCTAAAAAAAAAAAAAAAAAACTCCAACAGAACTTAGGACAGTAATGTGGCACCAAGAATGTGCTCATTTTGAAGTAGTGAGAATTTTTGTGTCATTAGTTGTGAATGACTCACAGCATCTCAAAGTCTGCGTTAATACACCTTTACTCTAGGTAGTTTTAGTGATAGTTTCCCCTGATCCAGCCAATGCTGTATTTATGAGGCGGCTGTTTCTGTGGGAGTCTGTACAGAGTCATGGAGCACCATATTCAGCAGCCATGAAAAATACATATTTAATACAGTGAATTAGATATTAAGGTGAATAATGGTCCTGGGAGGTTTAAAGCCTGAAAAACATCCATAAGCTTTGAGGTGTGATTTGAGTAAGTTTATGTTTAGCACATAGCTGTCACTTCTGTAATGAATGGCTGTAAGCATTTGATTGGCAGCACACTGGCAAATTGATGTTATTGTGATGCGGGGGAATGCCTTTAATATGCCACTCAAACTTGACCTGTGAGGATATAATTTTCTGTGGTGACTTTGCCATCTGAAGGGTGATCTCAGTCTGAAAAACACCTCCCTGCTTCTCCACAGATTGAAGATGGACATTAAAGGAGAGCGGCTTCGCCCCAGACCCAGGTGAGTGAGTGTGTGCGCCTGGACGAGGCGTGCCGTGCCACAGTGCCTCTGAGTCCATTCGGTCTTCAGCGAGCATTCCACCTGGCAGTGTGCTGCTCTTCACAGTTCTGTAGATCACTCTGTACTGTCTGCAAAAGTTTGCAGTAATTGCAGCAGTTGGGTGACATTCTTAATTTGGTTTTTGATTTTGAGCATATCACACATTTTCCATTTCCATAAATATTTAACTTTTGGCCTTCATGTTTTTCCTCTCTCTGTTAGCTCTGGTTTGGTGTAGAGGCCCTCCCTCACAGATGGGTATTTCCACAGCAAAGGAATGCGACGGTGGATACTGAAAGTGGTGCTTTATTCATCCAGAATATCTTCTCTTTTTACCACTGAAGAGCTTTTAAATTCTTTTATATGCTCAATTTTTTTAAAAACGTCACTCTTCGGTGGTGAAAAATAACACGTTGGAAATCTAAAATATAGAATTTAAATATTTAATGAAAGATAGTAATAAAAGAAGCCTGGAGCTCATCGTCCCACCTGCTGCTCAGCCAGACTCAGGACCTTCCCCTTCTTAACCAGACTCTGCCTCTGAGCGTCCGTGCCAGGGCAACTCATGAAAGTCAGCTTTTTCATAAAAAGAGCTAAACTGTAATTCTGTCATTCAACTGCAAGTTGTGATGTCACCGTATGGGCTGAACGTGGACTGAAAGGAGCACACCGAGTCGCTGTGCTCCCCAGCATCGCAGCCCAAGCCTGGACAGACTTGATCTTTTAGGACGTTCTTATTTTCTCTAAAGCCGAGTGTTCCGGCTCCCCTGGACTGGAAAGGATCCGTTAGCGTTCACTACTCACTGAACATGCATTTCCTTTAAGAAAAATTTAATCATTTATCATGTTTGCTCCTGAAACGATTTGCTTTTTTTAAAAAAATCAAGTTGAGTTTCTCGCTTCATAAGAAAAATACTGTGAATTTAATTTGAACTGTACTATCAGTTATTTTTATACATACAGTCCTGTATCAGGAATACCAATAGAGATGTTTTTCTGTTTTAATAAATTTCCTCAGCAGAGTTCAGACCCTATACTGCGAGAATAACTCAGTAAAATGGGAATGGGTTGCTTTTTTCTACTGCAGAATGGAAAATGGTTAATGACATTCTACCCTAGGTTGTACTGTAGCATGTAACATTTATAAATTGTAAAAACATATATAAAGAAAAAGCCTTAAAAATACATGTCATTGTTTCTAATTGTAATTTTCTTTTCTCTGGATTTCCCGTATTATCTGGGGCAAATGCTGAGGGCTGAAATGTAAATGTTGATGGGAGGGTATTTGCCTATGTAAAACATGGGGTGTGTCCCTGCGCAGTGAGCTCCTGGGCTTACCTGTGGCTGTGGTAAAGGAGCCGATACTGAGTACCTGCATTGCCCTGTGTGCTACTTTTTGTTTTGCTTTGTTTCAAAAATGATGCAAATGGCACTTTCCTTCCTCTGTGTGTTTCCTTGTGTCGTGAAGCTCCTGATACAAGCAGCACAGTAAATACCAGAGCACATTCACAACAGAACAGTCACTGGCTTTTAATTATGTAGTTTTTACACATATAGGAAGGTCTAAACATTTAGTCAATTCTTCATATAGTATTTGAGCTGGAGCTGCATCATCATGGTGTCTCTCTGTATGCTGCCTGCAGATTTGATGTCACAAAGCCTGCTTTTCCACTGGGCATCTCACTGAAGTCACGCTTCCCTTGGTCAGGGCATCTGTTTCACATTTTCTGGTAAAACTGCTAGCTGCAGCTTCATCAGTTTTCAATGTGGCACCTCACTCTGCATGTCCTATCCAAGACCATATTTGCAAATTTTTTGTTTCGGTTAGTGTTTTTAAATACAAATTTCAACAATGATGCAGCTTACAGCCATTAGGTTTTACAGGCAGTAACAACAAGGAAAACAAATACAGGCTATACATTATTTACACATAACTTAAAATCTATCAT
Source organism: Albula glossodonta (assembly GCA_019788955.1). Lineage (NCBI taxonomy): Eukaryota > Metazoa > Chordata > Actinopteri > Albuliformes > Albulidae > Albula > Albula glossodonta. Next base: position 16,721 of record JAFBMS010001482.1, read on the forward strand.
TTTAAACAATAAAAAATAAATATAAAACACAACTGGTTATGGGAGAGGATCTTCAATACAAACTGTCAGCAAGCAGTTTTACTTCATAACAGTTTACAAAAATATGAGTGCTTTCAGTATACTCCCCCAGAACAATGACAGCGTTTCTATACACTGCTGTTAATGAAGGCTTCTCAAAGCGCCAGGGCTGACTGCACCTCACTCACTGACAGGAGATAAAAATGTTTCTGTTTTCAATATCAGTGATCAGCCCAGCTGACTCAGACTGTTAGCGACTGCTCTGTTCTGAAATCTTATAGTTATGAAATAACAGAAGTAAGAGGATACGAAAATCAGTGACATGAAGTTTGCCAGAGATGAGGTGAATTACAGAGGTATTTGGGTTCTGAGGCGGGAGCACCATCTGTGTTCAGCATCAGTGAGACTCGCACACACTTCTTGTATGAGGTCTGTGCTGTGATGTGACACAGGCAAAGTGTCATGTGACCTGTGCTGGCGGGGCTGGGTCTCCTTGGTAACACGCACATGTACAGGCACTTCATCAGCCTCCCAGAATGCCCTTTTTCTTACGTTAATCATACTGACTGAAGGCTTCTCAGAAAATTGATTGTCTCCCCACATTTTATCCTTTGCCTACGTGTACATACATCCATGCATATAAAAAATGGCAGTTGTGCTACTGAAGTCACTAAAACAAACCAGGGGTAAAGACATGGGTGGAAAACACTGCTGCAGAATAATTAAGGGGGGTGGTTATGGGGACAGGGTTGCCATCATGATGTGGTGACAGAGTCTCTCGCTCAGCTTTCTGTCTGGTCCCTGGTCCTTGCTCCAGTCCCGTGCCCTTTGTGCTGGTAGTGTTAAACCCCCCTGAGAGGAGATCAGTGTGCGAGCCGGGCCCGGGAGCGCCGCCTCTTACTTCTTGTTGGCGATACGCCGTTTCCTGGTGGCCAGCATGTCATAGAAGGGATCCCGACTGATGCTCGCCCTGGAGAGAGAAGCAAAGAAAATCTATAAAAATAGTTCACAGAAAACTCTTATATGGAAATGGCAGCACACTCATGCCAGCCCCTGCTGTAACCGGGCATTTTTTAAGTTTGTTCTGTGACCCAGTTTTGTTTACATGGTTGCTAAAGATTCTTGTTTCACTTGTTTTTTCACTGAGTTTCCAAGTGCACAATCCATCTCCCCTCACCTTTCACAGGTGAATAAACTGGCGAAAGTTTGTATGTTGAAAACTTAAACCAACTCAGTTATTTACATGTTTGGCTGTCCTATCTGAGGTCCTGTAGGACTGAGTCCAGAATGTTCTCAGTCTAAATAGCTCACAGCCTCACTGCAGGAAGCAATGCTCAAATTGATCTTCTAAGATCAGATAAAATCGCGTGAAGAGGCGGGAGGGGAGAGGCCTCCAGGAACAGTGGCCTTATGTGGGTAGAAGACTGAGTGCATCTGCTTTGGGCTGTGGGTGTTACCCCACGCTGGGCGCCTCTCCATCTTTACTGGGTCAGTGTCTCATCTTGCTGAATCGGAGGGATGCGGCCCAGGTCTCACACTACCAGTGGGTTAGGGGAATAATCACGTTTCCTGAGCTTGAGCTGCTTGGTGCAGGGGATAAGCCCCTGGAGATCTGGAGCAGAAATGAGCAGCAGTCTGGAGCCGCTATCCTGAGCTGTGAGAGCCTTCCCTCTGGCCAGCACCAGCAGCCTGTGCGCCCTCATTCCCTCTCCTCCCCGTCACATGCAAGTGTGCATGCTTTACTGCCATCTTTCCCATCCTGCATGTGAAGCTAAACTCCCCAGTGCAGCATAGAAAGAGCAGCATGTCCTGCTTGTGCCAGCCTGTGTGCCCTCGCCCACCAGGGCGGCGGGAGCGGTGACTAACACCTGCTTTCCCAGCAGTGGCAGACTCCACTCCAGACCAGCTGAGGCTGCTGTTCACACACAAACAGGCAAAAGTGACCATGGCAACGGCAGCCAGGCAACCACCGCCAGACCACATCCAGAGAGGAGACAGCTGATTGTGTGGGCCAAGGCCAGACACCCTCTATGCCCCTCCCCTCAGCACTGAAACCACACCCTCTCTGCTCCTCCCACTTAAACATCTATTCAGATCCAGAGTGCCTCCCTCTACCTCTAGACCAGCGTTTCAGCTGGTGTCTATTAATCTTTCCAAACAGCACTGCCAGAAAAAAGGACATGAAGACATTTTCTGTGCAGAGTATAATCATTGCAGTGTAGCTTACTGCTTTGTTTTCAATATGCAGTAAATAAGGCATTCTATGAATTCTGGTTTCTTCCTCTGGACTAATGAAGCCAGATATTTGCATTTCCCACTTTTCCTGCCTGAGTATGTTTAACCCCTCTGCCCAGAAGGTAACACAAAACAGCTGTGCAACTTGTTCAGAGAAAAGACTTGGGTGTAGAATAATTAAAGAGGGTTTTTCTCTTAATACATAGTACATGGTTTAAAGTTCCTTGTTTTGTGACAAAAATATGAAATTATCTGTTTTTGTCATCCATTGAAACCCCAGAGACCTCAAGAATCTTATCACTCAATCAGACACATGCTGGCACCTCTAAGGGATGGTGGGAGGAGACAGTGGCTCAGAGGAGATCTTACTTGATTGACTTGATCCACTCCTCCTTCTCCTCTGGCGTAGGCGCTGATATCCTGTACACCACATGGTTGCCCTCCACCACCCGGCCATCGGCCTCCGTCTTGCAGGCCTTGATCACCTGGCCCTTGTGATTGGGGTTGTATAGCTCGAAGCAGTTCTGAGTGAGACACACATGCAGATAGGGGGTTATCCGTAACAGACATCATCACAGATAAAGAGCGCCTTCATTCATGGCCATTCAGGGCAAGCTGGGTACTGATGCTTAATTACTGCTGGGTACTGTCGCTTAATTACTGCTGGGTACTGACACTTAATTACTGCTGGGTACTGACGCTTAGTTACTGCTGGGTACTGTCGCTTAATTACTGCTGGGTACTGACACTTAATTACTGCTGAGTACTGACGCTTAGTTACTGCTGGGTACTGTCGCTTAGTTACTGCTGGGTACTGGCACTAAATTAATGCTGAGTACTGATGCTTAATTACTGCTGGGTACTGACGCTTAGTTACTGCTGGGTACTGACGCTTAATTACTGCGGGTACTGTCGCTTAGTTACTGCTGGGTACTGACGCTTAGTTACTGCTGGGTACTGGCACTAAATTACTGCTGGGTACTGACGCTTAGTTACTGCTGGGTACTGACGCTTAATTACTGCTGGGTACTGACGCTTAATTACTGCTAGGTACTGGCACTAAATTAATGCTGAGTACTGATGCTTAATTACTGCTGGGTCCTGATGCTTAATTACTGCTAGGTACAGACACAATTACTGCTGAATACTTAATTACCACCAGCAAGTTCTTCTTAAAAGTCACATGACTTACTGGTTTCCGGGGCTCCTCGACTTCTCGGATACTCAGGTTTTCCAGGGGGATGATCCCGCGCGGCTCCTTGTCCTGTGGGAGGCAGTGGGAGGGGCTTAGCCATTTCATGAAATCTCTCTCTCAGTGGAGCACAAACAAGATGTTACCCAAGAGCAGTTTAACAACAAGAAAATAAAAAACCAGCCCCATGTTGGCAGAGCTGATGCCTCTGGCCTTGGGCATCTGTGTGGAGGCCTTCACTGCCCTGCTGATGGGGCCATGTTTCCTGGGACATGGGGGGGGGGGCAGACAGATGTTGTTGATGCTTTGTGTTAATTGTCTTTGGGAGGGGGTGAAAGGACTGCCTGTATTAAATGCTTCTGCAGTCTGTCTCTCTCTCTGTCTCTCTCTCACTGTCTGTCTCTCTCTCTGTCTCTCTCTCACTGTCTGTCTCTCTCTCTGTCACTTACCACTGACACCTGAGTTCTTTAATTACTCAGATGGAAGCATTCAGAAGTGCTTGCAGGTTTAACCCTTGCTTTTTTGGCACAGATCAGGTGGGGGTCAACATCAGGAATCTGCATGTATGAATGCAAACTTACTGTTGTGTACTCAAAGTAGTACAGGCAGTTGTCCGTCAAAATAAACCACCTTCGTTTCCATGTTTTTACTCTTCCTCCTGCAGTAAAACAAAATAAAAGACTTGAGATCAGACAAATATCCTCCAAAGATTAAAACACACCAGTGCAGGTAGAAGTGGATAGGATACATACTCTGGCAAGTGTTTATACTGAGAAATGATTTATATTTTCTTATGCATATGCTGTTTGTACTGGCTGCTGTAAGGGTGTACAGTTGTAATGAAACCTGATAATTCTGGTCTCAGCATTCAGCACTGCTGGGAGAGGCTGAGAGACGCCTCCGCTGAGGAAACCGGACAGGAACAATGTGCATTCAATTTGAGGAAAAATGTTAGTAATGTGAGTCTTCCACATGTGACAGCATGCGTTTCCTCAGCAGAGGGGCCAGGGATACAGGACATCATTCGAACAGTGTTACCTCCATGCCAAAAAACTACAATTCTGCATGAGATGGAACAAGCAAAAAATAAAGTAAAATAAAAAGCAAGTAGCTTTGCAGAACTGTTTCTGCAATGAATGTCTTCATCTTGGATATCAGTGTAAAGTAGGATTTTAAATTCTTTATTTCTAGAGGCAGAGATGCATTTGACAAACCTCCAGCCCTTTTCTCTTGTGAAAGTATGTAGCGTATCATTTTCCTTCTTAAAATGATTCTTTCCAACCAAAATTCCATTGAAAGCATTCTGTTTAAAACAGTATGTCATTTTCCAGCAGAAAACCATCATATAATAGCTTTATTTGCTTTGGCCGTATTTTCCAATAATTTCTTGTAAAATCCAGCTTTGTGGAAATTGTATACTGCATAAAGAGAGCTCTTTTTACTCTCCTTCCTCAGTCATAATAAGTATTACCGTGGTACAAACATCACACCCATAATTTAGCCTTAAACGATGGAAGAAGACAGATGCATGTTCACACTGTCTTCCCTATGAGGAGGTGCAGTCAGAGAGCGTGCTTGTCCCTGTGGATGGTGCCACTGGCCCTGCAGTGAATCCATAGGAGCTGGATGGGTCCCTGGTGAGAGGGTTTTCCGCAGTGAGCTAATTGTGTCTCTTGTCGGGAGATGTGCCATTCTGTTACTGAAGGATGCGAGCAGCATCTCCCTGCAGGGAGGCGTACGTTTTCTCCCCTCTTCTCAGCAAAGCTTATGCTTTCTGCTGCAGTTAGCCTCCTTCTGCTCGTAGCTCTGCAGAATCCACCCTTCTCTGGCCCAGGTACATGCCAGCACACAGGGGAGCCTTTCAGCTTCCACACACAGTCCTATCATACGCTGACCTGCCCCTGCTTATATTTCACCCATTCAGTCCTGCCTAGAGCTTTCCAGCCTGGTGTAGCTGTGTCCTGTAAGCACTGTGTTTAAGTGCTTCAGTGAGACGGGTGAGGCGGTATCCATGGAGAAGGCCTGGAGCTCCAGCAGAGCGCCAGCCTTTCATTTGATCACCTGGAAAACCGTTGAAAACAGCGGATTATGCTGTAAAAGAGCTTTCCTGCACGGGCAGATTGGCTGAATCTAACACAGAACAGGAGGGAGGAAAAGAGTCATTAGAGTGAATTAGTGAGCTCAGTCTGTGGGTGAGGAGCCCCAGGGCTGGGGGCCAGTCACTGTGACGCAGCTTTTAATGATCCCACACTGTGCTGGGCAACAGTCACCCAGGCCGAGTCCTGCCAGGACCTGAGAGCCACGCAGGCCGAGTCCTGCCGGGACCTGAGAGCCACCCAGGCCGAGTCCTGCCAGGACCTGAGAGCCACGCAAGTCGAGTCCTGCCAGGACCTGAGCGCAGCAGCCATGTGTGTGTGCTTCTGCCACGAGTTTTGCTCCTCCTGCTCAAGAGGAATTAGCCTTAGCATCTCCCAGTGAGGCAGTTAGCATTAGGAGTAACACTGTGAAGGTGTTAGCCACAGCATTGCCCTCTGAGGGAGTTAGCCATAGCATTGTCCAATGAGGGTGGGACTTAGCCATAGCATTGTCCAATGAGGGTGGGAGTTAGCCATAGCATTGTCCAGTGAGGGTGGGACTTAGCCATAGCATTGTCCAGTGAGGGTGGGACTTAGCCATAGCATTGTCCAATGAGGGTGGGAGTTAGCCATAGCATTGTCCAATGAGGGTGGGAGTTAGCCATAGCATTGTCCAATGAGGGTGGGAGTTAGCCATAGCAGATTGGCAGAGCATGTGCTAACCGGACAGTGACAGTGTATTTCCAGTACATTCCTTCACAGTGATTCATTGACCATCCCTTCTTGCTTCAAAAGAGGTTAAGCCCAGAGAAACATAGAGCTTTCATTTTCTAATTGACTACTTTGTGTTTGGACTGGGTTTGTTTTCCATCTACTATATTTTGGAAGCATCAATTTCAAATGAAAAACAGAAACCAATGACGTGGCAGGAGTTGAACAGGTTAATCCCGACTCAGCTGATGGCATAACCTCCAAAGAGAGAGAAAAGAATAAAACCTCTTAGGGGCTGTATTTACACACCAAATTAAAATAATTACAAAACTGCAGACATTAAATTTCCTCCAGAAAGTACAATATAATTGTTTTTTTTCCCTGAAGAGACACATGGGACACTCTGCAAGTGGATTTGATTAACCCCCTGGTTGTGAGAGGAATGCGTCCGTCTGAGCCAGCAGGACAGGGACATGCCCCCCCCCAAACCAGCCCACTGATCCACTGACATCAGATCAATCTCCAGCACATCAGATGGAAAGCGCTGTGCAGCCGACGTTACAAAACAGCAACATTAAGGATGACACACAGAGATGAGCATGGGGAGCAGAGGGGGTGGGTACCTACCTCCTGGCGCAGAGTAAGTAGAGACAGCCAGTCACAGAACAGAAATGGGAGAGGTCAAAGGCCATAAGGGAAACAAGAAGGCACATTTAAACATCCACTATTTACAACAAAGCAAGCAAAACCAAAGACACACTGCAATCAGGAAAGGCAAGTCAGAAAGGTCATGCTACACGGGGGGAGGAAGATGGAGAAGGAGGAAGCCATAAAGACAAAATAGAAACACGCATGTAATACATATGCACATGGCACTTCAATTTCATCTATTGAAAGAACAATGAAATTTATTTCCTTTATTTCCCAAATTCAGATACACTTGAGAGTATAAAATATAAGTAAATGATGCCTTAGGACTGAAATGGGGCGTGGCTGAAATCCATTCTTCCCTGAAGTCATTTCTGGTTTTCATGCTGGGGCTGGTGGGTGGAGCTACCCTGGTTAAGCTCCACCCACCAGCTGGCTGAGCCTGTAAGATCAGGGCCACCTGCAGCCAGTCAGCTGATTTATTTGAGTTTGTTTGAAGGAAATCCCAAAAGAAGAAAGATTCTCGGCTCTTTGGAGAAAACCCCATATCTGTGACTATGTTGAGTAAAGAATCCTATTCTGTGATTTGTATATAAAATCAAATGGTTAAGATTATTTTACTTCCCCATAGAGTGAATGTCAGAAACGAGTGTGAGTGTAACCCTATATGTGTGAAAAGTCTCAACTCTTTTGATATTCATATTTGGTTCTTGAAGTTAGAGAGCTTGGAAATGTATAACTGCAGTTGTAACGGTGACATAAACTCCCTTTTCTCACATAGTGAAGGGACCTGTAGTTTAAGGATAAATTAAGATGAATCATACTTCACACTTGCACCTTTTCTCAGAATGAGGATAATGAGGAGGTTTTTGCTCTTTCAGAAGCTGTTGTTTCATATAAAGATACTTGGCATGGGGTCAGGCTCACTATAACTCTGAATCCCTGTACAAGACATTCTTTTCAGTACATTTATCCGCTTGGCAAAATGAGTTGCTTTGTGAATAATTTGTTTTTAATTTTAATAAGTGTTGTACATGTGTTCCGTAAGCACCACCAATAACACAACAAAGTGCCCAAGAGGGCAGATTCATACTACAGATGTCGCTGCACACATGTGACAGTACTCATCTGTCCCAATCTACAGCCATGTCGCTGCACACATGTGACAGTACTCATCTGTCCCAATCTACAGCCATGTCGCTGCACACATGTGACAGTACTCATCTGTCCCAATCTACAGCCATGTCGCTGCACACATGTGACAGAACTCATCTTTACCAATCTGCAGCCATGTCGCTGCACACATGTGACAGAACTCATCTTTACCAATCTGCAGCCATGTCGCTGCACACATGTGACAGTACTCATCTGTCCCAATCTGCAGCCATGTCGCTGCACACATGTGACAGTACTCATCTGTCCCAATCTACAGCCATGTCGCTGCACACATGTAACAGTACTCATCTGTCCCAATCTACAGCCATGTCGCTGCACACATGTGACAGTACTCATCTGTCCCAATCTACAGCCATGTCGCTGCACACATGTGACAGTACTCATCTGTCCCAATCTACAGCCATGTCGCTGCACACATGTGACAGTACTCATCTGTCCCAATCTGCAGCCATGTCGCTGCACACATGTGACAGTACTCATCTGTCCCAATCTACAGCCATGTCGCTGCACACATGTGACAGTATTCATCTGTCCCAATCTGCAGCCATGTCGCTGCACACATGTGACAGTACTCATCTGTCCCAATCTACAGCCATGTCGCTGCACACATGTGACAGTACTCATCTGTCCCAATCTAAAGCCATGTCGCTGCAGACATGTGACAGTACTCATCTGTCCCAATCTACAGCCATGTCGCTGCACACATGTCACAGTATTCATCTGTCCCAATCTACAGCCATGTCGCTGCACACATGTGACAGTATTCATCTGTCCCAATCTGCAGCCATGTCGCTGCACACATGTGACAGAACTCATCTTTACCAATCTACAGCCATGTCGCTGCACACATGTGACAGTACTCATCTGTCCCAATCTACAGCCATGTCGCTGCACACATGTGACAGTACTCATCTGTCCCAATCTGCAGCCATGTCGCTGCACACATGTGACAGTACTCATCTGTCCCAATCTGCAGCCATGTCGCCTCACACATGTGAAAGTATCTTTACCAACAGTTTCACCCTTCACTGAGATCCGCTGACCTTCACTTCCCTGCATCTGAGGATGGATTCAGCCCAGTGCACTGAGAGACTCAGAGTTGAGGTTTATAGCCACTATCTTGTAAAAGTCAGGTTTTTTGTGTGGCTTCTGTGGGGTTTGTGAGGTGCTTGCAGTGGTATGATGGAAAACCTCAGTCACTCACCCAGCTTCAGCAGCCAGCCCTCTCTGTCTGGGTTGAAGAACGTGTGTGTCAGGTCATTCCCATCATCCTCTGGGATTTTGAAAGGCTCGTTCTTAATACTTTCATATAAATTCTGCAAAAACAGAACAGATAATGAGCTGTAGATTTAAGCCATTATACATGTTAAAACAAGCTTACTAATGGACCTGGACTCTGTGATGGACTAAGCAAGTTAGTTTTGGTTAGTAATTGTCAGTTTGCATCTGCAAATGTTGGAAACACGCAAATGCAGTTTTTCATTTCACTATATCACCCCCCTGGGATGTGCAGCCTGAAGAAGCCCTCACCCGCAGCAGCTCCTCAGGCAGATCTCCTCCTTCGTTGATGCCGCGGTTCATGGAGATGAAGCGCTCCACGGCCGGCTTGTCGCGCACGTTGGGGTTGTGCAGGCTGGTGTTCAGCATGATGATGGCGAAGGAGAGCACATAGCAGGTGTCTGCAGAGCGCAAAGACCTCAGAGTCACTAACGCAGTGAGTCACACCACGCATCTTCACGGTAATGTACTTTATATTATTTAATGCTCTTAATTTCCTGTTTTTTCTCCCCGATTGGGAACGGCCAATCAAAACTGTAGGCATGTGTTGTCATGGCAGTATCCTGAATGAGTTCTGAAGGGTAGATAAGGCTGTGCATGTCTTCCCTGATGGAAATGTAATACAATATAGAATTTTTAAAATATACTGTGCATAACTTCATGGAGTGAGATCCCTGCGCTGAAATCAGAGCAGAATGAGATCCCTGCGCTGAAATCAGAGCAGAATGAGATCCCTGTGCTGAAATCACAACAGGATAAAATCCCTGTTCTGAAATCAGAGCAGAATGAGATCCCTGCGCTGAAATCAGGTCAGACTGAGATTCCTGTGCTGAAATCAGAGCAGAATGAGATCCCTGTGCTGAAATCAGAGCAGAATGAGATCCCTGTGCTGAAATCAGGTCAGACTGAGATCCCTGTGCTGAAATCAGGTCAGACTGAGATCCCTGTGCTGAAATCAGGTCAGACTGAGATCCCTGTGCTGAAATCAGAGCAGAATGAGATCCGTGTTCTGAAATCAGGGCAGAATGAGATCCCTGTGCTGAAATCAGAGCAGAATGAGATCCCTGCACTGAAATCAGGGCAGAATGAGATCCCTGCACTGAAATCAGAGCAGAATGAGATCCCTGTGCTGAAATCAGAGCAGAATGAGGTCCGTGTTCTGAAATCAGGGCAGAATGAGGTCCCTGTGCTGAAATCAGAGCAGAATGAGATCCCTGCGCTGAAATCAGAGCAGAATGAGATCCCTGCGCTGAAATCAGAGCAGAATGAGATCTGTGTTCTGAAATCAGGGCAGACTGAGATCCCTGTGCTGATATCAGAGCAGAATGAGATCCCTGCGCTGAAATCAGAGCAGAATGAGATCCCTGCACTGAAATCAGAGCAGAATGAGATCCCTGAGCTGAAATCAGGGCAGAATGAGATCCCTGCGCTGAAATCAGAGCAGAATGAGATCCCTGTGCTGAAATCAGAGCAGAATGAGATCCCTGCGCTGAAATCAGAGCAGAATGAGATCCCTGTGCTGAAATCAGAGCAGAATGAGATCCCTGCGCTGAAATCAGAGCAGAATGAGATCCCTGCACTGAAATCAGGTCAGACTGAGATCCCTGTGCTGAAATCAGAGCAGAATGAGATCCCTGTGCTGAAATCAGAGCAGAATGAGATCCATGTTCTGAAATCAGGGCAGACTGAGATCCCTGTGCTGAAATCAGAGCAGAATGAGATCCGTGTTCTGAAATCAGGGCAGACTGAGATCCCTGTGCTGCCATATTAATGCTCTGCTGCTTGAGACTCTCTGCCTGTAAATAAATCATTACACTGCGCTACTTACTGACATCCTTTTACTTCCTTATGCTGGTTAGAGCTCGATGCACTCGACTGAACTAACAGCCCCTGTGTGCCGCTATAGGCCTGTAGGGTTAGGGTTAGTCAGTCCTTATCCTGCTGTACACATATATAATGCGTATGTATGACCCGTACACATATATAATGCGTATGTATGACCCGTACACATATATAATGCATATGTATGACCCGTACACGTATATAATGCGTAAGTATGACCCATACACGTATATAATGCGTAAGTATGACCCATACACATATATAATGCGTATGTATGACCCGTACACGTATATAATGCGTATGTATGACCCGTACACATATATAATGCGTATGTATGACCCGTACACGTATATAATGCGTATGTATGACCCGTACACATATATAATGCGTATGTATGACCCGTACACATATATAATGCGTATGTATGACCCGTACACATATATAATGCGTATGTATGACCCGTACACATATATAATGCGTATGTATGACCCGTACACATATATAATGCGCATGTATGACCCGTACACATATATAATGCGTATGTATGACCCGTACACATATATAATGCGCATGTATGACCCGTACACATATATAATGCGTATGTATGACCCGTACACATATATAATGCATATGTATGACCCGTACACATATATAATGCGTATGTATGACCCGTACACATATATAATGCGCATGTATGACCCGTACACATATATAATACGTATGTATGACCCGTACACATATATAATGCGCATGTATGACCCGTACACGTATATAATGCATATGTATGACCCGTACACATATATAATGCATATGTATGACCCGTACACATATATAATGCGTAAATATGACCCGTACACATATATAATGCGTATGTATGACCCGTACACATATATAATGCGTATGTATGACCCGTACACATATATAATGCTTATGTATGACCCGTACACATATATAATGCGTGTGTATGACCCGTACACATATATGCTTCATCTCTGAGGTTCTGACCTGTGGACTGGAAGACTCCTGGGTTGCACTGGCAGTACCGCGATGCAAAGGCCTCCATCATCCTGTCAATCTTCTGAGCCTCTCCGGGAAGCCGGAAACTCCAGAGAAACTGCCTAAGAGGGAGAGAGAGAGGGATGAGAGCTAGGTTCTAATGAGACTGTGTTGTCATTACCTGCTGTTTTCTGAGCAGGGCAGGGGGATGGAGGAGCCCCAGGCTGCGGCCTACCTCAGTGCCTGCACAAGGTTGAGATCTGCAAACTCATGAAGCTCCACAAACGCCTGCAGGACCTTGATGTTGAAGTCATCCCTGAGAACAAAGAATTAAAATCAGGATATTTTATTTTTATGTACATTATAATAACAGTGTTATGATAATATTTAATATTAGATGTGTTCCTATCAACGGGTTGTCACATGACACCCAGGGAGAAATACATGACAGAACAGCACAGGTTATGCCAGTGCTACAGAAACAGTATTCCCACTGTGATATACAGGCATGTCCATGTTTTACTGGACCCCAAAACCAACATACAATGCAGGGGTCCCCCCAGGCCAAGCACAGTAACAAGGATGCCCAGTGAAGGGGATGGGTGTCAGTATTCTCTCTCTCTAAAATGAGCGTATTTACAGTGTGGCACACTCTGGATAACACTCTCTGACCCAAACTCACCTCCCTCCCTCCCTCCCCCCCTCCCTCCCTCCCTCCCTCTCCCCCTCTCCCTCTCCCCACACTGAAGATGTAATTACAGTGTGTGAAATGATAGACTTCAGGGTCTCTCACAGATGCAATCAGACGTAATTGCATAAGCATGCCGGTTCCACCTTTGTTTACAGTTCCTAGCATTGTGTTGAGACTGGTCTGGTACTGGTCTTTGCCCAAGTTCAGAAACAAACTGGTTTACCAGCGTCAGACTGGCTCTTGCCAATAGCGTCACAACTCTGTCACAGTGTGGACTTTCCTGGAGGGGACACTGCTCTTACCATTTCTTATATAATATTTGGCAATTATGTCTCTATTCGGTTCTTGATCAGTAAAAATACTTTTGAAATGTCCATATCTGATGTTTGCTTATTTCTGCTCAATTCTCATTTCTGAGCCGTTTCTCTCATTCTCTTGGGTTTGCCCCTCACTCCAACATCTCTCAGGCTCATCTCTCCCTCATTCATCAGTCTCTCCATCACTCACTCACTCACTCACTCATCAGTCTTTCTATCTCTCCATCACTCACTCACTCACTCACTCACTCACAGACTGAAAAATGCATTGGACAGGGGTGTCTCAGAAATGACCTCGTGATATTTAGGGTTACACCCAAAGGAAAACTTTAGCACTTCTGCTTCCAAAGACATTTTTAATAAACCTTTTCAGTCATACCAATAATATTGTGTACATTATTTGTATGGGAATTACAGATAAAGTCAATATTTGAACTGACTGGTTATGAATGAGTATTGTATGGAAATGAAACGATGTGCCAGACTGGTATGATGTAAGCTGTGTGTATATTACTGTAGTGGCAGTGTTTGACATTCCACATCATTAGTCATTCATCAACATCCCCAGCAATTCATTACACAGACATAAAAACCACTTCAGAAGTACAATAAACAAGCTGCACCGCCAACTCTGTGCTGTGGGGTGACCAAAGTGTGACTGAGGCTTTCATAGAAATGGCTGCATCTCTGTGTGCAGATAACAAAGCCTGTACAGTAACTGCTCCACAAATGTAAATATAAAGCGTGAGAGACAAAGCCCTGCACCTGACTCTCATCCACCTGAAAAGGCTCAGGAACAAAGTCTTACAGGATCAAAGTCTTCAGGTCAGCTCCAATTATCAAATATGAAAAGCAGCCAGTGCAATACATCATGTGAACAAAGTGAGGCCTTTCAGTAGCCCATTAGCGCTAGCTCAGGACTGCTCCTCTGAACTATGCTACAACCACATGCTACCCTTTACAGTGTGGACTGCAGATTTAGGTGTGGCAGCAAAAGGAAATAAAGAGCAGTGTGGGTGTTTTCCTCAGCACCATACTCATGACTAACCAGCTCTTTGATAGTTTAGAGACAAACTAAGATGCTAAACGTACTAAGACTGGGTATTCATTATTCTTTCAGTAGGGTCTGTAGTGTCAGTGTCACTGAGAGAGGATATCATCTGACCGTTTGTACAAGAGGCCGTACACAAATCTTGTTTTGCAAGGCATCTCTCCTGGCGTGGCTCATTTTCATTGCGGAGATAATAAACTCATGGTGCAGGAATGCTTTTTATTGTTAAGGAAAACTGCAGGCCATTTTCATCAATAAATCTAGACAATGAAATTCCTGAAGCTCAGGGCAGAGATATGGGTGGCTCGCTTTGTACAGGACACACAAACCCATCTGACACCCTGAAGAGGACAGTATTGGAAATTATTTCTAAACTGAAAAAAGTAATTGAGGTGTGACTCTTACCGCTCTCCTAAGTAGTCCCCGATGACGGTTTTGTTCAGACCCTCCCCTTTATAAAGGAACTGTGCTATGTCTTCCGGAGTGTTCTGCAAGAGGTCATTTTCCAGAAGAAACTGAATTCCCTGTAATGAAGACAAAGTTGATTACTTCTAACGGCACTCTTAAGGAGTTCCCTGACATGAACTTGTTAAAATTATTATAAACATTATTATAAACCTAATGTTTACATTTTTCCCATGTCTGTTCTCCTGATGTTTGTAATTTCTGATTATGTTAGCTTTGCTGCGGGGGTAAGCTGAGCTCTCAGTCCTTTGGGCCATGTTTGTTCCTGTAGAGGTATTTACATGATACACCCCCAGCACAGGCGTCTTCCGCAGGGCTCTGTGCTGGGACATCTGCACAGTGTTAAATCTCTACAGTGTTAATGTCTCTGTATGGGGCCATTCAATAGCTACTGACAAAGCTTTTCTCAACAGAAAACTCTCATACAACAGAAAAAATCACTCTCTCTGCACAGTGAGCCACAGTGAAGAGCAAAACAAATGGTGCTGACCGACACTGAATTACTTTTTATTTATGATAAAAACTTCTCTTTACTCAATTTTTACAGAGTATAACTAACAACTTCAAATTTAATTTATTATGCCTTTGAATTTTGACAACAGTAGGGAGAAAACAATCGGATGGACGATAACTCTAATTAGACTGCAGGTTTGGGAAAAGCAGCACTTTAACAAAGACATAGTGCAGATGTCCGCTCAGTGTCCCGTGGTTTGTGTATTGCAGATGTCCGCTCAGTGTCCCGTGGTTTGTGTATTGCAGATGTCCGCTCAGTGTCCCGTGGTTTGTGTATTGCAGATGTCCGCTCAGTGTCCCGTGGTTTGTGTATTGCAGATGTCCGCTCAGTGTCCCGTGGTTTGTGTATTGCAGATGTCCGCTTAGTGTCCCGTGGTTTGTGTATTGCAGATGTCCGCTCAGTGTCCCGTGGTTTGTGTATTGCAGATGTCCGCTCAGTGTCCCGTGGTTTGTGTATTGCAGATGTCCGCTCAGTGTCCCGTGGTTTGTGTATTGCAGATGTCCGCTCAGTGTCCCGTGGTTTGTGTATACTCTTAAGACACCTTGACTGTGATTTATTTCGGGAAACTGAGTCGAACAAAAATCAGATGTTTGGTCGCGGGGTGTCACCAGACCCTGCATGTGCCCCAGTAAATGATTGTGATTTTTTTTTAAATAATGAGAATTTGTAATTTATCATGAATGGGGACGTGCATGCCGAGGGGCCTGTGGCCCAGTAGTGCCTACAGTCTATCAGTACCCCTGGCTGGTAGATGAAAAAAAGAAAATACTAAAAAGATACTAAAAAGAAAATAAACTTACTTTTTTAGGATCCATATTAAACTTCTTCCTTCCCATGGCAATCTGTTTGTTTCTCTGTGATGTTTTGCTGCATTGAGAAAATTGGTTATTCATGTGATGAAAATAACATTGCAAGGAGGAAGCCACTTCACACTATGATGGACTGCTGGATGGTCTATGATGGACTAACTGATGAACTGCTGGCCTGTAACAGCAGTATTAGTGTTTCTGAGCTGCTTTAGTGTAACTGATGAACTGCTGGCCTGTAACAGCAGTATTAGTGTTTCTGAGCTGCTTTAGTGTAACTGACGAACTGCTGGCCTGTAACAGCAGTATTAGTGTTTCTGAGCTGCTTTAGTGTAACTGATGAACTGCTGGCCTGTAACAGCAGTATTAGTGTTTCTGAGCTGCTTTAGTGTAACTGATGGACTGCTGGCCTGTAACAGCAGTATTAGTGTTTCTGAGCTGCTTTAGTGTAACTGACGAACTGCTGGCCTGTAACAGCAGTATTAGTGTTTCTGAGCTGCTTTAGTGTAACTGATGAACTGCTGGCCTGTAACAGCAGTATTAGTGTTTCTGAGCTGCTTTAGTGTAACTGATGGACTGCTGGCCTGTAACAGCAGTATTAGTGTTTCTGAGCTGCTTTAATGTAACCGATGAACTGCTGGCCTGTAACAGCAGTATTAGTGTTTCTGAGCTGCTTTAGTGTAACTGATGGACTGCTGGCCTGTAACAGCAGTATTAGTGTTTCTGAGCTGCTTTAGTGTAACTGATGGACTGCTGGCCTGTAACAGCAGTATTAGTGTTTCTGAGCTGCTTTAATGTAACCGATGAACTGCTGGCCTGTAACAGCAGTATTAGTGTTTCTGAGCTGCTTTAGTGTAACTGATGGACTGCTGGCCTGTAACAGCAGTATTAGTGTTTCTGAGCTGCTTTAATGTAACCGATGGACTGCTGGCCTGTAACAGCAGTATTTCAGTGCAGACTCCAGCTGAAGCAGTGGATGCAAAGCTTTGCTGAGCTGCTGCAGGATGCAGCAGGGTGAGGTGGAAGGGCACAGCGAGGATTGTGCTCAGACCCCCCACACCCTCAGCCCCACTGCCTCCCTGCAGGGCAGCTCTTACAGATGGGGGGTGGGGGTTAGGCTGCTGTGGACCCCCTGCTGCATGTACCTGCATCTGTGAGCCCTGACTGGCGTTTCAAGCTCTGAGTGTATCACCTGTAATCAGCCTGTTCAGCCCACTCACCCAGTGCAGTGTTAGCACAGACACGGTCTGCTTCCATTATCACATAATTACTGCATTACTGTGGGCATGCTGCTC
Organism: Albula glossodonta; assembly: GCA_019788955.1. NCBI lineage: Eukaryota > Metazoa > Chordata > Actinopteri > Albuliformes > Albulidae > Albula > Albula glossodonta. The sequence continues at coordinate 34,031 of JAFBMS010001482.1, forward strand.
CTGCCTAACTCACACATTAGCATGCAGGCTGCCCCTCAGAGCTGGGGGTGAAAGGGCCTTTGATAGGCGGAGCCTGTACTCACCTCTCCCCCACACAGGTCAGCTGCTCAATCTCTGTCATGACTTCTGCAATCTCAAACTTCAGCCTCTGCAACACATCACCACAGTCACATCTCATCCGCCATGAACAACTATAATGATTTCACATTCATTTTTGATACAGGTTGAGGATCCCTAATCTGAAAATCCGAAATGCTCCAAAACCTGACATTTTTTGAGCGCCGACATGACATCACAGTGAAAATTCCACAACTGACCTATGCGACTTATAACCATCTGTACATACGACCGAAAAAATACTGTATAAATAAAAAAAAAAAAAAATGAAAAAATACATGTAAATATAAAAGTTAGGCTTGGTCGTACGTCCGCCAGTGCATACGGCTGCGTGCGTACGATAGTGACCGCCAGACCATATTCCGGCATTGTGTAGTAGCTTTCATCATCTACATGCTACACGTGTACTTCTACATGCTAACATACATCCGACTACCGTCCAGTTCCAGATACAACCAGTGGGTCAGAACGGAACTTGGATGTATGTCAGGGAATGGCTGTATATGCAAATATTCCAAAATCCGAAAAAATGCAAAATCCGAAACACTTCTGCTCCCAGGCATTTTGGATAAGGGTTACTCGATCTGTATAAACACCTGTGATATTAAATGTAAAACAATCTAACTTTAACACTGAATCCCAACTTCCCAAAAATCCTGACAGCTCAGCTCTACCATTATAACATGGTACTCTGCTCTGTTTAAAGGTGTAGACACGTAAACAGGGACTGGAGGGTTTAGCAGTCCAAGCAGATTCATTTACCTCTATATCATCCAACAGCTCTTTTTTCCGGCGCCGTATGTTTGACAGCTCATCTCTTTCGTCTAATGAGAGGTCCTCAGGTACTGCAAGAGATGGAACAGGGGAATCAGCCTGGATCTAGAAACTGCTGCACATTTAACGAAGTTACAATTTTGCTGTTTTCCGTTCTTACACCTATAAATCCATTATCTGGACTCGCTTCATCCATTCAGCTTCCCTGTTTTACTTACCACAGCACCCAATGCAGGATATTGCATGTTAAATGTAGATTCTATACACACATGAATTGCGGAAGATTACTTGCACTTTAATCAAATACTGGCCCAATTATTCCTCTGAGTTCTCCTTTACCAGGATCGGGACATTGCACAAATCCCACCACTACTCCGTGCTAATAAGAAGCTATTCAGATGACCCAACACAGTACCAGGTGTGTGAGCTGGGTGTACCAGCTTCTTAGGTTAGCAGAGCTACATTATTACTGTTAGTTGTGTCAACCTGCTTCCCAGGTTAGCTGTGCAGCAGTACTGTGTAAGCTTGGTCTATCTACTTACTAGTAGGGGTGCAACGGATCACAAAACTCATGGTTCGGATCGTATCACGGTTTTTGAGTCACAGATCAGATAATTTTTCGGATCATCAAAAAAAGGGAGACAAATGTAACTTTTAGTTACTGGCACTATTTTATTAGAGCGCAGAGTGCATTGATATGCTATGTGACGTTATTCGCGTCAGAAATGAGTTCCAGTGTGCTATGAGATCCAACATGCCAGTTTCCATTGGATGCACATGCATACAATCCGGTGTAACTGCATGGTTAGTAAATAAATTCTTCAAATGGAAATACGACGAATTTTTATTTGTGATCGTAACACTACACTCTGCATCGAGATTTGTGGACTTATTCCTTTAAAAAGTAACAGCAGCAGTAAAACTGTATTTCTCACTATTATAGTTAAACTTTGCAATTAATCCGTGGTTTGCATGCGTGCCGAACCGCGAGGGGGGATCCGTGCGGATCACGGATCAGCTATGGTCCGTTACACCACTACTTTCTAGGTTAGCTGAGCTACATTATTGTGTGAGATGGGTCTATCTGCTTCCCAGGTTAGCTGAGCTACATTACACCCTTCCAGTACCTGGACAGAAAGCCCGGCCTGGCTCACCCCATCCTGTAAAATTACGGTAAACAGTATTGCTCATTTTTCAATGATTAATAAAAAGAGCTTTTTAAGCAACAATGATACATACCAAAAAGTAAGCTTTTAAAGCAGCAATAATACGTACCATTCTTCCCTGTATGTGTTTATGGAGCCATATCATGGAGGTAAGGGCAAAAGCCATACAGCCAGAATATAACTTGCACATTTATGAAAATGCAGTGGATCTGCATCTGAGTTAATGCGACAGCACATTTACAAAGACCCAGAGATTATTCAGCACGGCTCTGTCTCTGCACAATAGTCTGAGGCTGATTGCACGGCACATAAAGCTCTGATTGTCAGGCGGTCCCCCCGTAGGCCGCAGAACAGAACACACTGCCTCCTACGCTGCTTAGAGAATACAGGCACCCAGAGAAGGGGCTCCATTCACAGCTGATGCGTTTAACCACAAGCCTTGCTGTGTTTGCCAGCACACTGACAGGAATTTAAAATTTTACAATTTCATATAATCATAAATACTTGATTTTGATGCAACCTAATGCATTAAAAATGTTTATGGAGTGGATAGAGTAACCATGGTGTCTATGGAGTGGACGGAGGCCTTTGGAGTAGAAGCCATTAGCTATAGTGCACAGAAGCTCTACCAGAGCTCACAGTATTTTCAAACACCAGGCCTTTTCAAAAGAAATTCCACCTTTAAAAAGACCCAAACCAGTTATACTGCTGTCCTCAGCCCCAAACCCAGTTATACTGCTGTCCTCAGCCCCAAACCCAGCTATACTGCTGTCCTCAGCCCCAAACCCAGCTATTCAGCCCCAAATCAACTACACTGATGGATCATTAGTCATGCATTAGTCTGCAGAATACAACCAGAAGAGCCTGGCCCAAGATCCTTGTCTAGTTTTTATCAGTGAGACACAACAAATGAAAAACAAACTAGCACTTAACAAACAGAACTTAGCGATCAGTTTATCCAACCCCCATACTTGTGTTTCAGCTCTGTTTACCTCTTTGAGGATACAAGTGCAAACTGAAAATCATGCTCCACTGTAATTTGTTGTGGAAAATACAGCTCTGTAAACTCACTGCTTTATGTGACTGCATTTAGTTACATTTAGTTTTTTCTTTTATATAACAGAACTGTGACGAGGTGCGAGCAGAGCTTCCTGCTGTTCTATAAGTGCACCTGAGTACAATGGAGAGGAAGAAGCCACAAATGACACTGGGCACGGTTACATCAAGCAATAACAAGGTTACATAAAACAGTAACAATGTTACACAGAACAGTTTACATCAGTTCTGTCAGCAGACATGTGTAAGCACATACAACAGTGCTGCTTATTGCTTCTTCTCTGCAATATAAGTGACTTAAATTGTATTGTGTTTTAACATCATTACAAATACACTGAATTGTGATATTCTGCCCATTCTAGTTTTTTTACACTCCTGCCATTGGCCTCTAAAGCACCGGGGCCTGGCTTTGTGTCGGATGACAAAATCAAGAGAACAGCATCATAAAACAAAATACTATAATGTCTCACAATTAAAATTAACAGTATTTTTACTTTTTTCTCCTAGTTTTTCTCTTAGTTTTTCAAGAGGGCATATGTGCACACGCATCCCCAAAACATGCCCAGCCAGCCGGGGCCTCTTTTGAGCCACTGCACCAGAAACTGAGCGCTTTCCTCTATCAGCTTTTTTCACACTGAAGCAGGAAATGTAGAACACTGCTTTTGCTAACTCTCTCACAGGGCAATGCTATGTCCAGGGCAATGCTATTGCTAACTCTCTCACAGGGCAATGCTATGTCCAGGGCAATGCTATTGCTAACTCTCTCACAGGGCAATGCTATGTCCAGGGCAATGCTATTGCTAACTCTCTCACAGGGCAATGCTACGTCCAGGGCAATGCTATTGCTAACTCTCTCACAGGGCAATGCTATGTCCAGGGCAATGCTATTGCTAACTCTCTCACAGGGCAATGCTATGTCCAGGGCAATGCTATTGCTAACTCTCTCACAGGGCAATGCTATGTCCAGGGCAATGCTATTGCTAACTCTCTCACAGGGCAATGCTATGTCCAGGGCAATGCTATTGCTAACTCTCTCACAGGGCAATGCTACGTCCAGGGCAATGCTATCACGCTGCTGGCTCCAGCCAACACTCCATCCTGTCAGGCTTAGGTAAAGTGGGCTGCCAGACAGAAATACCTCCAAGGTTTCAGTTTCCACTTTCTGAAAAAAGCTGCTTGTTTAGGGTCTCTGGTGAGCGAGGTTTGGTGTCTTTCCCCCCTGACTCTCTGGCAACAGCACAGATGCTGTGTGATGTACTGTGCTGATGTGAGAATGACCTGCAGTCCTGCAGTCTTCACACAAACTGCTTTGTCTGGCTCCCCCAGCCTCCAAAGCCTAAAATCTTCACGCCAATATCCCTTATTAGAGAAATTCAGTTTATAAAGCGAGCTCAGATCAAACAGGTCTGTTTTCCCACATTCATCCACTCTTCAGTATTAATAATCAGTTACAGAAAGGCATTACTGTGTGACCGCTGCTCTTTCCCTGCTGAACGATGCACAGCAGACATTAAAGAAGCCATTCTCTATTCAAGCACTCAAACTTTAATCAAACTTTAATGAGACTTTATTAAATATTTACAAAGTGCAGAACATTGATGACTCAGGTGAAGTTTTTCATTTCTCCCTGCTTCACTGCCTTGCGTATTCTGCAAGAATACCACCTGTATAACTCTATGTATAAGTCTGTATGGGTGGGTCCCAGCTCCTTCCACTCTGTGAGGAGACAGCAGTACTCTGCTCATAGCATGACATGCACCTAAAATCTCTGTGTTTGGTAAGTACAATGACACCCCCCCCCTTCTCTTTCTCAAGCTGCTCTTGAACTAGCGATGTTCAAAGTTAATGAGTTGTGACACTCGTCACAAATCACGGACTGATTTTTCACCCAATTATATTTATTTTCCACAGCAACTAAAATAACTTCCCAGGACATTCACATATGTAGAGCTTCCCTATTTCTGTATATATAATACAGTGAAACAGAATGGACATCACAAAATAATGACATATGTATTTGCTACATGCCACCTGTAAAGAGGAAGAGGAGCAGAATATGAGCCGAAGTACGCCTGCCATGATGTGTGCTGTGAGCTGAGCTGGAGATACTCGGCCTCTTAGGGCCCTTTATGTCGCCTCACTTCCCCATTCTCAGTTCCCTCACAGCAAACTACATCACAGTACTCCAGCACTGAAGCTTGACCAGGGGAGTTTCACTACATTCCCCCAAACTCAGCGTTTCCTTCCACAGGATTTATGATACCAATTTTTTTAATTCAGAAGACTTGACCATGGGTGGCTGACAGAGAGAGAGAGATGGTAGTGAGATTGGGGGAGAATTTAATGGTTTGTAATATTTGATAGAACTTCAAGTGGTTTATTTTTTGGTGTTTGCTTTGTTTGCATTATCAAATGGCAGTGCATGGTTCCATAAAACACCAAAATGAAGACTTAAATATTAGGAATTAGGCCATTCTCCTGCTGACAACACTCTGGTTGTTTGATACACTATGTTTCATTTCAGCACGAGTGGATAATTCCTCTCTGTAATTTTGTGTATCATCATAATCTCTCTCTTTCAAATCTCAAAGTTTAAAAATATTCGATTAAAGTTGCAAACAGCTTGGAGCTTTGAAACCGAACCCTGACAGCTTCTTTGACTCTCACTTTCTCTGTTCTGTACCTGCTCTCTTGCTTGTTTCAGAAACCTTATGACCTTCTGGGGACCTGCACACCCCATTACTGTACTGAGTGTAGTTTTAAATTAAAGCTGGAGTTAAAGGGAGATGTCATGCAAGCAGCCTTATCAGTTATCAGTTAGGCAGTAAAACAGGTCATTAAATTGAGCTGGGGGAGGGCAGCCCCCCACCACAGAGAGTGGACAGAGCGTGGGGGGTATGTCCCTCACAGAGCACTATGAGCCTTGCCAGGGTAAACTCCAATGACAATACTGCATATAGGAAAAGCTGAATGAGAACACTTCTGTTCTCTGAAAGTGGACAGGAATAAGACTCCATAAATTAGATTGTGCTTTACAGTCCCCTGGAGCCCTGTCTGACTCCTTCAGGAAATCAGTTTACTGTAATAGTTTAGCCCAGTGATAGACAGTTTCTGCCCTCTGCGTATGTACACACAAAGAAACAGCAGTGGCACAGTTTTCCTAATCATGTCTGACTCTGGGAAAAACTGAAGCTTGTCCCAAATGCCAATAAATAACTTTCATTTTGTTTGTGTTTTAAAGGCAAGAGCAACATTAAAAGAGGTCCAACAGGTACATCATGAGCAAATGAAGGAGCGGTATACACACACACACACACACACACACACACACACACACA
>JAFBMS010001482.1:40581-79026 GCA_019788955.1 Albula glossodonta
GGGAGGGATAGAGAGAGAGAGAGGGAAGGAGGAAGGGGACAGAGGGAGGGAGGGAGGGAGGGAGGGAGAGGGAGAGAGAGAGGGAGAGAGAGGGAGGGAGGGAGAGAGAGAGGGGACAGAGACACAGGAACACAGAAAGTGAAACTTACACATATATAATCACATGAATTCAGTATAATATTAATCTTTGCAACAGATTCTGGCGTCTTACCTTAAGGCCTGTACAAGGTTGAGGTCAGCAAACTCATGCAGCTCCACAAACGCCTGCAGGACTTTAATGTTGAAATCATCCCTGTGAGAGAGAGAGAGAGAGAGAGAGGGAGGAAGGAAGGAAAGGAAAGAGAGATAACACTTTTAGAAAGACTTCTCTCAGTGACAGGACTGACTTTCTCACGAATCCACAAACAAGGTGCCCTGATTCAGCCTGAACCACACCGATCTGAACTCAACTCCACGGTAACTCATAATTCTTTCAGGCATTACATTTTATTCATTTTTTAGTTCTGTAAAAATACATTATTAGTTAATCTGCGTCAAAGTTCATTAAGGCCACACATACGTGAGAGGCAAAGAAATATTACACTGCTTTTAATGTATTACTTGAGGGAGTCATCAGTGATATATTTAATGAACAAACACACACGTGTGTACTCTGTCCATACAGCCAAATGCGCTCTTAAATGAACACAGGAAGGCCAGGCTCAGAGCGGAGCCTGTTAGCATGCTAACATGGGCGTTATCAGCAAACGTAAACACTTGATCAGCACATAAAATGAAGCCGTAAAACCTAACAGAGCGGGAGGAAGGACATTAGCGACCGTTTGGTTTTTGGGTGCTCAGCAGCTGGTGGCTGAGGCTCTTTACTCCGCCCCCCCCCCCCCCCACCCCCGCCTTAGCACTGAAGCCCATAGTTACACAGTAATGATGGCCCGTTGGGGTTCCCCTCCCCGCTATCACCTGTAATTACCCCTTCCAACCTGCCCACCTAGGTTTGCCCGTCGTGCAGCTGCTGTTTACGAGCCAGACCCTTTCAGTACAGGAGTCACACACAGAGACACCGAGGCTGTGAGGCAGGGCCTGCTGTATTCTTGGTGGTTTGGGTTCACTGAAGGTTAGGGTTAGGTTAGGACAAAACATCTTCAGTTTCCACTATAGGAGGAACCTGGAAAAAACCCTGAGGAGGCCTTTCTTGGGTGTTCAATGTCTGCAGGTTGTGTGCAGACACTGCCCCCTACAGGACTGGAGTTAAACCTGCAGACACTGCTTCCTACAGGACTGGAGTTGAACCTGCAGACACTGCAGCCCTCCAGGACTGGAGTTAAACCTGCAGGCACTGCGGCCCTCCAGGACTGGAGTTAAACCTGCAGACACTGCGGCCCTCCAGGACTGGAGTTAAACCTGCAGACACTGCGGCCCTCCAGGACTGGAGTTAAACCTGCAGACACTGCGGCCCTCCAGGACTGGAGTTGAACCTTCAGACACTGCAGCCCTCCAGGACTGGAGTTAAACCTGCAGGCACTGCAGCCCTACAGGACTGGAGTTAAACAAGCAGACAGTGCGGCCCTCCAGGACTGGAGTTAAACCTGCAGACACTGCTCCCTACAGGACTGGAGTTGAACCTGCAGACACTGCGGCCCTCCAGGACTCAAGTTAAACCTGCAGATACTGCAGCCCTACAGGACTGGAGTTAAACGCCCATAAATCATCTCATAGTTGGAGCATTGATCTGAGATCATTCTTCCCTCACCATGTCCTATCCTAATCCATCATGAGCTAAAAGGCGAGCTGATCCTAGATCAGCACTTCCTACGCAGTCATATTAGTGATGCAGATGCAAGCCTTCAGACCTGAATGACAGCTGCACATGGTCCGACTCTGACCCTCATGTGACCCCATGGGACAATGTGATTGGCTGACACAGGCCACAGTTCCCCATGAGCAAAAACAAACTTGTTTTGTTGATAAAGCGCTGGGTTTGAGGGGGAAGCAGCGAGCGCTCTTCCTGAGAGATAAGAAACACGTGCTCCTGCGGCGGCCTCCTTTATCGCAGCAAAGCCTGCTCATCGTTTTTGGACAATAATATATTTTTTTGTTTTAAAAATCCAGACTTCATTTCCTGAAGCTTAAGGGGCCCAGGATTTACGGTGGATTTTTAAAGCGATGAGATGGGAACGATGCCGCCGGTTATTTTGCAGTTGGGATTGGAGAAGAGAGGGGTGGACTGTCCGTTCACCGGCTGTTTGTAAAAACTTAGTATTGGCAGGAGATCAAAACTGCAGGGCTTTTTCATTGGTGGGAGTACAGAAGCACAAACCTGTTTAGTTAGTTGAAAGGAGAGTTAGCTGTTAGTTGGTGGAGAGCTGAAGCAAGGGGCTTTTCTATTGGTGGACAGCTGAAGCAAGGGGCTTTTCTATTGGTGGACAGCTGAAGCAAGGGGCTTTTTTATTGGTGGACAGCTGAAGCAAGGGGCTTTTTTTATTGGTGGACAGCTGAAGCAAGGGGCTTTTCTATTGGTGGACAGCTGAAGCAAGGGGCTTTTCTATTGGTGGACAGCTGAAGCAAGAGGTTTTTTTATTGGTGGAAAGCTGAAGCAAGGGGCTTTTCTATTGGTGGACAGCTGAAGCAAGGGGCTTTTTTATTGGTGGACAGCTGAAGCAAGGGGCTTTTTTATTGGTGGAAAGCTGAAGCAAGGGGCTTTTCTATTGGTGGAAAGCTGAAGCAAGGGGCTTTTTTATTGGTGGACAGCTGAAGCAAGGGGCTTTTTTATTGGTGGAAAGCTGAAGTAAGAGGCTTTTCTATTGGTGGACAGCTGAAGCAAGGGGCTTTTCTATTGGTAGAGAGCTGAAGCAAGGGGCTTTTCTATTGGTAGAGGACTGAAGCAAGGGACTTTGTTATTTGTGGAGAGCTGAAGAGCAGAAGTTAGGCTCACCTTTCGCCAAGGTAGTCTCCGATGACAGTCTTGTTGAGGCCCTCGCCTTTGTAGAGGAACTGGGCGATGTCCTCTGGAGTCTGCTGCAGCAGGTCGTTCTCCAGGAGGAACTGGATCCCCTGGGGAGGAAAGGGTTAAATAACGGGCCCGCTTTAAAACATTTAACTGGTTCCTTCATTAACGTTATTGATTGTATGCACTGAAAAAGCAGAATAAAAGTAATGAACTAACATGTTTTCACAATAAAAATAAATATAAAATAAAAATAAATTACTGTATCAAATAAAGCACATTTCAAATGTCATAACAGCTTGCTAATGTGTTGTTTTCCTGTTTGCCATGGTAGAAAATACTGATAATTTCTCATACAAGCACAGCTTAAGCCGAGCAGCATCACAGTGACTTACCTGCCAGTTATTTCTGCAAAACCAACATGCAGTAATTATACAGTGCAAACAGATTGTGTGTTCTTATTTACTGGCTTTACACTAAATACCACGTAGCTACTGTACCTCAGGGCTTTCATGATAATTGTAATACCTGTTTCAAGCAACGCAAAGCATTAAGGAGTCATTTACGCCCAGCTTATCAGTGACTGCAAACCTCTTTACAGCTAAAGCACTTCGAGAGCAGCAACGCCAACGTCTCCACACTTCAGCAATTATCTCGCTTAGCGGCGATTACCGCGGTATAGCCTTAAAGAGTGACAGCGATCAGCGGCTGCATTCAGAGATTAGCAAAGGCCACCCCTGGCGGATTCTCCAGCCGTCTGTCACCCAGATCAGTGCTTTCCTGTTAGTTCGATTCCGGCTACGCAAACGTCCCAATGAGAGCTGCCCAGATCGGCGAGCTTACATTATATCAGCTTTGGCTACGCTAACATAGCACTCAGGGCTGCCCAGATCGGTGAGCTTACATTATATCAGCTTTGGCTACGCTAACATAGCACTCAGGGCTGCCCAGATCGGTGAGCTTACATTAGCTCAAATTTGGCTACGCTAACGTGGCTCTCGTGTTAGCGTTACCTTATAGGTGTATCTGAACCCACATCTAGACCAGTTCACCTTCTGCCAGCTCTCCTTCAATAGGACAGTTGGGAGAGGAGGGGGGGGGGGGGGGGGGGGGGGTGGGTCACTGACCGATGTTATTTTTTGAGAAAATTGCGCAACAGGGTGCTGCCATGTTCTTGCTCAGTAAGTATCCAGCTATATAAATGGTAAGTCTGTGCCAGTCACTCTGGTGAAGAGCATCTGCTAAAAAGAGCATCTGCTAAATATGAAAGTAAAACCGACATGTAGAGTATCGTCAACATGAAACTCCAGGTGTGGCCACGAGGCACCTGAGCACCAGGTGTGACTCACCTTCTTAGGGTCCATGTTGAACTTCTTCCTGCCCACGGCGATCTGCTTGTTCCTCTGTGAGGACTTGCTGCAAGTGAAACATCGAGAAACTGTTTGCTTCTGTGACGGAACACGAGAAAACGTTTGCCTGTGTGCAGATAACCACCATGCAGCGTGAAGTCCCTGAATGGTTCTGGGGGCCAGGGCTCAAACAGGGCCACAGAAATGTTATCTATAATTGGGGGGAGGGGGTCACATCTCCTCACGGGGCACAGGACACATGGTTGTGCCCCAGCAGATAACAGCTCTATCGGTAAAGAGACTAACCCCTTTCTGTCTGGTTTTGCCCCCAACTTACAGATGAAAGAAATTTAAATAAAGTATATTTGTCTGGAAAAATCTGAAGAAGCTATTATAATAGTATATTACAATATATAATAGTATATTCATATTAAATGAGAAACTCTTATTATTATTTTAAATATATACTGTAGCTGTGCCTACCACCAAAATCAACACAAACAAACAATAAATATACGTAAATTACTTGGGATTGTATACATGTTATCTCTTTATTTAAATTAGTCTCTGGTTCAAAAGATGCTGCCAATATACTTGAACTTTATCTATAATAATTTTGAATAATTTAATAATAAACATAAGAAATATCATTTACTGTACGCATTTTGGATTTTAAGTCACTGCCACAGTAGGGCCCATGGATCTGTCTCAGAGTCGCTGGCAGATGAGCGTATCCCTTCCGCCAGCGCAGGCAGGTGTAGTCAGACACACACAGCAGAGATTAATGTGTTGCGTTATGCTCTAATCCGCCAGTCAGCGCGTCCGCGGGGTGCGGTGACACGCCGTCAATAACAGCATTTAGCGATGGCGGTGAAGACGGGTGCTCCTGCTCACCACACAATGTGGCCTCGCGCGCGGGAGCAGGTGTGCAACGTGGTGGAGTTACGGCGTGATTAAAGGGCTTATACGCCGAAGAAAAGGCCCTCGCGTTCCAGCTTTCAGGCTTTTGTTGGATGGAAAAAAAACAAACCCGGGCGATGAGGTGTGAGACAGACTTAGAGAGAAGAGGGGGCCGAAGCAGGCTGAGCAAAGAGTTTAAACTGAGAGAGAAAGAAATGGAGAGAGACTGAAATACAAGACAGAAAGAAAAATAGAGACAAAGGCAAGATACAGAGGAAAAGATTTTTATTGAGAAAAACAAAAAACGTGAGAAATAAAATGAAGAGCATGACGTAAAATCAAACTAGCCTGTATTATATTATATTATTGTATTGTTATATTATATTATATTATATTATATTATATTATATTATATTATATTATATTATATTATATTATATTATATTATATTATATTATATATCCAGCTGTTCTCCCTCACTTACTTCATCAACATAATTAACTGCCCATTTTCAGGAGAACCAAATTCATTTTACCAAACAGCTAACTACAAAGTTAACCAAGAAATTAGTCAGCATCAGAACTGTGCTCACAGAGACACAATCCTAAGATCCCTAATGACAGACCGAGGATGAGAGAGACTTTCAGTTCCCTTTTATTACAAACCAAGAATACAGACTTTTATACTTGCTTAAGTCAGTCCAGAAATGGGAAAATGACAGAGAGGGAGAGTGACACAGTGAGAAAGAAAAAAATAATGAGACTGAATAAAACGATGAATGAAAGAGAGAATGGGAGGGAGAATAAGGGAATGAGAAGCAGTGGAGAGAATTAGACAGAGAAAAGAAAGAGAGAGAGGGAGAAAGAAAGAAAAAGAGATGGCAGGTCTGCTTCACTCACCTCTCCCCCATGCAGGTCAGCTGTTCGATCTCCGTCATGACTTCAGCGATCTCAAACTTCAACCGCTGCAAACAGCAAAGACAACAAAAATGTCACGACAAGACAACGATCCACACGGCTGTGTTCTGTGCAAACCTGACTATGACCAAAATATTACATGTTTTGATATCAGCAGTTCCGTATCTGATGTCAGCATCAGTAATATCAAGGTTTTCCTGTCAAGTACCAGAGCTCTCACAGTAGATACGACTTAGGGGATAAAGCATTCATAGGTGATAAGCACTTGAGAAAAGTCCTCCTCTATCTGAATCACAATCTGCAGGCTGAGTAAAGCACCAGCAAAAGACCTTTATTTAATAAAAAAACACCAGCGAGAGTTATCTTAGTTTATGACAACTTTTTGCGCCACAAATAATACATATTGACACTTTAAAATGGCAACACTGAATTCTCACAGCAAGGGGAACAGGTTGACATGAAAAACATTAAAGTCTGCTGAGAGGACTAGCTGGAGTGAAAGGTGGGAACGATGACCTGGTGCGATGGATGGGTGCAGGTATGAATTGTGAGGTGGGACGGTACCTCGATATCGTCCAGCAGCTCTTTCTTCCTTCGCCGGATGTTGGAGAGCTCGTCTCTCTCCTCAGCGGACAGATCTTCCTGGACTGTGAAAACACCACCACACAATTTCCCTTCACATGCAAATCTCAAAGAGCGCTTTTTCGCAGGTCATACATCCCACACGTCAGAGAAGAGACTGGGACTTAATTTCCCATCTACCAACTGGAGCACCAAGCCCATGACAATTCTGCTGTGAACCGAATGCTAAAGAATTTTTAAAAGAATTATAAAGAGTTTTTTAAAAGTGCATTTTTGTTGTTACCCAGCATGGGACTGATCCAATGAACAGCCAATTACACAGTTAATCAACTTGCTTCATGAGCCATGTTGTTTCTTGGGTCCGAACTGGTAACTGATTTTGAGGTGAGAACAGACACCAGCACAACCTGCAGGCCCCTGTGTTACAGCCCTTTCTGCTTCACTCAGGTCCACTGAGCTGAGTGATTGTGGTGCAGATACACAGTGTGAGATAACCACGGCTTATAGTGATTTTAAACAGTTAAATGGTTGCATAAAACATCCTCACACACACACACACACACTCACTCACTCACACACACTCACTCACACGCACGCACGCACGCACACACCCTCACACACACACACTCACACACACACACGCACGCAAGCACACACTCACACACACACACACACACACCCTCACACACACACACTCACTCACACACACACACTCACTCACTCTCACACACGCACGCACACACGCACGCACACACACATACTCACACACACGCAAGCACACAAGCACACACGCACACACGCCCTCACACACACACACACTCACTCACTCACACACACTCACACACCCTCACACACACACACACACACACTCACTCACTCACTCACTCACACACACACACTCACTCACTCACGCACGCACGCACGCACACACACACACTCACACACCCTCACACACACACACTCACACACACACGCACGCATGCACGCACGCACGCGCACACACACCCTCTTCAGTCTCGACTAACCCACTCCCTGCTCCCGTCCCCCTTCTCCCGTAAAGTCCGCCAATTCGCTGTCACTTCACAGCCTCTCTGGAATCTACTGAGCGCTGCCAGACTCAAACTTTTTTTCCGACAAATCGAACGCTTAACCAGGCGAGGGAAGTAGGTCACTTTCACGCTGAGCCAAAGCTCACGGCACGGTCTGTTCCCCTGCGCCTACAGCGATCTTGGATCCGCCACCCGGGAAATAAAAATCACGATCGTTTTTCTCTCGATCCATGCAGCTGGTTAATTACTCTCCCGTTCAAACGAAAAACAAAAGCTGAGTAAACTCACACTCATCCCATTAAATTACAGCACAAGAAAAACACTCCAGCAAACAGGATTTGCATTATGTATGCTTTGACCTAAGGAGAACATATACACACTCACACATACTCACACTCTCTCTCTCACACACAGTCACTCTCACACACACACACACACACACACACATACACAGTCACTCACACGCACACTCACAAACCACAACCAAAGCACTCACAGCTGAGCTAATTCCATGATGGCCTTCCACAAAAATGGTGGGAGACAATGAGTCTACAGTCAGCCCACACAATACACTTTACATATTTTTTATATATATATATTCATTTTTCCCCCACACAACTGCCAGGCCAACTGGTCCCCCGCAGTTTGAGCCCACGTGGAACTGAATGCATTCTCCAGCTCCCCACAGAAACTCCTCTCCTTTTCGAAAGAAAAGAGAGGGACAAAACCCCCCCCCCCCCACCAAAGAGCGGAGGCCGAGTCTCACCAGCCAGCCATCTCCCAATCCCCCCCTCCCCCCCAAGAGCACCCAGCGCGCGCGCAACCACACACACGGGCGTTCTGAGAGGATGCTGGGTAATGTGATATTATCGCAGACGCTGCGTCTATTATGGCTGACAGGCAGAGAGCGGCGGGGCTGGTGAAAGGCTGGAGATGCCAGCTCCAGTAAGACCGGAACATTCTGCAGTCAGCAGTGTGCGCTCTCATACACCACTACAGCTAAACACTACCCACGTAAAGCACACAGAGCCCGCCATGACAAAAACCACACAGGAACATCTGCATAATTAACAAGGAAAGAGATGAAAAAGTAAAAAACAGGCTGGGGTTAGGAACGCCACTCATTAATGGTCGGTATGCAGGTCATCATCTCCACCGATCTCCTCGCCTCTCTCCGCTGACTGTCTGCCGGTTCTCTGCTAAACTTCTGCAAGTACAGTCTGCCACCCTCAGTCATGAGCTTGTCAAATAAATGCAGCTACAATGCTAAATCACGTAAATTACTGGGGTTTAATGAAATAATGAAGAGCAGATGCTGGTGTGGAAGGCAGAGATCGAAACAGACGCCCTCTCCGTCCAGAGCTTTGAGCTCCCCGCTGGAGCTGAATTATTCAGCAACAAAGCGGAGCGTTTCACACACCATACGTTCACCTCCATCAGGGTATCTGCTGAGGCAGAATCCAGGAACATCAAGAGTGTTCAGCGACAGGGCCTAAAATTAGAGTTCAACCCTCAGGATCCAAAATCAGGTCAGCTTCCTGACCACAGGAAGAGCAGGACAGGAGTAATCAGCAAATCATTAATGTTTGTCACGCTCAGCATGCCCGAACATTCCCACTTTATGAAGGTGAAAGAGCCAAACACCCACCATGCTAGCTGGACACATCAAAAATCTAGGGTGCGATTCTATTAAATGCACTTAGTCTCGAGACCCAATCAACACACTTAGTCAATGTTTTAAGGGCACTTTTTAACAATACATGCTAGCAATGCTAACACCACAATGGTTGCCTATGTAGACCCAGCTACTGCTTGCCTGTAATAAGCATTAAATGGAAATATACACCCCGGTCATCCTTAGCAACCATCCCAGACAACGCTCACCTCTCTCCCCAGGTGTATAATTTCGGTCCACTCAACAGAACTATGCAGTGCTTTATGGAGTTGGCTGTAGTGTCCGTTTCTCACACCGGCAACAGTCAAGCTGTGGCAAGGGCAGTCCCGATCCTGGAGTGGTGAGGCCGTTTCTGGTTTTTGATTTGACCGAGCTCTCAGTTAGATTTTGAGCAGTTATTAAGTGCCTGAACCTGAATATTCAGTCTGAGAGCTCAAGCTCTTCCTCCAGCTCCGGCACGCGGTCACCTGCATCCATCAAGCAAAATAATAATTAATAAGATAATTAATTATTTATTATTAAGATGTATTTGGGCGTTTGAATGGAGGTTTGAAATGTCTGAAGCACTCCTTGACTAGGATTGTTCTACCCCAGGTCTAGCTACCACTTGTGTCTCCTTCTGTATGTTATTTTTATGCCTCTAAGTTACATGTTCCATTGTCACATAAACATGTCCTCCATCAAAATCGTGGGTGCAAGATTAGAATTTGAAACTCCAGTGTGTTTGCGCTGAAGTAAACTCAGTGATGGGCAGGGCGAGGACAAAAGCTCAGTAACAGCTTCACGCCTCATTTAGGAGCCTAATTTATTCTGCCTTCTGCGTCTCTAACGGTTTTTTTCCACCCTCAGCATTATATCCTCCACTTGCAGATGCTTCCCATTGTTTTTCTAACAAAAATAAAAAATTAGAGAAATAGAAAAATCTGCATTGCTGGATTTCTTGATCTTTGATTTTAGTTCACTGTCGCCCTAGTCTGAGGAACAAGAACTACAGAACTCTGTACCAGCAGAACTCTTGTCTGCTGAAACACTGCCGTGTTTCTACTTTTCATTAATATTGCTGGACGTTCACAGGTGAGATTCAGGTGTACAAACAAAAACCTCACTTGGGAATCAAACCTACTATGAGCAGGTGAGCCGACCGCCTCTTTAACCGTTACAGCCCATTACTGTATGGGGTCATAAATGACCTCTGACCTCTGACCTGAGAGGCCTTGGGCACGACGGTGATTCCTGAGATGAACTACAAAAGCCACAATGCATCGCACACTGGGGCTATACAGGCCCCATTGAGCTCAAGCTGTTTTTGTCTCAAGTGCAATGGAGCAAAAATAAGACAGATGATCACACAGCGTGGTGTTAATAACCATTAATTATGGAGCGCTAACAACAGAAACAGGCCCGCTGTATTCCAGCACAAACACAGGGTCACATAAGGCATATTCCAAATCAAAAACATCGTGAGGTCACTGAAACGGTCACCCAGTCAGACCGTCCATGTTTTGTTTCCCATTCTGGCGAGGAGGCAGACGGAGAGCGTTCGGCGGGAGCGGACCCAAAGCAGTGTGGAAGCTGCCTGCAAACAATGGCCCATTTCACCGCGCCCCCGCCCCCGCCCCCCCCGCTATCTGTGCAATCTTTCAGAAAAAGGCAGCATCACAGAAGTTGGCTGCTAGCGTTTCTGGATTCGTCTCTGGCTGCCACCGTGCATCTCACCCACAGAGAGGCATACTGTGGCCACAGTTTTTTTTCTCTCTCTCTTTGTAATTTCATTTGCATTCGTTTATTTATCTATCTCTCAGATGCTGCAGTGTGGTCAGGCTTAATTAGCGGTTTATGTCTGGAACGCCTCCTTGGTCCAGTGCTAAAATTCCAGGCACGTGCTCCCCCCGCCCTGTTCCTGACACGTCCGTCTGACCCCAGTGATGGACATAGAATCCATGATGGAGAATTCAGGCTCGTATCGACAGAGTGCTAACTCAGGGCTGATGTCGTCTCACAGGGGCGACCACAGCCATGCCCCCCCCGCCCACACCTGGAGCGCACATGGCGCATGTTAATTCGCTGATTTAAGGGCAACAGGAAACAATTGATTTCTAAATAAATACATACACTGTTTACATTGCATCTGGGCTCCTCAGACAGCTGCATAATGAAGCCTGTGGAGGTACAGGCAGCAGTCGCTGAGTCCCTCATGTTGCCACGGGAGAGGGAGGGGCCAAATCGGCTC
This sequence comes from Albula glossodonta, assembly GCA_019788955.1. Classification (NCBI taxonomy): domain Eukaryota; kingdom Metazoa; phylum Chordata; class Actinopteri; order Albuliformes; family Albulidae; genus Albula; species Albula glossodonta. The sequence goes on from JAFBMS010001482.1 coordinate 52,225, forward strand.
GGGTGTCGCGCGGCAGAAATGGCGGAAAACACAAACACACATTTATTCTGCCATTCCTCGTATAAAGACACCTGGGCTGCATTTGTTTACCCTGTTAATAAACAGTCGAGACTGAGGAAAAATATTTACGTCTGTCTAAGTGCTCTGGGGGCAAAAAAAATGTGCTGCTTCCTGAAACTGGTTCCACACAGAAATGCAGAGACCAGCTCAGATTCCAGAGGGGGTCAGAAGGGAGGGGAGGCACTCCTTGTGTTGCAACTACCATGGAATTGCACAAGTTAAAAAAAACATGCTTCCTGAAGTTTAAGGACAAATCCTAGAGGTTAAAATGACCCACCCCCCCCCCCCAAAAAAAAACAACATATATTCAGATGTATACACACACACACACACACACACACACAGCCCATAGTAAGGGGACTCCAGTGACCATGGCACACTGTAATTCCTCCATGTGCCACCAGCCACATTCCTTCCTATAGTTCCACATTTTGCTGCCATTTCCCGTTAGTTAGGTCACAAAGCCAGCAGACACCGAACGCGCTAAACATGCAAAGCATAGCAGGAACTACGCTGGCACTGACCGTGACCTGGGGGCAGAGCGTGGGATCATGGAAGACGAGGACCCGCGGCGGAAGCAGAACTACAGACGCAGCACAGAACTCACCTTTAATCCTAATTAACCTCCAGCTGCCCCCCCTGCACTAAGCTAACCCTCCTGGATGTACTCTCAGGCAGACCCCATCAGCAGCTCCTGTCCTTGCGCTTTAATCACACCCCACACAGCGGCCCGTCTCTCTGCAACCTGCGCTTACTGCATTCTACTCTCCAGTGTAATCAAAAAATTATTTTTATATAACCTAATAATCTAGTCTCACAGTTGTAATTATAATTCTTTAATGTACAGTGCACAGGGAGTTACACTCATAACCTCCAATGCTGCACTGATGAGGATCAAAAACAAAAATAAAAATCAAAAACAGGTTTATAAATCATGAACTCTACATATATATTTATTATACATAACCCAGCCATGTGACTGATGTATGATTATACGTTTTTGTGTAACTTGTAAATTTCAAACTGTAGAGACGTGAATGTTTTGATTTGAAAGACGCGAGCATTTGAATAAAGCGGTAAAACTAGTACTTCCCCCGAGATGCCAAAGAATACAGCCACCGTTTTCCCATAATGCACTTTCTCAGGGACAGTAGAACATGGCAGGCATTTATTACTGCACAGAGGACGCTGACTCAGTGTGGTATCATGGTCAGAGAGTTGGGCCTGCAAGCCCAAGGGTTCCATTGAAATGATGAAATTTAGTGAAATGATGTCATAAAGGAATGAATGTGGGAAATGCTGTCATTAAAAAGTGACAGTATGAAATTATGTCATTGCGGAGCGATGATGTGAAGTGCTCATTGTTGTTGCTGCTGGCCTTGCTGCAGAAAGCAGAACAGTTAGCAGGCTGCACAGGGAAGTCTCATTATCAGTCTGAATTTGAAAGGCAAACACACCTCAGCCATATAACACATCACACACACACACCTCAGCCATATAACACACAGCCGCACACACCTCAGCCATATAACACACAGACACACACACCTCAGCCATATAACACATCACACACACACACCTCAGCCATATAACACATCACACACACACACCTCAGCCATATAACACACAGACACACACACCTCAGCCATATAACACACACACACATCTCAGCCATATAACACACACACACACCTCAGCCATATAACACACAGACACACACACCTCAGCCATATAACACATCACACACACACACCTCAGCCATATAACACACAGACACACCTCAGCCATATAACACACACACACACACACCTCAGCCATATAACACATCACACACACACACCTCAGCCATATAACACACAGACACACACACCTCAGCCATATAACACACACACACACCTCAGCCATATAACACACAGACACACACACCTCAGCCATATAACACACACACACACACACCTCAGCCATATAACACACACACACACCTCAGCCATATAACACACAGACACACACACCTCAGCCATATAACACACAGACACACACACCTCAGCCATATAACACATCACACACACACACACCTCAGCCATTTAACACACAGACACACACACCTCAGCTATATAACACACAGACACACACACCTCAGCCATATAACACACACACAAACACACCTCAGCCATATAACACACACACACACACCTCAGCCATATAACACACACACACACACCTCAGCCATATAACACACAGACACACCTCAGCCATATAACACACAGACACTCAAACACACCTCAGCCATATAACACACAGACACACACACCTCAGCCATATAACACACACACAAACACACCTCAGCCATATAACACACACACACACACACCTCAGCCATATAACACACACACACACACCTCAGCCATATAACACACAGACACACCTCAGCCATATAACACACAGACACTCAAACACACCTCAGCCATATAACACACAGACACACACACCTCAGCCATATAACACACACACAAACACACCTCAGCCAAATAACACATCACACACACACACCTCAGCCATATAACACACAGACACACACACCTCAGCCATATAACACATCACACACACACACCTCAGCCATATAACACACAGACACACCTCAGCCATATAACACACAGACACTCAAACACACCTCAACCATATAACACACAGACACACACACCTCAGCCATATAACACATCACACACACACACCTCAGCCATATAACACACAGACACTCAAACACACCTCAGCCATATAACACACAGACACACACACCTCAGCCATATAACACACACACACACACACACCTCAGCCATATAACACATAGACACACACATCAGCCATATAACACACACACAAACACACCTCAGCCATATAACAAACAGACACACACACCTCAGCCATATAACACACACACACACACACACCTCAGCCAAATAACACATCACACACACACACCTCAGCCATATAACACACAGACACACACACCTCAGCCATATAACACACAGACACACACATCAGCCATATAACACATCACACACACACCTCAGCCATATAACAAACAGACACACACACCTCAGCCATATAACACACACACACACACACACCTCAGCCAAATAACACATCACACACACACACCTCAGCCATATAACACACAGACACACACACCTCAGCCATATAACACACAGACACACACATCAGCCATATAACACATCACACACACACCTCAGCCATATAACATATCACACACACACTCACGCACACACACACACGCATACACACACAGACACTTCTTACACTCTCTCTGTCTCACACACACACACACACACAGAAAAACCCACACACTGAAACCCATACATACACATACTCAACAACACCCTGAAGAACAACTACACAGATTCATTTTTTAGAATAAAAAAGAGAATTCAAAGAAACAGTTAAAAAATTCAGCTCCACAATTTTTTAACAGAAGTGAAATATTTGTGAAAATGGATGCCCTGTTCCACTGCACTCTCACACACAAGACAAAGTGAAAAACTTTTCCATTGCCAAAATATCCATATACTGTGTATGTAAACTCAGAGCAACATTTACAGCATAAAGCTTTTACTTCATACTATACACATAAAAAATGTACATTAAAATTCTCCTTTGAGAATCTGTAAAATATTTTCCTTTTGTTAAATGCATGTGACCCAGTTTCTTCTGCTAAAATCCAAAGCTGTAAGTTCTGGTTTTTACACACTGACATCTACAGCCTCGGCGGCGTGTGTTACATACCGCGGCGTTCAGCCTGTTTCCGCGGTGACCGTTGGCGATGCGGGTTCTTTCGGACTGGCTGCGGTGAGTGCATCGCCCAGAGTGGAGTCAGAACTGATGACAACCAGCCCAGAGCAGAACGTGTGGCCGTTTGTGGCGTTTCACTGCCACGCTCACTGTCCTGGGGGGTAGTGTGGGGGTGGAGGGTAGCGTTTCTGCTGTCCTGCTAAACTGTTTCCCTGCAGTCACTGCTTTCACTATGAGCCACACGGCAACCTACCCGTCCGGTACAGCCAGTCTGTCTGATTCAAACACACACACACACACATACCAGACATAGATGTGGACACACTGACACATACACGTGCACACAAACTCACGCATACCATTCACACACAAATACACACACACACACATATATCAGACACACGCACACACACTCTCACATACATACTCACTCAACTCTTCTTTTACTTCTTTCAGTCATGTGACTCTTAACTCTTCATCAGAAAGAGTTGGCTCTGCAGTGACCTGTTTCACTGTAAGCACTGCAAACTGGAACAGTGCCTTAACAGGATGCAGACTGTGGGCCCATCCACAGACTGGAACAGTGCCTTAACAGGATGCAGACCGTGGGGCCCATCCACACACTGGAGCAGTGCCTTAACAGGATGCAGACTGTGGGGCCCATCCACACACTGGAACAGTGCCTTAACAGGATGCAGACCGTGGGGCCCATCCACAGACTGGAACAGTGCCATAACAGGATGCAGACCGTGGGGCCCATCCACACACTGGAGCAGTGCCTTAACAGGATGCAGACTGTGGGGCCCATCCACACACTGGAACAGTGCCTTAACAGGATGCAGACCGTGGGGCCCATCCACACACTGGAACAGTGCCTTAACAGGATGCAGACTGTGGGGCCCATCCACACACTGGAACAGTGCCTTAACAGGATGCAGACTGTGGGGCCCATCCACACACTGGAACAGGGCCTTAACAGGATACAGACTGTGGGGCCCATCCACACACTGGAACAGTGCCTTCATAGGATTAATTATAAAAAATAATTATAAAAATAACACTGAACATAATTTGAAGTTTTGTGATTTGATTCAATGAACTTCACAAGACGTTGTGTAGCTGAACGTGTCAAGTGTCACACAACATCACAATGGGTGTAATTTATCTCGCAGACATTTTTTACTTCCTCTTGTGTTTGGCAGTGATTGATGGTTTAAATGCCTGGGGGGAATTGGGACGCTCACTTCGACAGCTTCCCTCTCTGCTAAAAGGCAGAGAGATTTCCCCTCACCACAGCCCGACCTGAGGAAGCTTTCATCCCGAAGCCCTGCGTTTTAACCGCTGCGTTTTAACCGCTAAAGCTGAATCAACGGGAGATCCTTCCTCACAATGAGCCATGACGCCGATCCTTCCTTAGAAGTCAGATCTTAAAAACATAAAACCCGCCGTGGAAATAAAACGGGAGAGAGCACTGTGACGGCAAACACGGAAAAAGAAGTCTGTCCGTGCGCGTGCACTTAATTTGAGTGTGGAAACAACATTCATCGTGTCTCTCTCCCCGGGGGTGAAGTACGGGGATTGGGAGGGGGACGGGGGGACGGGGGGGGATTCGTCTGTGAAAGACATTAAACCAGGGGATCCTGTTATTGTGGCTTATAATCATTCTTTTTTCCTTTTTTTGTTACATTCCATGAGAAAGAAAAACATGGCCTTAGCTTTGCCTGAAAAGTGACACAGTAACTCGTCTGCAGTTCAGTGATAGATCTCGCGTAAACACCTACAGCGTTTCTGTTTTCACGCCAGGTTTCCGTTGAATTAATGTTTGTCTCAGAGCTGGAATTTAGTGTCAGTCCGTGACAGTGCATCTTTCAGGTCGTTCAGGAGCGACTCGACCGTTAACGCTCGTGTCGGGGTGTGACTCGAGAGGGAGAACACTGGAAATAAGAAAACGCTTAAAGTAGACATCCATCCATGGTAAAAACTGTATTTGCACTTTTGTATGTCGTAAAAATTCTGCTCATTGATGAGCATAAAATTCCAAGTTGTTAAACTCAGTTCCAGTTAGCAAATGTTGGCTCTGCCCATTAGCAGTGCCACATAATTATCACAGCACAAACTGAAACCTCGAGCCTCTGGGTTTCAGAGCTGAAAACGGAACAAGACTGCGATGTCCAAACCGTCCTCAGCAAGTGGACCACTGCCAGACCGTATCATCTGACTAAACAAGACCGGCGAAGCGCCAACACAGCTAGCTGCACAGATCGCTGCTGTCTTTACAGGTCCCGTGGAATTTCATGAAAGATTTGGGGTGCTCTCCCGCAGTATCCCCGTCTAATTATCCCAGACTGCCCTCTCCTCACTATCCCAGCTGCTGATTGGCTGACACAAGCCCTTTCCCCGCCCACATCTGATGGATCAATGCGTTGATTCACCGGGCCATCACTGTGAATGACTAATGAGCTGGGCTTGACTCTGGACGTGACAGAGTGCATTCAGATCGCTTCCTTGCCTTTTTCTGGCCTGACCTTCCAGCATTCGGACCATCAGCATGATTCCCACACTCGATTTGGTCGTGTTTGGAATTTATTTTACTTTTTCACACACCCACTCTCCCCCGGCCTCATGACCAGTGATTCATGAGAGGTATTTCTTGATTGTTGGTTTATTAGCAAAGCTGGACACACTTAGACTACTTCAGAGAGAGAAGCTAATCTAAGTCAGATTCACGGTTATGCATCTGATGAATAAAATCTTGAGTCTTTCTGGAGTACACTGCATTTCTTAAACCTGGGGGATTTTGGAGGGGTCTATGAGGCTGTGGGGCTGGTGGGGGGTGGGGTAAAGGGTAGGCGGAGTGGAGAGCGGCTGCCTTAAACAGGTGGGTTCTGGCCCAGGAAACGGGACATTAATAAGGCCGCTGAAATGAGATTGAGACAGGCCTGTGGGTCTGTGTGACTCACTCAGGAAATGGGTTTAGTGTCTTCGGCAGCTGTCTGACAGAGAGCCAGCCGCATGAGCAACAAACAGATCCACGGCAGAGTGGGGGGGGGGGGGTGGTGCTGCTGGGGCCGTGTTTACCTTGGCAACGCCACGTACCCCAACCCCTCATCTGGAAATGAAAGCGGGGTCCGGGAAGCCAAAAAGGTATGCCTCAGAGGTTACAGTGTAGTGTAATGGTTAGGGAGCTGGGCTTGTAGCTCAGAGGTTACAGTGTAGTGTAATGGTTAGGGAGCTGGGCTTGTAGCTCAGAGGTTACAGTGTAGTGTAATGGTTAGGGAGCTGGGCTTGTAGCTCAGAGGTTACAGTGTAGTATAATGGTTAGGGAGCTGGGCTTGTAGCTCAGAGGTTACAGTGTAGTATAATGGTTAGGGAGCTGGGCTTGTAGCTCAGAGGTTACAGTGTAGTGTAATGGTTAGGGAGCTGGGCTTGTAGCTCAGAGGTTACAGTGTAGTGTAATGGTTAGGGAGCTGGGCTTGTAGCTCAGAGGTTACAGTGTAGTATAATGGTTAGGGAGCTGGGCTTGTAGCTCAGAGGTTACGGTGTAATGTAATGGTTAGGGAGCTGGGCTTGTAGCTCAGAGGTTACAGTGTAGTGTGATGGTTAGGGAGCTGGGCTTGTAGCTCAGAGGTTACAGTGTAGTATAATGGTTGGGGAGCTGGGCTTGTAGCTCAGAGGTTACAGTGTAGTGTAATGGTTAGGGAGCTGGGCGTGTAGCTCAGAGGTTACAGTGTAGTGTAATGGTTAGGGAGCTGGGCTTGTAGCTCAGAGGTTACAGTGTAGTGTAATGGTTAGGGAGCTGGGCTTGTAGCTCAGAGGTTACAGTGTAGTGTAATGGTTAGGGAGCTGGGCTTGTAGCTCAGAGGTTACAGTGTAGTATATTGGTTAGGGAGCTGGGCTTGTAGCTCAGAGGTTACAGTGTAGTGTAATGGTTAGGGAGCTGGGCTCGTAGCTCAGAGGTTACAGTGTAGTGTAATGGTTAGGGAGCTGGGCTTGTAGCTCAGAGGTTACAGTGTAGTATAATGGTTAGGGAGGTGGGCTTGTAGCTCAGAGGTTACAGTGTAGTATAATGGTTGGGGAGCTGGGCTTGTAGCTCAGAGGTTACAGTGTAGTGTAATGGTTAGGGAGCTGGGCTTGTAGCTCAGAGGTTACAGTGTAGTGTAATGGTTAGGGAGCTGGGCTTGTAGCTCAGAGGTTACAGTGTAGTGTAATGGTTGGGGAGCTGGGCTTGTAGCTCAGAGGTTACAGTGTAGTATAATGGTTAGGGAGCTGGGCTTGTAGCTCAGAGGTTACAGTGTAGTGTAATGGTTGGGGAGCTGGGCTTGTAGCTCAGAGGTTACAGTGTAGTGGTTAGGGAGCAATTGATCGATAACATCGATTCAGTGTCTGATAGTGCTCAATAAACCTGATTGAGAGCAGAAAACATGATTGATTCACCTGTTGATGTTAGTGGGACACAGTGATTAGAAAGGAATATTGATTAGCTAATAGATGGTGTCTGAAAGGGAAATGAGTGAAACAAGAGTGCTGATTGGCTGAGAATCAGCACTGGAGAGGGAAGGCTAAATGAGTGCACCGACTGATTGGTTCACTTATTGATTAATTGATTGACTGACTAAATGATTGACTGAATTGGCTGTCAGACAGTTTTGGCATCGCTCTCTAACAGTAGCTTGGCCCCAAGACAGAGCTCAGACTTCGTCTGCCACATCTTGAAATCTGGCACCGTCACTACAGTCCCACCACCCCCCCACCCCCCAACTCCCCCATCTCGTAACAGAACAGATGCCAGCGTGCCGAAACGCTGAGCCAAAGAGTGTATCTGTCTCTCTTTTGAGCCACAATGACACCATATGCCTGGCAAAGCCTCACAGCAGAGTTTATGATGCTAATGCTAACACACAGTGGAGATTACGATGCTAATGCTAACACACAGTGGTGTTTATGATGCTAATGCTAAAACACAGCAGAGTTTATGATGGTAATGCTAACACACAGAGGTGTTTATGATGGTAATGCTAGCACACAGCGGTGTTTATGATGCTACTGCTAACACACAATGAAGTTTATGATGCTAATGCTAACACACAGTGGGGTTTATGATGCTAATGCTCACACATAGTGGGGTTTATGATGCTACTGCTAACAAGCAGGAGAGTTAATGATGCTAATGCTATCACATGGCGGTGTTTATAGAGGTAATACTAACCCACTGCCATCTGCACTACTAAAGCACAAACACTAAAGCACTACTGTAGTTAAGTATGCTGTCCTTTTATTCTACTTAACTATCAAAATAACATATAAGATAAAAGGCTCTGCTAAGGATCATGGGAAAATAGCGTAGATTAAAATTCCCTACTGCTTTCTGTGTGTTTTTTGGGTAACAGCAAAGCTAAAGCTGAAGTATAATAATCCTCCTCCGACAGTGCGCACAGACTGAAAGCTGCCAGGTTACTGCGCAAATATGCAAACCGTACAGCTGAAAGTCTACACTCTCGCGCCCCCCGGGCAATTTCAAATCTACCATGCAAAAACAGGATGTCCAAAGACTGGAAATTCTGTTACATCTTAAATCACCCTTTTCTTACGAGCCTGAACAGTTTTTTTTTCTCTTTATGTTTTCATGTATTGCTTTGCTTTTGTGTGATTAGTGTTTCTTTATCTGAAATCTTGTCTGTGTGTGCCGTGGCTATCTGGGCCAAGTCTCTGTTCACAAAGGGATGTTATCTCAGGAGACTTGTGTAGGCTTGGCGCGAACGCAAGACTTTATTCTAAATACACTTAACATACATGCTTAGGCCACCTTGCACAATTAGCATTTTTACTTTTTCACACAGCATATTTACTGTAGCGGTTCAGGTGATGTACCTTGATGAGGAGCCTCACCTGGGAATTGAACCCGTAACCTCTGAGCTACAAACACACTGTCATGGGCTGCTATTAGGTAAGCTCAGTGCGTCAGAGAGGTCAGATCCCGATCACAGCACAGCGCGTCTTCTGCATGACCGTGACACGTTATAAATGCGTAATCTTCTCCATCAGATAACAGAGGCTGTTTGTTAAACCCATGTGAAACCAGGGTTACTGGGACTTCTTGGTTACCAAGGGACAATGAGAGAGTTTTACACACTGGTGGTCACAGATGTAAAGTGGCTCAATATTCAAATGAAAATAAAAGCTGATCTCACACTGACTAACGTATTGGGAAAACACACTGCAAATGGCCATACTTCTTGGTAACGCCCCATTTCCTTGGAAGTGGGAGTGGATTGGCCCTTCGGCACTGGTGCAGTTTGGAGAGGCGGAGTCTCTGGTGAAGTAACCCAATAAAACCATGTCAGTGACTCAGAACAAAGACACTATCAAGTTTTGAGCTGAGGTGTTGGAATTTTTTCTCACAGAATCTCATTCACTTACACATGGTAACACAGCAATATTTGAATGAAAAGTCATACACAATGCATTTTGAAGTAAAGAAGAAATACATTTTTTAATGTACAAAAAGGACAGTCTAGAACCCCAGACATCCTCCAGTACAGAGATATTGACAGGTGAACACCACAGATCCTCTACAGTAACAAGATACTCAGCTGGGGTATATTTTATATTCCATCTACTGCAATTGTTTACCTTCTGGTTGGTAACGGGATTTACCCACCGGTGCTACAGAGCTTGAATATTGCTCTATGAATATTCATGAGGAGGTGTGTCCTAGCGCAGAACATTCATGGATACAGGTTCTGTCCTTGATGACCGCAGCTCTCTCATGAATATTCATAGGGCAGCTGAAAGTAGACCAGTCCAGCAGTGGCTGTGTGACTGTATGATCAGCTGACCCTTCTTTTCCATCAGCGGAGGGTTTCTGCCCAGTACTCGGCAAGCAGGAGTTTCCTCATGCACAGACAGTGAGTCTCAGGCTGCATTTAGCTCCTGTACCGGCAGTGGGCGGGGTTTTGACTGTAAGCTTACCGCCAAACCCTACGGCAACCCAGGTGGGTGGTTTTTCCCAGATTCCGGCCTCTCTGCCCAGTTACCCAGCTAACACTAAACGCATAACAGCTCTTCATAGAGTCCTCTTTCCGTAATGCTTCTTGTGGCTATACAGTAACATTCGGGGGACAGCCAGGAGGCTGGGCACTCGCCGTTACTCTGCTTGGTTTGGGGAAGTTCTCTGTTAGCTGAGTAAGTGCTCCCCAATGCTCAGAGAGTGCAGCACACACAGACATCACTAACTGTTCTTATAAATGAGCAGGTCTGTTCTCCTCAAACCGAGGTTATTACCACTAAACGAGTGGGAGGAAGGAGGGATCTGAAACCGAGGTTATTACCACTAAACGAGTGGGAGGAAGGAGGGATCTGAAACCGAGGTTATTACCACTAAACGAGTGGGAGGAAGGAGGGATCTGAAACCGAGGTTATTACCACTAAACGAGTGGGAGGAAGGAGGGATCTGAAACCGAGGTTATTACCACTAAACGAGTGGGAGGAAGGAGGGATCTGAAACCGAGGTTATTACCACTAAACGAGTGGGAGGAAGGAGGGATCTGAAACCGAGGTTATTACCACTAAACGAGTGGGAGGAAGGAGGGATCTGAAACCGAGGTTATTACCACTAAACGAGTGGGAGGAAGGAGGGATCTGAAACCGAGGTTATTACCACTAAACGAGTGGGAGGAAGGAGGGATCTGAAACCGAGGTTATTACCACTAAACGAGTGGGAGGAAGGAGGGATCTGAAACCGAGGTTATTACCACTAAACGAGTGGGAGGAAGGAGGGATCTGAAACCGAGGTTATTACCACTAAACGAGTGGGAGGAAGGAGGGATCTGAAACCGAGGTTATTACCACTAAACGAGTGGGAGGAAGGAGGGATCTGAAACCGAGGTTATTACCACTAAACGAGTGGGAGGAAGGAGGGATGGGGCGAGGTGAGAGCAGCTGCTCGTTCTGATTTCTGCTTTATTTATCACCTTTTGTGACTCAACACACCAGCAGTAATTTCTCCATTGTGTCACCTGCAAAGCTGCACAGAGGTGTGTGTGCATGTGCGTGTGTGCATTACTGCGTGAGCATGCATGTGTGTGTATGTGTATGTGCATAAGACTGGGTGTGGGTGTGTGTGGAGGCATGAGTATGTGTGTATGCATTTCTGTGTGAGTGTGTGTTTGTGGGTGGAGGTGTGTGTGTGTGTGTGTGTGTGTGTGGGTGGGTGGAGGTGTGCGTGTGCGTGTGTGTGGGTGGAGGTGTGTGTGTGTGTGTGTGTGTGGGTGGAGGTGTGCGTGTGTGTGTGCGTGTGTGTGGGTGGGTGGGTGGATGTGTGCGTGTGTGGATGGAGGTGTACATGTGTGTGTGTGCGTGTGTGTGTAGTTCATCCCCACTGTAATCTGAGCAGGTCTGCCTCTACGAAGTGACACTTGTCTGCTGCACCGATCGCTCACACGGACAGGGACTGCGGCAGGAAGCAGATTGTGACATCATAATCCCTCGCCTGATCATCACCCCATCTCTCTCTCATCTTCCCCTCCGCCCCCCAGCTCGTCAGAGGGAGGACTGTAATCCCCCAGCTATCGCCCACACGCCCCCCACCCCCCCATACTCCCACCTCATCCCCTGCTGTCACACAGCTACGCTGAGCCCAACAGCGCTAACCTACTTACTGCGCCATGCTACGCTTCTCTCCGCGACAGCACAATGCTCCTGACGGCTCCACACTCCTGTAGATTCTCACCGCGTGGCCCTGCACCTGCACCAAGGGCCTTAGTGAACTAGGGGCCCTACCTGCACCATGGGGCTCTACCTCCTTTATGGGCCCTACCTGCACCATGGGGCTCTACCTCCTTTATGGGCCCTACCTGCACCATGGGGCTCTACCTCCTTTATGGGCCCTACCTGCACCATGGGGCTCTACCTCCTTTATGGGCCCTACCTGCACCGTGGGGCTCTACCTCCTTTATGGGCCCTACCTGCACCGTGGGGCTCTACCTCCTTTATGGGCCCTACCTGCACCATGGGGCTCTACCTCCTTTATGGGCCCTACCTGCACCATGGGGCTCTACCTCCTTTATGGGCCCTACCTGCACCATGGGGCTCTACCTCCTTTATGGGCCCTACCTGCACCATGGGGCTCTACCTCCTTTATGGGCCCTACCTGCACCATGGGGCTCTACCTCCTTTATGGGCCCTACCTGCACCATGGGGCTCTACCTCCTTTATGGGCCCTACCTGCACCATGGGGCTCTACCTCCTTTATGGGCCCTACCTGCACCATGGGGCTCTACCTCCTTTATGGGTCCTACCTGCACCATGGGGCTCTACCTCCTTTATGGGTCCTACCTGCACCATGGGGCTCTACCTCCTTTATGGGTCCTACCTGCACCATGGGGCTCTACCTCCTTTATGGGCCCTACCTGCACCATGGGGCTCTACCTCCTTTATGGGCCCTACCTGCACCATGGGGCTCTACCTCCTTTATGGGCCCTACCTGCACCATGGGGCTCTACCTCCTTTATGGGCCCTACCTGCACCATGGGGCTCTACCTCCTTTATGGGCCCTACCTGCACCATGGGGCTCTACCTCCTTTATGGGCCCTACCTGCACCATGGGGCTCTACCTCCTTTATGGGTCCTACCTGCACCATGGGGCTCTACCTCCTTTATGGGCCCTACCTGCACCATGGGGCTCTACCTCCTTTATGGGCCCTACCTGCACTGTGGGATACATACTCCCAGGGAACTGATAATTAAATCTGTCAGTTCATACTACAGCACAGACACAAGATAGACACAGGTACAACCAAAGCACAGCAAAACAGTTAAAGCAGACCATAAGTGCTGCAAAATAGCAAAGCTCAGCTACAGCAACAGGTTAAGTGCAGCTGAACAGTTACAGCACAGATAAAGAGCAGAGGTAAGGAGCTAAAGGAGCACGCTGACAGCAACAGCACAGCTGCACTGCAGAATAGCAAAGATACACAAGTTCCTTCAGCTGGCATGTTTCTAATGTGCTAAATGTAAAATGTAATTCTTGGGCATATTCTATTTTTTTACATGCATCATAACCTGACAAACACAAAATCCTGATTTACGCTCTCCTTGTATTCCATAAATGGTCATATCCCCTTACACACATTATTGCTTACTGAGTGCGGAAAAGGGGGTGGACTTCTGTCTTTCATAGCTGAGCACACTCAAAGCATACCAACCCCATTCTGGTGACACATTTCCCATAATTCTAGTGCATGAATTGCAAACAACCATGGTGCACCCTACACTTATAAACAAAAGGAAAGGTCTGCACAGACACAAAAACTGACCGCTGCATGGACCCCTGGGCAGATGTCCACTCAGGGTCCACTTTGACGTCATTTATGCCCACGCAGATGCTGCATACATCCATCCGTGTCCTTTTTTTGGTGAGTATAAATTGGCCTTAAGGTGGTACAACAATTTTTGGAGGACATTTTCTCGTGTTCTCCAGACATCTCAAAGAATTTTCCCTATCCAAAAATATGAAGACTTACATATAGCAGGTTTTTATGGAGAGTTTTGATTTTTTATATCTGCCACCCAGTGCCACCCAGCTCCATCCTGTTTCATGATTGGCCTTGCAAGCTAGGCAATTTAACCAATGAAAAAAAGGAGTGAAAGGATGTGGGGGTTCCGTTGCCGGGCGGAACATCACAGTAGCAAGGAAACAGGGATACACCTTTTTCCTGCATGCCGCTCGGACTGGGAGGTCATCGTGTTCTCTTACGTAAATATCCCCCCTCTGCCTCCCGAGTTCTCTTCCCTTTCCGAAAACCTGCCATTAAAAAAACCTTGAACTTCAGGGTCAGACACAGGACAGCATGACTGCTGGCAAAAGAGAATCAAACCATGTTTCCAGGTCCTACATTGCCTGACGAGTGAAAAAAAAAAACTATAAAAACCTGCAGACACTGCGGCCCTCCAGGACTGGAGTTAAACCTGCAGACACTGTGGCCCTCCAGGACTGGAGTTAAACCTGCAGACACTGGGGCCCTCCAGGACTGGAGTTAAACCTGCAGACACTGCCCCCTTCAGGACTGGAGTTAAACCTGCAGACACTGCGGCCCTCCAGGACTGGAGTTAAACCTGCAGACACTGTGGCCCTCCAGGATTGGAGTTAAACCTGCAGATACTGCAGCCTTCCAGGACTGGAGTTAAACCTGCAGACACTGCAGCCCTCCAGGACTGGAGTTAAACCTGCAGACACTGCGGCCCTCCAGGACTGGAGTTAAACCTTCAGACACTGCGGCCCTCCAGGACTGGAGTTAAACCTGCAGACACTGCGGCCCTCCAGGACTGGAGTTAAACCTGCAGATACTGCAGCCCACCAGGACTGGAGTTAAACCTGCAGACACTGCGGCCCTCCAGGACTGGAGTTAAACCTGCAGATACTGCAGCCCTCTGGGACTGGAGTTAAACAGACACTCATCTTGAGAAGTGTCGAGATCAGAGAGTCTCAAGATCAGAGCGCCTCGGTTCAGAGACTTAATTAGTAACAAATCATTCAACCAGCATGAGTGCACCCCACGCTCACAGCCCCTGCCGTGACCTGCTTCAAACCTGCAGAATAAACCCATGATCCTCCCCTGAGACCACTAGTGATGTCACTTCCTCAGGAATGCGCCTGGGGGATTTGAGAGGACTTCCTCCAAGGTCGGGCCCACGGCGGCGGGTCTGACTGGCACGTGGGCCCCTGATTACGCTCGTGAGGGTTCAAACGTCCACACACCGAGCAGAATCAGATTACTGCCCCTCAAACAAAGGGCCCCTTTCTGTAGCTCAGCCCTCGTCTGCCACACAGAGAGCAGAGAGGAGAGGAAACGCTGGATTCAGCATCAGAGACTGTAAGGGTTAGGGGTCAAAGGTCACGAGGGCTGTACACAGGGGTGGGCCAGCTGTGGTAGGTGCTGGTGATGGTTTATATGCCAGCCAGACGGCCTGCTCCACAGTCTGACAGAGACAGAGGGAGAGAGAAAGAGAGAGGGATGGGGGGAGAGACTGAGTGAGGAAGCAAGAGAGCGGGGGGAGGGAGAGAGAGAGAGGACAAGGAGAGAAGGCAGCTGGAGACAAAGATGAAAAAAAGAGGAAGAACATGGACATCCACAATGTGATCCCTGCATTGAAACTAATACACAGGCGGAAATCCTGGGAAAACCGATGGACACTTTCACATCTAGTCTGTTTGATCGTTTGACTGGAACACAAGTTTGGCCTGTTAGAAGCTGTCAGCAGTTTCAGTGTTGTATAGGTTAAATATCATAAAAACTGGGGATTTAACTGAAATCCCTACCAGCACTGACACTCAGTATACCATGGGTCCAGAGTGGATGGCATTCCCCTGGTCTTGTCTTACTCCTCTAACGACCAAACCACTATAAGAACTCAACGTTTTATCCACCTTATCTCAAATTTATCAGACAGGAAACTCTACCTGGTTCAGGTTCTACCTGTGGGAGGAGCCAACAGCCAGCCAATTGAAATAAGCGAAATTATCAGAAGATAAATTACATAAATGAAGCTGCAAGTGACACTAGTAGGAATGGTGGGAGGTGCAGACTGGAGTATTTCTGCAGGAAAAGTCTGCACGGCGTGGCGGAGCCCAGCGAAACCCCGGCAGACGGCACACAAAAATTACGCTTGGCGGGCGGCCATGTTGTGTGTGGCCAAGAACCAAGAGCGATGAAAAACTGGCCGGTTTTCATCTGAGCGAAGGCCCTGAAATGCGGGCGGAACGAACACGGACAGAGGGAGCGCCGAGGACTCTGCGCACGTGTGCAGAGCTCTTTTGTGGGCCACACTGGTGTGGGGCTTGTGCCGTATTTCACAGATTCTGCGGTGCTAAGCGTAATAAAGCTGCCAAATGAGGTCCCCAAAAGCTGCAAAGGGTTACGCAAAGTTGGGTTTTCTGGCAACTGTGCCCAGTAAGCTGGGGGAAATAAACTTGTTTTTCTGTCTCTTCCTCTCAAATTCAAATTCAAATTCAGAATGATTTACTCGTATGCAATAAAATAAAGCAGGAATGGCAAAATCATAAGAAATCTGTTTTGATCTCTCTTTTTCCCTCTCTCTCCTCTCTGTCTCTTTTCTCTCTCTCTCCTTAATCTCTTTTACTTTCAGTTGAACTCAGTTGGCTGTTCTGCTATTGCATGGGTATCCCTGCTAAAGAATATTTGCTAACATAATAATGAAATGCAGGTAATTAAGACAATGAAATACAACCTCTACGATATCACAACAGCCTATCACAGATCATCTCACCCCTTCTTTCACCCCAACAGCCAATCACAGATCACCTCACCCCTTCTTTCAACCCAACAGCCTGTCACAGATCACCTCACCCCTTCTTTCACCCCAACAGCCAATCACAGATCACCTCACCCCTTCTTTCACCCCAACAGCCAATCACAGATCACCTCACCCCTTTTTTCACCCCAACAGCCTATCACAGATCACCTCACCCCTTCTTTCACCCCAACAGCCAATCACAGATCACCGCACCCCTTCTTTCACCCCAACAGCCAATCACAGATCACCTCACCTTCTCTTTCTACCAAATGGCCAATCACAGTTCAGCTCACCCCCCTTTCCCCCAGACAGCAGACTGATGTTTTTGATATGTCAAAAGATAAGAACAGTGAAGCTAGTTTTGAGTTTTGTCGATATTGAACCATAACCTGATGAACAGGAGATCAAAGACTAATCTTCAAACATACGTCATCTTCGGGTTCCCATGGATACTACACATGCTCATTTCCTCTGTCTCTGATGTTTGTGTGAAAAATAAGGAAGCAAAGCGATTTTCGGCAGTTGGACTTGATGTATGGAGAAATGTTTTAGAATTAAGATCACTTCGTATTTCCCAGATGTCTTTGATAAAATTCTAACATTATCTTCTGTTTATTGGGGATTTTTTTTGCCAGACAAGCATGTGGAATAGTATCACCCTCGGCAACAACAGTGGAGAGAGTGCTGAATAGACAGATGGACAGGCAGACAGACAGACGGACGGCCCTGCCGACAGCTTCCCCGGTCCACGTGTGAAAGCTTCCATTCCTCAATGTTTCCTGAGTGAGCCGCCAGTATCCGGGCAGAATTTATTTCTTAGGGGTGATAATAAAACTGTTTCCTACGGACCAAGCTGGCCGATAGCCAATCAACTGCTAGAGCTATGAAGCCATCATTACCAGCTGTTATAAGTCTCACTACGACTTCACATATACGACTCAAGAAATTGAATTTTACAACCGCTGTAGTTACAGTCAGTAGTGTGTGACAGAGCACTATAGTTACCGTCAGAAGTGTGTGACAAAGCACTATAGTTACAGTCACTAGTGTGTGACAGAGCACTGTAGTTACAGTCAGTAGTGTGTGACAGAACGTTATTGTTACAGTCACAAGTGTGTGACAGAGCACTATAGTTACAGTCAGTCGTGTGTGACAGAACGCTGTAGTTACAGTCAGTAGTGTGTGACAGAGCACTATAGTTACAGTCAGTAGTGTGTGACAGAGCGCTATATTTACAGTCAGTAGTGTGTGACAGAGCGCTATAGTTACAGTCAGTAGTGTGTGACAGAGCGCTATAGTTACAGTCAGTAGTGTGACAGAGCGCTATAGTTACAGTCAGTATGTGTGACAGAGCGCTATAGTTACAGTCAGTAGTGTGTGACAGAGCGCTATAGTTACAGTCAGTATGTGTGACAGAGCGCTATAGTTACAGTCAGTAGTGTGTGACAGAGCGCTATAGTTACAGTCAGTATGTGTGACAGAACGCTATATTTACAGTCAGTCGTGTGTGACAGAGCGCTATAGTTACAGTCAGTAGTGTGTGACAGAGCGCTATAGTTACAGTCAGTAGTGTGTGACAAAGCACTATAGTTACAGTCAGTATGTGTGACAGAACGCTATAGTTACAGTCAGTATGTGTGACAGAGCGCTATAGTTATAGTCAGTATGTGTGACAGAACGCTATATTTACAGTCAGTCGTGTGTGACAGAACGCTGTAGTTACAGTCAGTAGTGTGTGACAGAGCGCTATAGTTACAGTCAGTAGTGTGTGACAAAGCACTATAGTTACAGTCAGTATGTGTGACAGAACGCTGTAGTTACAGTGAGTATGTGTGACAGAACGCTATATTTACAGTCAGTATGTGTGACAGAGCGCTATAGTTACAGTCAGTAGTGTGTGACAGAGCGCTATAGTTATAGTCAGTATGTGTGACAGAACGCTATATTTACAGTCAGTATGTGTGACAGAACGCTGTAGTTACAGTCAGTAGTGTGTGACAGAGCGCTATAGTTACAGTCAGTATGTGTGACAGAACGCTATATTTACAGTCAGTAGTGTGTGACAGAGCGCTATAGTTACAGTCAGTATGTGTGACAGAACGCTATATTTACAGTCAGTATGTGTGACAGAACGCTATAGTTATAGTCAGTAGTGTGTGACAGAGCACTATAGTTACAGTCAGTATGTGTGACAGAACGCTATATTTACAGTCAGTATGTGTGACAGAGCGCTGTAGTTACAGTCAGTAGTGTGTGACAGGGAGCTCAGGGCCACACAACGCAGTGGAACATGGTGGTGCTTCCTCACTTCCACATGCTCGACCTCTCTCCTCTGACCTTGAACCTCCGGAAACAGCCCATATACACACACAGTCTCGTGCTCTACTGAATATTTTTGTCTTTCCGGTCAGTTTTTTCTTTAAAATAGGCAGTACAGCCAAGGCAGAGCAACAGGATCATACAATGTCGAAGTACACCACAGCACTAATGAACAGGACTGTGGGAAACCACAGAAACATAAAACACATAGAGCTCAAGAAAAGTAAACTAGCTTGGCCTCAGACAGTTAGGAGCCTGGCAGTTTTCTCACTCTGATGTGGTACATATTATGAGCAAAACACCCATCCACTCATAAACAAGTATGCTATTGTGTCATAACTTCTAAGGCTCAAATTTAGAAGTGAACTGATGAATATTCAGTACATATCAGATACACCCTGAATTGCCCGCTAGAATTGCAAACATTGTCTGTGTATTTTTGTGTTCTTGTTGAGTATTTCCTTATCATTGGCGATACAGCCATGACATGGAGGCATGATCACAAGATGTCAAAGTAAACCACAGAGCTAATGATCATGACTGCAGAAAACCACAACAACATCAAAAACATGGAAGAAGCTGCAAAAAGTTGTTCAGGAAAAGTAAACTACAGACCAAGGAAACTTGAATGCAGAAGGTGGAAGTTGGAACTTCAGGACAGAGGCACAGGAAGTCAGGACAGAGACACAGGAAGTCAGGACAAAGACACAGGAAGCTGGCACAGATACACAGGAAGCTGTAGCCACAGGTGGAGATGGGAGCGAAATACAAGCAATATGGCTGTGTAGCAGCCCCTCTGTCTGTCCCACACATACACGCATGGTGGTGACTCTGTGCTAGATCTGTCAGAACTGCGCATGCATGCTGTTCCACCACGCCAGCCCGCGTACGCATCAGCCAGCCGGGTCCTGAGGGGAGCAGACCGGCCGCCCCCGGCCTCTGTCACTGCAGGTTTATGCGGACACACTCCTCAGCGCACCGCAGATCCGTGTGAGCGTGCTGGCGGGTATTACACAAAGAGAACTGATCCAAACTGAAAACTGCCTCCCTTTATTCCCACAGCCTCCCTCTACCAACAGATTTGCCTGTTTGCACTCAAGCACAGTGGTTAAGGAACCAGACTTCCTGTTGAGGAACTGGACTTCCAGTACTGGTGGCCAGAGAGTTTGCAGGTTTGAATCCTAGGTCAGTGACTTGCTACTATCACTGTCAGGTATGACACTCAAGGGCTGCTGACTGGGACATGGCATGCTTTAGCCATTACTCTGGAGATGTCACCTGTCACCTGGAGTCCACCACATCACTCCAAGTGTCATCAGCCCATTAGGTGCAAATATATAAACCTCTTAAATTTCCTCATCAGACATCAATAACATATCAATCCATGATGTCTGCAGAAATGGCACTGCGGTGTGGCTGGGTGGGGTGCTAAACTGAATCACATCAGGTGAATGTGTCTCTGTTTGGCGAAGGAATCATGGGATGACCCAGAAAAGCCATGCCCTCCAGTTCTGCTTCTCTGAAGACATGATAACATCTTTCACTGGAAAATAAAACTTTGGCATATTCCAGTAAAACTATTTCTAAAACGACATTGACCCAGAAGACAATGTGCTGAGCTTAAATGCTCCTGCAACCAAATGACGGCTGGATGGATGATATAAAAAGGTTTATAAGTACATTTTTAATGTGTGCATGCATGTATTTTATTGTTTGCAAATTTCATTTTTAAATAAAATTCCTCCTCTAAAAGCAAAATCTCATGACCTTTTCCTATTTTATTCTTGGACATTTTGAGGCCAAATTCCTTCGATCAACAATGACTACATTTACATCCACAAATCAATCTTCAGTCCCAACATGATTACATTATAAACACACTGGCTGCCTGTCAGCTGGGATGGGATAGGTAAGACAGTCAGTACGGCTGCCATCTAGCTGGCTAATTTGCAAAGGGATAGACTACAGGACAAGAATGCACCCAGTGTGCATTCAATCACAAGTCAATTAAACAATATTAGTGAGCACAGACCAGACACTCCCCATAAGTGGAGAAATGCTTTAATTTACAATTAAACAAATTTTGGGGGGAAAACCCAGTTATAATATGAAACTACTAGCATTATTTTATGGTGATATAATGGCCTGTATTTACGGTTCTTGGGGTGCTTTAAATAACTGGTTGGCTTCTCTCTGCAGACTGGTGGATTGATTTTGGTACACCCACTCCGAGGCCAGCCGTGAGCGTACTGGCTGAATGCCGCGTTCCTCTCAGAACTTAGCTGCATTGTGCAGGAGTTTGGCTTTTCCCGTCCAAAGGGACCTGATATTGAAGTGACCCCCGCATCCTGAGCAGAACAATCCGCTCTAACCGGAGCGAGCGGCTCATTGTCTGCCACAAAAACAACGGCCTGCAGCGGTAAGACATTACGCAATTAGGCACCACGGCATTCTAAAGCATGATTCCCTTCTGCTTAACCCAGACACTCAGCTTTCATGGGCGTGGAGATTCTCCCAACGGCAATATAAGGAACTCAGAGGACCAGTTAGCAAAGCATAGCCCTGGTGCTGGACAGCCAAAGGGTGTCACTGGTTTTAGTTGTCATCCCAAAATCAGGGCCAGGTTAAAACATTAAAAGTATAGATATAACGCCATCATTTCCTATACATGGTTGATTAACTGCTGAGTAACAACAAAAAAATCAAGTAATACATCCCTCCAGACCAGGGTAGGCCAGCTCTGTAGCAGATGCTTCAGAAAACTCAGCTGCATACTGTTCAGTCGGTTATAAAATGCAAACTGGGAGGCAAAGCAGTATCAGCAGTCTGTGGTCGCCAGGTCGCCTGCCATCCTTGTTGATCGACTTCAAAAGCGGCTACTGCAGTACCGCCGTTCAACCGCAAGAGGCACTACAGAGAAAAGGGCTAGCATTACAGGTAACTCATTTTTTGCCAAGGTTTTGGCGTGTTACCCACAACAAAATATGCAAGTTAACAGCCGGAGAGTACCTGGCTGTTAAACAAGACTGTCGTTAACGCATGCACCTTCATTCGCATATGCATTCCTTAAATTCATTGACACTTTTGGGATTATATAGGTTGGAGTTAAGAACAACTTCGACAACCTCAAGCGTTTTGAACAATCACCATTTTAACATCTAAATCGCTGTTTCATATCGGCATATTGAGGGTAATATTTCTGTACCACTACACTGAAGTAATGTCGACTAAATTCTCTGACAAATTCACTGACAATTTCAGAGTGCAAAACTTAAATATTGTGTAAAAGCAAGTAAGATGTGCGAAACAACTTGTTTGGCCACCAAAGGTTGAACTGACTACCTCTTAAGATCTAGGTGTTTGATAGACCTCCTTAAAAATCAGCGTGTATACAGATGCGGTGTAGCATGGGATCAGCACCAAAACACTTATCCGCATGATCCACGACAACAGTGATCTTTACTCTGCACACACATCCATCTGAAATGTAGGTCACTCCGCAAATATAGCGTACATACTTACACCTTCACTCCGCAGTTGCACAGTTCACCATGCCATAATGACGGAGCTTGTTTTAACTGCGTGTACATTAACGGACACATTACTAGGAGAGCAAACATAACTGCCCTCAGATTTGCGAGGGGCAAATTCATTGAAGACACCTCCAACGATAAATAATCAAAAACCTTGAACCTGCAAGCCTGGCGCAAGAACGCAGAACCGAGGACAAAAGTGTAAGCATTTCTGTCACAAACACTCTGTGCATAGGAGTTACTATAACATTACTGATCATCTGTTCAGAAACTTAGCAAAACAGCAACCGTGCCACATTTATCATCTGATATTAATTTCCAGAACAGTTTTCACATTCATTCAGAAGATAATACAAATTTCCACCAAGTACTGGTATTTAAATAATAATAATAATCAGAAACACAGACAGCAATGGTCATCGTCATATTTCACCAAATAACAGATATTTGACTAGAGTCACATGACCAATAAAAAGCGTTATTGTTACGGTGGTTGTTCATTCATGTTGTTAATACACCGATGCTAATTCCTAACAAATGAGATGCAAGACAACCAATAAAATGGAAACGAAAAATGAATTGGACATACCTTGACTGTCTTCGTCCATGATTTCTGTTGAATGTACAAGGGGAAAGCTGTCCGAAAACGGCCGAGAACCAGTTAAACGCCCTCGATGTGAAGATTATTTATTGCCAAATAGGTGATATTTGGTAGCCAGCATATACTGGCTGTTTGTGGTAAAAAGCTTTTGTGTGTGTGTAGTTTTCTATGCATTGAGGTTTATCAACGAGAAAAACCTTACATCCGGCATGGGGAAATCTCGAGAGGAACGGTAGTTAAGCCGTTGCCTGAAAAAAAATACGTTTTCCAGGTGAGTGAATGGATTTTATCCGGGAAAATATGTGGTCTCTTCGGATCCGCTACTCCCGTCTGTATACGCTGCTCCGTTTAGATAGCTGCCAGAAAACGTCACAGTCCGCTCCGCCCCTCAGACGACAGCAACGGACAAACCCCGTCCCAGCATCACGTGACTCGTGTGGCGTGTACAGTACTGTACTTAATTTATTAAGTCAGGCATGACGCCAATTCGTTTCATATTAAACATTCACATTTTAGATGATGCGTTGTAAACGTTTATGACAAGTTATTTATTCATTTTGCAAGAGACAGATTTTTTTAAAAAGTGTATTTTTCCTAAACAAGCTTTCCATTGACACTTTGGTCGTGGATAATATTTTCATGTTAAATTAAACTTATTAGTTTTATAGCTTACTACCTAAGGGTTCTTCATAGGTTCTTTGCTCTGAATCACAGTGGAATTGTACTGTATAGAACCATTAACAAACAATGTGGTACTAAAGACCCATCCATATAGTACCAAGTGGTTTGTCAATAGATCCATTTACAAAAGGTTCCACAAACTGCGAGTTAGGAGTCCTCTTTCACTGAAAGTTAGTACATTTATTCAGAGTGAAGCCTCTCCTCTTTCAATACTGAGAGAAAGGAAACGTCCTTGTTAATACCGTGGGAATTAAAGTAACACTAATACTTACCACGCCAATCATAAAACTCTTCGAGTAAGTCACCTATTTTCCTGTGCCGAATAGGCCTGCCTTTCTCAGCACCACTTTTGAACCTAGGAACAGGTCATTAGCTGTTTTAGCCAATCTGAGCTGTGTGTATGTGTGTGTTTTTTTACTGTTTGTAAATGCCTTATCTGGTGACATCTTTGATTTTGGCAAAAGGGATGACCGATTTCTGACAGGTTTGGTCGGCTGCTGTAGTGCGCTACACAACGGCAGTTCATCCCTGCTACATCTAAGGAGCTTCGTTTAATCCTATCCCATGCCTGACCTTTGACCCAGTGTGAGCTAGTCTCACTGAAGGACACGGACATGCCGCATGCTACCGCTGTTGCCACCGTGGACATTGGGCTGACATCAGGGGCGTAACCAGACCCCATTTACTAGGACGCGTGCCCCAGGAATAATTTGTTGTGCCACGGTAAATGTTCATGAAAAATAACTCGTTATTAAAAATGAATCATAAACTGCATGTGTGAGGACGAGGGCGCTGGGGGCTTGTGCCCCAGGCTGCATGTGTGAGGACGAGGGCGCTGGGGGCCTGTGCCCCAGGAGCGCTAAAAGTCTAGCAACACCCCGGCTGATGTGCATCCATTCCAGCTTGGGTTCAGATGTTAAAATGGGGATGGTACAAAACTAATATAAAGTGTATTTTCCTCCTTCAGTGCAGGACAGCATCAGCTGATCTGAAGGTTGTGGGTTTGAATCCTTGAAGCTGGTTCTTTATCTCAACAGCTCGGTAAAAAAAATGGATATAACATCTTCAATTAACATCTTATTAATAAATAAATAAATGCATGCTTGTCTTAAATGATTTGCCTCAAAGCTAATTTGATTCTACAGAAGCAAGACCATGAACGATAATTTGCTGAAGACGTTCCAACCAACAGTGGGCTCATGTAATTGAAGCAACGAGACGAGATGGAGTCATCCTGTCAAATCAGATTCCCGTCCATGTTGCGTTTTTGAGCGAGATCGAGATTCCCGTCCGTGTTGTGCTTTTGAGCGAGATCGAGGCTGAGAGGGCTCAACCCTGCACCGCATGCCTTAGCTCTGGTCTGCAGAGACGTCCCTCAGACGACGTGACGCAGAGTTTTAACGGGTGACTGATCACCTGTCTTTAAGGCATTATTTAAAACAAGCTTCATCTGTGACATAGATTCATTAGCCACACACTGGACATACTCTGGCCCCGCGGTCTGTACTGTGCGTGATTTATACTCCTATAGATATATTACCCTGCTGTTAAACACAGCGATAAGAAGGTAAATATGTCTGCTCATGGGCAGTGAGCAGTGTTTCATCTCATATGTGAGTGTTCGGAGAATTATGTTATTTTCAAGGCCATTTCTGTTTCCCCTTTGAGTTTTTTGCCAGCGGCTATTTGTGGTGCTCTAATAAAACACCTACAGAAGTTTCAGATGTTTGCTATCAGGGCCATTTCAGATACCAGGTAACACTGTACACTTACAGAAGGTGGTGCAGAATGAGACTCGGAGAACCGGGCTTGTAACTCAACGGTTTCAGATTCAGATCACAGGCAGGGCATCCCCATTGTACCCTTGGGTTAGTTAACCTGAATTTCCTCAGTAAATATTCATCCCTATAAATGGATGGAGTGTAAAACTGCACACTGCTCTGAGTGAGGCTGTTTGTGAAATGGAAATGAAAGGCTATTTGCATGGATCTGATAGTCTTTCTGCATTTGAGTTGAAGCATAAGAGTAGTAGGATCAGGGCGGGGTTTGTGAGGGCCCATGTGAACAGTGCAGAAGGTGGTCTTTAGTCTTTATGGGAAGGCAGTCACTGACCAGTGTCCTGATCACCATGACAGCTCATTCAACCACAAGGGGGCACTACAGCAAGCAAAGGGGCAAGAAGATTGGAGCCAGTCAGACACCATGCCCTAAATTAAACATGTATGCACACAATCACACGCACACATGCAAGCACACATAAAGACATAATCACACACACTCACACACACTCACACACACACACTCACACACACTCACACACTCACACACACTCACACACACACACACACACACACACACACACACACACACACACACACACACACACGCACTTATGCTAGAACACATAAAGACATAATCACACACACACACACACACACACACAATCACACGCACTTATGCTAGAACACATAAAGACATAATCACACAATC